>CM046439.1:8252634-8605391 GCA_025506505.1 Flaveria sonorensis
GTGATTTTTTGATCAAAGTTATGGAATCTATAGGTGAATTGAAGCTTGAAGAAGAAGAAAGATGGATTGAGGGTTCATTTTGGTGATTGTAGAAAACCGATTGCAGATGGTGGTTCAGGGTTTATGTAGGGTTTCGGAATTTGGTGACGGCGGTTCAAGGGCCTTGGGTTACACTTTGGGTGAACCGCTTGATCCGGTTTAATCAACTAAACAAAGAAAATCAATGAGCCGGTTTTGACGGGTTTTTTTTTAAGCATAGAGTGTGTTTGATATGAGGTAATGAAATTAAAAAAAATAATAATAGAATGGATGAGAATATGAAAAGAATGATGGAATGAAATGAATAATTACATTCTATTGTCATGTTTGGTTATCCACTAAGAATGAAATAAATTATTACTTTGTGTTGTTTGTTAGGTAGGAAAAGACGATTGAATGGAATACAAAATTGGTTATGGTGGTGATGAGCAGTGGCCGGTGGTAGTGGGCATGATGCTGGTGGTGGTCGGTGGTGATTGTTGTTGGTGGTGGTGGTCGGTGATGATGGTTGTGGTAATGGTGGTTGGTGGTGGTGGGTGGGTGATGGTGATTGCGGCTAAGGATGGAAGAATTAATGGAATGAAAAAAATGGGTGGTGGATGGAATGAAGTTGGTGTGTTTAGAGTGAATGTGCTTACTTATGTAATGGTCTATTTCATTCCCTTCACCAACCAGACATATTTTTTTTTCATTCAGTCTTAATGCTTCATTCCATTGCGACTCTCATTTTTGCATACAAAACGCTACCATATTGTTTGAGCTTTCACATTAATTTTCTTATCTTTATCATTGTCTTTAATTATAGAGAAAACACAAACAAACATGTAATGTTCCTCTTATATTATGTGCCTTATCCTCATTTCCATCCCCTATTTTTAAAGAAAACCATAACCATCCATTATATTTAAGGGTCATTATCCATTCTCATATCTATTAATTTATATTTGTTATGAGTATTGTGAGTGAAAGAAAGAGATTAAAATTATAACAAAAGAATAATTAACTATTGTTTAATTGAAATTAGGAAAGTTATGGAGAAGTTGACGTGGGAAAGCTGCAAATCGTAGGATATAATTGTAGTTTAATTAAACTAATATAAATAGTTGGATCTATTTAATATTCAATATCTGAAAATATAAAATATAGTAAAATCTAAAGGTCCGGTGGCATTTTATATGATTGGTTTTGGTATAAACCATAAACCAAACCGGTCACCATATTTGATATTTTTGAAACCGACCAACAAAAGTAACAAGAAAAACAAATTGTGAGACCAAATTGAAGACTAGTATTGACGATTTCACGGTTTTGTACCGAACCATGAACACCTATCAAAATGTGTGTTGTGCATCATGGTAATTTAAGACATGAATAAAAACACAAAAATAAAACATGTAAATAAATAGTTTTTGGATTATCATGTCTAACTTGATAAGAATAACAGATAGTCCCTTAAGTATCATGATGTTATCGAGAAATTTTAATTTATTGTTACCTTTGGTCTCCACTGTTTGCTTGGTGGTAATACATATGGTGCTTAAGTGGGTGTTCATTATAACTTCTTGTTACCACTTGTTAGGATGACAATGATTAAACATTAATTAACCTTGTTTTGTTAACCACCAGTTAAATGTGATTTAAAATGCTACTAGTTAATTAATGATAAGGATCTGCCACATAAATGTCGCTAATATTTGGATCATCCATGTGAGACTAATCCATTTAGTAGAGACTCTTATCTCTTAGATGGTAGGTCCTGGGTTCAAACCTTACATGTAATAGATTTTTTTAGAGTAAACTATGAGTATAAGTAAGAGTAAGAGTAAGGTTGATTTATTATTAAAAAAATCATGTAAAGTCAGTAAAACCAAGTGTTACGATTATAAGTGGCACAAGTATTATAACTCTTTAAATGATCTACATCTAAGACATGTTTCAAGTATTGGTGTTCATGGTTCGGTTTAAAACCGTGAAACCGCCCAAACCGATTAGCGGTTGGTTACACGGTTGATTTTTTTTCCTTAACTTTCGGTCGGTGGGTTTTATTTGGTTTATAGTTTATGTCAAAAATCAACCGTATACAAGATTTTATTACAATTTAATTTTTCAACATTCTATAGTTAATAGTTAGAGTTCCTTGATTATTTGTTGTTCATATCATGTACTTGTTATTATACATGCATACATACATACATACATACATACATACATACATACATACATACATACATACATACATACATACATACATACATACATACATACAACTGAAAACCCTTCAAATTTACAAGAACCCAATAACCCTATATGATTGGTTGTTTAATTTTTGTGTATTAAATTGAGTTGTCCATATTCAGTCTGGGGAAATGAGTAGTGGAACTTGCTTAGATGGTAATAGTCATTCTAACACACTTACTTCCAGATTCATACCACCGTATAAATTAATCATTTAACTCTTTTTTAAATAAAAGTTCCCCCCGATGTTTTGTAAACCTTTATATTTTTTTCTATAATATGTTATTTTTTATTTAAATTGCACCATTAAACTCGTCGCATTTTTCTCTTTAATTCCATAATAGTCTTAGGAAAAAAAACTTTTTAAGTTCAGTTACACTAGTGTAAGTAGCAGTTGTGTTGTTGTAGTGTGGCCTTACACTTATGTAATCAACATTTTTACACTAGTGTAATCTTCTTGTCCGGACTTTCATATTTTGCCCAGGTTTTATTAGTGCAAACAAATGTTACATTAGGTGTAATCATCATATCATATTAGTGTAACCACTAGTGTAACTATCATGTCATATTAATGTAACTACTTAGAAAATTCAGAAAAAATATGCATATCTAGAACATAAGGATTACACTAGTTTAAATATTGAGATTAAATCAATGTAAAACCATGATATGTGGGATCGATAAAGGGGTCAATGCAACAGTTTCACAGGGCTGGACAGACTTAGCACACTTAACAGATCAAATAGGAAACCAGTTATATTGAAACAATGAACAAAAGATAAGAACACAATAAGATGGTTTTCAAGAATGTTGTATATTGCTCTAAAAGTGTTTTACAAATTCTTACAAGGCTTAGTCCTATGGACTGGTACCTGAGTTACTTTATACTACATCCTACAGCCAGCCATACTTTGAAGGCCAGCTGGAAGCACTAATCTAGAAAACAAGATCAATGTAAAGTCAAAAGGCAGATTGTCTTTGACTAGTGACTATGATATGCCATAGCTCACATCCTTATCTAATACAAAAAGGATAAAAGTGCATAAGTAGAAAGTTACAGACACTATGACCATAACCTGCAGTTGATAAAAGTATGGACTTTTCACCAACTTATATAAGTTGGTGAGTCATTAGAGATGACAGCGAAAAGTGATTCAACTTTTGTAAAAAGTAAGTCAGAGAAAGCATGTCTTCTCTGTCTTCGGAAGAAATATGTCTCTTAGCTTTGAAAGACTTTGCCTTGAAGCTTCGGAAGACTTCATCTTTAGCTTCGAAAGAATTGGTCTTTTGGCTTCGAAAGATTTGATACTTAGTGAATTTCCTTGAGTTGAATCAAATCTTTCGAAGTAACTTTCCTAGTACTTCACATGTGCATGCTGAGAGCTCTTTGATTGTATCAGCTTCTAAGTATACTTTTACAAACTCCCACTAAGTTGATGCTACCAAAACTGGAGGATGACTTTGAGTTTTGATCTTTATCTGTTGACAGCCCTCATTAGAATCAAGACCATTTCCTTCATCATCAGTTGGTCAGAATTCCTCAAACTCTCAAAGTATCTTTCATGTCGTAGAGATCATGCAAAGGAAGGTCAAGTATGTTTTGCCAGAAGTACACATCTTGACCCCTTGATCTTTAGTGACATACCATCTTTCTGGGTTAGTAGCAAATGCCCAAGACAAGATGGATCTCTCAGCAGCAAGAAGCTCTACTTGGATTGGAGTTAGATGAGCAGCCTCTTCTTGATCACCCTTAAGATGTTCTGACTCATCCAGAGGTACAAAGGTGGATGCCTTGGACTTTTTCTTCTTGTCCCTTCTAATGGCCATCCTCTTCCTTTTTCTGTATTTGAACTGAGGAGGTTAGTCTTGAATACCATATTTTTCTTATTTGTCCTCCTTAGTTGGGTCCTTTTCCTTCACAGGTTCAGAAAGAGAAGGATCAGGACCCTACTGTGGGTCAGAAGATGAAGTTGACTGAGATGCAGCACTAGGTGCAGGTTGCGTTGTCTCTTGGGGTTCAACCTTGACCTCAGCTTCAGGTGTAGCCTGACTTGGTGCATAATGCAAGTCTACTAGCTCAACCTTCTTGATCTTCTGCTTGATCACTCTAATGTGCTCATCCATAATGGATAGAGACATTAGACCAAGTCTCCTTCTAGAGAACCCATACAGCTTCAAGAAGCTCACCATCTTCAGTCTGTCAGCAGACTTCTTCTGATTGGCTTGGATGGTGGCTCTTGACTTTGCATCCTTTTCCCTCATCTTCCTTTTAGCAGCTTTTTGTTCTTTCAATACTTCTTGTTCAACCTTCTTGAAGTACTCAAACTCAATGTATTCATAAGATAAAAGAAGTAGGTCTATTGATAGAGGCCTATGGCACTCAAGTAGGTTATCATGTTCTGTCTGTCTTGTTTCCTACCTACTTGAGCTTCTTGTTCTACTGCCACAGCCTCTGCCTCAGGGCTTTCTTGAACTGGAGAGAGGGTAGGAACTTTGTAAAGTTTCTTCCTTTTTCTTTCTTCTTTTATTTTAAAGAGCAATTCTACAGCCTCAGCTTCCTTCCTCTTTTTTGACACCTTAGTGTCAACCAGTTCATTAAGTTACTCCAAAGGGAAGATAGATTATTTCATCTATGTTATAGTTCCTAAACCCCAACTAGTTCAATCTGGCTGCCCTTAGCTCATCCTCTTGAGTGTTTGCCCTGATTGTCGCTTCTATGAAGCTAGGGGTCTCTCTGGTTCTCTCTTCCCTTGCCTTCCTCTTCCTCTCCCTTTTCTCCTCCTTAATCTCCTAAGAGGTCATAATCCTCTTCCCTTTTCCAGTCGTTGGCCTGTTTGACTCAGGATGGAGAGAGCTTTGGCCTTCATCACTTGTTATAGAACTTGAGCTCTAGCCAGGGAGAGGCTATGAGACACCTTCACCAGCTGGTGCCTCACTGAGGGTACTGGGTACTAAAGTAGTTCCTGTCTCAAGGTTCATAGGTTCAACTATTGGGCCTTCAACTAAGGTTTCCCCTTCGAAGCTAATCTTAGGGTCTGCCTTAGTATCCAGTTGACCAACAGTTTTGCCTGCTAGCATCTATCTATATAGGTAGGACATTTTTCTGAACTCTTCAAGCACCCTTTGTTGAATCCTCTCAGCTAACCTGTCAGCTTGCCTGTTTTGACTTGGGTTGGCAAGTGACAGATCAACTAGAGGAAAGCTCGTATAGTATCTCAGGGTTCGAAAATTGAAGACTTCTTGTTGCCTTTGAGATCTAATGAGTACCAGGGCTCTTCTATCAGTATCATACCTCCATCTTATTATTGGATTTTTAGCAGGGTAGGATGGGTAGATATAGCCCTTGGAATTCCCTCCTTAAATAAGCTTTGGATCAGGTCATCCACATCAATATGGACCTGAGGATGTTTTTGGGTTTGGAGAACTGTAAGTGAGGACGGTGAGGCCTCTATATCATACTCTAGGTAGAACTCCTAGGTTCTGTGATTGTAGGTACTTTCTCCCTATTTTTGATAGCATCACCCTCTTGCAAAAGGAAACTAAGGGTTAGGTCCACCAAATCCATAGGTTCTTGTGGATTTGGTTGAGTTTGTTGGGTAGGTCTCTCAGCTAACTTATCCTTGAGATTGGTGATCTCAAGTTGCTGGTCACTGACCTGCCTTTGCAAGGTAGCCACCTGACATTCCAGGTGACTTACCTTTGAAACTAAATAGGTGCAGATTTTAGATAGCTTTTGCACCTTTAGTTGCAGACTCCCCCCATCTCCATCAGAAGAATCATGAGAGGATGAGAGAATAGGACCAAAGTCTTCTTCCTCACCACCAGCTTGTGGTTCTTGGCTGTTGGATTTCCCCTGCTCCATGACAGCTTCAAGAGAAGTGTCAAGGGGCTGGGTTGCCATAGTTGAGGTCTTAATGATGTAGTCACTTACAAAAGTGAGAGCCTTTTCCATATGGACTTCCTGAACATGTTTAGGGAAGTCCACCTCAGTAAGGGGTGTATGATGTGGGCTAGATATGGGTGTTGCAGGAGCACTCTTCTCTCCTTGAGCAGGGGAGAAGAAGAAAGACTCATGATAATAACTAAAACACATATCCTCATCATCATAGAAATGATGGTAAGGGATGGTTGGTTTAAGTCTAATGGCTGGAGATGGTAACTGTCCCCTAAAAGCTGATCACCTGAGTTTTGAGATTAAGAGTGAAGGCTTAAGGTTTGGGCAATGAGCTTATCAGGTTGAGCATGAGGAACCTCAGCACTAATAAAAGAAGTAAAAGGAATGGTCTGCTCCTTAGGGGAAGTGGGAGCTCTTGGTTCAACTTCCTCCTGCATGGGTGATTGTATGAGGACTTGCTCAATCTGAGTAGACTGAGCAAGGGTTTATTTGGATTTTCTGGTGTAGGTTATGGTTATTTGAGGCTGTGTGGATGGTGCAAATGTAGAAGGTATGGGTTCAACATTGGCTGGTGCTGCCAAGTTGTCACCTTGAGCAATGAGCTTTAACATTTTCTAGGACCGGGGCTGTTTCTACCCCTAAGAAGCCAACAATGGTCTTTCTTATGATTTTGAAGATGCCAGGCTTCATCTGTCCCAATTTAAGAGTAGTACATGTTCCCCTTAACCGTGAGCCCAGTTCATAGTTAAGAATGTACCGGGCATATCTAGGGAACATGTAGTACTCTAGCGAGTCCAAGTTTACAAGCAAGTTTGTATAGACAAACTGGGAGTACTTGAACTTGACCCCTTGAACCATTTCATGGACTATATATGATAAGTCCTCAGGAATCTAGTCCCATCCTCCTTGTTCATTTGATATAAAGTGGATAACAACATGGAGGAGGTACTTCCACTGGAAAGAGACCTTACCCTTCTTGAAGGTTCTGACAGAGTAGTCTCCTTCATAGCCCATCTGCCGAAATAAGTCATTTACAATAGATTTGGGGAAGGACAGCTCGCCTTCTTCATCATCCAGCCGTAGATGAGTGTTAATTATGGCTAGAGTGATGAAAACTGACTTCCCCTGCACTATGGCAGTTAGTGCATTCTCACCATCCAACAGGTCCTCTAAAACTCCAGCAAGTGTTCTTCATATAGTGGAGGATCGATGGTTAAGGAGGTGAGGTAGTTGGATTGAGCAAGGAAACGACAGACATCTAAGATACCTGGATCTTTCTCATATGATAACAGAGCAACTTGATGCATGGAGAAATTGGGTTGGTTTCGGGGTTCAGGGTTGGCCATTTTAGAAAGCTTGGGGATGAAGAAAGTTAAGAACAAAGAGGTTTTATGGGTGAATTTAGGGTTAGAACATTTGCAAATGGATATGAAGGAGAAAAATGGGGAACCATTGTACAAATATTTATATGGTTGGATTTGAGACAAATTTAATGCAAAAGGATAAACTTTAAAATCTAAATGTCGGTCCCACCTATGAAAAGTGCCCAAAAAGGTAGTTATCTTGAAAGTAGAAAATCTTCCAAAGGTAATTCGTCTTCAGAAGTGTTTTGAGAAAACTTCCAAAGCCAATTTGACTGCAGAAGATATTCCTTAGCTTTACAAGAATTGCTTCGGAAGAAAATACTTAGAGTATTTTGCTTCCAAGATATATTTGGTTTCAGAAGATATTAAACTTTAGAAGTTTTATTCAAAGAACAAATAAAGCTACCAAGACTTAATTGCTTTCGGAAGAAAATTGTTCTTCAAAACACATAAGTACTTAGAAGCATATTTAAGCTTCGGAAGATATATCAAAATTTCTTCCGAAGGTAAATTTCTTAGTAAGTAGTTATTCGTTTTGAAAACATAATTTTCTTCCAAAGTCAACTTAATGTCTTTCGAAAGAAAATATATTTGCAATTTTTCAAAATTTTAAGGAATATCATTTATGAAAAATTTCTCTAGATTTGAAAAAAATAATCTTGAAGTTAATTTAAGAAAATCTACTCAAAATTAATCATCCTAATAGCTAACACAAGATACTTAAATCTCTATTCATCAAAAGCTTTTGTGAACATATCAGCATATTGTTCATTTGTGTTGACTTTGACTAGTTTTATCAGTCCCTTTTTAAAATTATCTCTTATCAAATGATACCTGATGTTGATGTGCTTTGTCTTTAAGAGCTGCATAGGATTCTCTATGATAGAGATACCACTATTATTGTCTATGTAAAGGGAGTCTTCTTGAAGTTGAATCCATAGTCTAACATCTGATTCTGAATCCAAAGCATTTGTGCATATCATCTTGCAGCAGCAATGTATTTAGCTTCAGCAGTTGATGCAGACACACAGGATTGTTTCTTGTATTGTCATGAGACTATCCTTCCACCAAGGAATTGACAAACCCTTGATGTAGACTTTACAGTCATGTTACAGCCACCATAGTCACTATCTGTGTAAGCATACAGATTAAAGTCAGAATTCTTTAGATACCAAAGGCCTAGTTCGGGAGCACCTTTGAGATATCTAAGAATCCTCTTGACAGCAACCAGGTGTGACATCTTGGGGTTGGCTTGATATCTTGCACATATGCATGTGGCAAACATGATATCAGGCCTGCTAGCTATGAGGTACATAAGAGACCAAATCATAGCCCTTTAGTGGTGTTCCTCAACACACTCGCCCTCAAGATCAGGTCCTAGGGAGTGGTTTTTGCTATGGGTGTCTTAGCAACCTTACACTTAGTTAGATGAAATCTGACTAGTATGTCTTGAACATAATTTGACTAGATTATGAAGATTCCATTGTCAACCTGCTTCACTTGAATTCCTAGAAAGAAATTGAGTTCCCCCATGGCACTCATCTTAAATCTATTCTTCATCAGCTTCTCAAAGTCTTTGCAGAGTTTTGGATTAGTCGACCCAAAGATGATGTCATCTACATAAACTTGAACCAGCATTAAGTCATTCCCTGTTCCTTTAATGAAGAGTATGCTATCAATAGTACCCCTCTTGTAGCCATGCTAAACAAGATACTATGACAGTGTCTAATATCACTTCCTTGGAGCTTGATGTAGCCTATAGAGAGCTTTTTCAAGCTTGCAGACATAATTAGGATGATCTGGGTCTGCAAATCCAGATGGTTGTTTGACATACACTTCCTCATCTAACACTCCATATAAAAATGCACACTTGACATCAAGTTGGTAGACCTTGAAATCCTTGGATGCAGCAAAAGTGAGGAATATCCTAACAGCTTCAAGTCTTGCCACAGGAGCAAAAACATTTGTATAGTCAATCCCTTCTTCTTGAGTATACCCTTGAACTACTAGTCTTGCCTTGTTCTTGATGACAAGTCCCTTATCATCCTTCTTATTCTTAAAAACCTACTTGGTACCTATTGGTGTCTTCCCATGAGGAAGAGCGCATAGGTTCCAAACCTTTTATCTCTTGAATTGAAGCAATTCCTCCTGCATTGCTTCAACCCAACTTCCATCTTTCAAAGCTTCATCAACCTTCTTTGGCTCAATCTGGGACAAGAAACAAGTGTGTAGACAAACATTTTTGTCATGGGTTTGTCCTCCTTTCTTACCCCTGTCTCAACATCTATAATGTTGTTTGTGGTGGGATGGGACTTGTGGATTATCAGTTGAGGAATCACAACAAGTTGATTTGACAGATCTAAGTTAGTGAAATTCAGATATGGTGATTGAGTATCACCCATCACATCAGCGCACTTATCAAGAGGAACTTGATCCAACGAGTTTGTGACATCATTGATGTTGTCTTAAATGGAGAGGTTGTTAGCATCAAGAAATTCTTGATCACTATCACCACCTCTATCTCCTCTTACATTGGAAACCCTTTTATTTGAATTCTATGCCTCAGTGCTGGAATTTATAGGCACCTCAGATATGTCAGCTAAAGAGTTTGTCATGGTAGTGCTGACAGTCTGCAGAGTTTGTTACCACTGGAGCTGAAGGAATTCTATCACTTGGTCTTCTCAGCTCAAATCTTAAGTCAGGATCTCCTGTTGATAAGCTACCTATAGATCCTAAAACATCTTCACAAGATTTGTTAAAAAAGTTGGTAACTAAATCAAGATCAAATAGCCAATCTGGACCAGAACCTTTCATACTGGGAGTGTGCTCATTAAAAGTCACAGTGGCTGACTCCTCAACTTCTCTAGTTCTGAGATTGTATACTCTATAAGCCTTAGCTTGGGACGAGTATCCAATAAAGTGTCCATCATCTGATTTCTTAGAAAATTTGGCTAATTGATCTTTGGTATTCAAGATAGTGCATGGACATCCAAATGATCTGAGGAAACCAATAAAAGGTCTTTTATGCCACAATTTATAAGGAGTCTTACTCATGAGTCTTAACTACTAAAACCCTGTTCTGCACATAGCAGGCAGTGTTGACCGCCTCTGTCCAGTAGGTGATGGGCAGTTTAGAGTCAGAGAGCATGGTCCTTACAGCCTCAATAAGTGCCATGTTTCTCCTTTTAGTAACACCATTTTGCTGAGAAGTCCTTGGAGCACTATATTGTCTTGTAATACCTTTTCATCAGAAAACGTATCAAGGATTTGGTTCTTGAATTCAGTTCCTTGATCATATCTTATGATTTTAACCTTGTGATTACATTGATTCTCAATTTTTAGAATGAAGTTCCTCAAGATCTAAGGGGTCTCATCCTTAGTTTTAAGAAAGAAGATCCAAGTGTATCTTATAAAATCATCTGTGATCACAAGGTAATGTGAAGTTCTTCCTAAACTCATTACACTAGTGGGGCCAAAGAGATCTATATGTAATAAGTGTAGGGTAGTAGTGATGGAGTTCTTTTCCTTTGGCTTGTGAGACACTTTGTGTTGCTTTTCTTTTAGACATGCAACATAATGATCATCACTTGTAAACTCTTTCTTAGGTATTTCAGTTACCAAATCATTTTTAATCAATTTATTCATGTTCTTAAAGTAAGGAAAGACTCATCACTTTTGGCTTTAGACAGAAAGCAAGAAGCTTCTCCAGATGGGGAGGTTTGTTGTAAATACATCTTGTACATGTTCCCTTTCCTGGGGGCTCTGAGCAGGATGTGCTCTTGAGGAATGACCACCTCGGGCTTAAGAATAATGCACTCATGCTCAGTGAAGGGCATGTTATATATCTGGTCATAAAATTAGGATACACTCAAGAGATTATACCTAAGCTTCTTAACATAGTTTACCTTCTTAATGCTGAGCTTACCATTTATGACTCTGCCCCTTCCAGTGATGTAACCACCTAATTCTCCTCCAAAAGCAACTGGCCCTCCATCAGTTTTCTCAAAGTTCTGAAGCAAGGAGCCATTGCATGTCATGTGCCTGAAATAACCACTATCAATGATCCATACATTTCCTTTGGTCTTCAGCTGTTCCTTCATAGAAAGAGATGGTTAGTTAAATTTGGAAACCCAAGCCTTATTGGTCTTAGGCTCATCAAAGTGAATTGAAGATAGTTCAATAGTTATTGATCCTATGCGCAAGGTTGAGGATCATATGCTGTTGTTGATGAAGAAGTTTTCATAATATGGCCTTCCTTCATCTTCCACACCATCTTGACTAGTTCCACACCTTAGAGATCTTACGGATAGTAGAGTGTGTGGAGGAGCTATCTCACTTGAACCCAAACCCTGCCTGTTCTGATAAAAGTTCTTTGCATGCAAGGATGAAGATATGATGTTCTTGAAGGTTTCCTCTTCAAGAACACACTTTTCTGCCCTGGCTTTGCTGATCACAATCTTAGCCTGGCATTCAGTTAACTTGGTAATGAGATCTTTGATTTGAGTTCTATAATTTGTTTGCTCATGCTTAAGAGTTGAAATTGTTTTCTCTAAATCTTCTATTTCAAGTTTATAGTCATATTCAGCTCTTTTGAAATCAGCTTTTAGAATATTCAAAATCTCAAGGTCAGATCTCACTTCCAAGTTATAGGACCTATACATATTTACTTTAGCAATGCATTCAGGTGTACAGAGATGTTCTAATACCTTGGCTGCTTCATGATCAGCCATCAGTGCTTGGTTGGGAGAAACATCTTCAACCTGAAAGCTCTAGTCAAAGCCTCCTTCTTCAACAGCAACAACAGCTTGTTGTTTTGGTTGGCTTGGCTTCTCAGATCTAGGAGCTGCATCAGTGCAGTTTGGTCTGGATTGTGCTTGACCACCATTAGTTCTTGGTGTCTTGCACTCCCTAGCAAAGTGTCCCATCTGGTTACAATAGTAACATTTCACTTTGCTTTTATCCAGTCTAAACTTTCCACTGGATACATTACTGGAAAACTTTCTTTGGGTTCTTTTGTAGAACTTATTAGCTCTATGAGTGAGAAGAGCCATTTGCTGGACTATCTTCATATACTCCAGATCATCTGGATGGATACAATCCAAGTCTTCAAGAGTGAAGAGAAAGCAGCCACAACTTTCATCAGCAGACATAAATGCTTAAGATAAGCTTATCTGTTGGATTGGGCTTCCTTGGATGTAGCTCTCCCTTGGTTTCTCAAGGAAGGTGATGAAAGGACCTTTTTGTGAGTTGTCAGGGTAGCAGATAAGATGATGTCATGGTTCTCTACTATCCCTTTCAACCACATGGAGGGCTGAACTCTGTTGATTGCTGGAAGAGCTGCTTAATGGATTCTGTATGTTCATCTCCATCTGGTAGCCACTAAAGACACCATACGGCTCTATGAGAGTAAGGGTGGAAAGGTTTTCAGTTCTCTTATTGGCCACACAGTAGTGAGTCCATTGTCTGGGAAGAGAGAACATGAACTTCCTTATAATGTCCCTATTCTCAAGCTTTACTCTAACATCCATGAGAGTATCTACAATCTCAACATACCTAAAGTATTGTTGAGTTATAATTTCACCTAATTTTTAGGTGAAGTTCTCAAACTGCTGCTTCATAAGATCCTTTTCTTTAGCTTCAGCAGACCCCTCATACATAAGCTTTTGTGCATCCCAGAGCTGCTTAGCAGTTTTGCACTTCTTGAAGCCTTTGTATATGGAGTTTGGAAGAACAGTTTAGAGAGCGGGCATAGCCTTATGATCTATGTCAATCTTCTTCCAATCTTTCTCAGAATAGTCGGCCACTTCCTTTGGAATCATCCTACCTCCAGCAGTGGCTTAGGATGTGAGGTCCTTCGACAACAAATCTCCACATCCTGCTATCTTGAGACTTGATTAACCCTTCCATACGTTGGCACCAAGTATCAAAGTCATCAGGAGTGATCAGTGGAGACTTTGTCATGGTACCGGTTTCCATATCAGCTTTTATGATAGCTGCTAGCCACCATTCGAGCTGGTATGTGTTTTGTGAAACTAAAGGGATTAAAGATGGTGAGTTACAATCAAGAGCCTAAAATGCTCTGATACCAATTGCAGGACCGATGAAGGGGGTCAATGCAAAAGTTTCATAGGGATGGAGAGACTTAGCACACTTAACAGATCAAATAGGAAACCGGTTATATTGAAACAATAAACACAAGATAGGAACACAAGAAGGACATAATAAGATGATTTTCAAAAATGTTGTATATTTCTCTTAAGTGTTTTACAAAGTGTTACAAGGCTTAGTCCTATAGACTGGTACTTGAGATATTTTATGCTACATCCTACAGCCGGCTATACTTTAAAGGCCAGTTGGAAGCACTAATCTAGACAACAAGATCAATGTAAAGTCAAAAGGCAGATTGTCTTTTGACTAGTGACTATGATACGCCATAGCTCACATCCTTATCTAATACCAAAAGGATAAAAGTACATAAGTAGAAAGTTATAGACACTATGACCATAACCTACAATTGACAAAAGTATGGACTTTTCACCAACTTATATAAGTTGGTGAGTCATCAGATGGCAGCAGAAAGTGGTTCAGCTTTTGTCAAAAATAAGTTAGAGAAAGCATGTCTTCTCTGTCTTCGGAAGAAATCTATCTCTTGGCTTTGGAAGACTTTGCCTTGAAGCTTCGGAAGACTTCATCTTTGGCTTCGGAAGAATTGGTCTTTTGGCTTCGGAAGATTTGATACTTAGTGAATTTCCTTGAGTTGTATCAAATCTTCCGAAGTAACTTTCCTTATACTTTACATGTGCAAGCTGAGAGCTCTTTGGTTGTATTAGCTTTTAAGTATACTCTTACATGATACAATAACGTACCTCATGCTTACACTAATATGAAAGACACTATAACAAAACTAAAGAAAAAAATATGAAGAGTTCAATAGTGTAATTATTATTAAAAAAAGTTAATAATGTATAAAAAGGTTATGGAGATTTTTTTAAAAAAGGATGTAATTTTGTTTTAAAAATTAATGAAAAGTAGGTGGTGACACTTGTCACCATCACATTGAATCTAACTTTTATGGGATGTAAGTAAATGACCAAAATGTCCTTTTAAATTAAACATAAAGTGGAATATGTGGCATGATCTTGTTGCATCTAAAAAGTGAGTAGCCATTAAATGAGAGTTAATAGGTTTTGTAATAATAGTGGGTTCTTAAAGGAACCACACATGCATGCATGCATGCATATATACATACATACATACATACAAACATACATACATACATACATACATACATTCATTCATTCATACATACATACAGATATACATATATAGAGGTTAAGGTTCAAATGAGCAATGTTTTAAAAAACCGAACCGGAATGGCCGATCGAACTGGTCAGACCGGGGACCGAAGTTGCTGGGGGTCCGATTATGCATGTTTGGACCGTTCTTCAGAGAACCTGCTGGTTCTGGCTATTTTGTGGTCTAGCCAGTGACTATGGTCATACCAGATTAGAGGAAAATAATGCCGGAATAAGCTGCCGGAAAACAAAAAAAGGTCAAGAACGCATAGATTTATATCAAAAGAAGTCGGATCTAAAGAGGTGGAGGCAGATACGGTCGTATGAGAGTCTAAAAATGATGAAACCTTCAATCTTTTGTTGCGAAGATGCAACTCTGATGTCCTGCTAACTTGTTCTCAACGAGAGGAAAGAGTTAGAGGTGTCAGTTGTATTATTGTGATTTTGAAGAAGAAGGGTATCGAATTTTTACTAGTGTAAATACAATTTATTTCATTACCTTTATGGGCTTTAGTTGGGCCATCGGTATTTTTAATATTAACTTTGAACTAGTACATAAAACATATTTTATTTTATGAACTAGTAGTTAAACACTTCTTATACGTTTATACTTGTAGTAATATTTTTATAGACAAAATCGAATAATTATTAAATACATTATAATTATGAAATCATCTGGTTTGTAATTCCAGTCCAACCGGTGAACCTTTGATTCGTCCGGTTCTCTCTTTGGTCTGGTTTTAAAAACATTGCAAATGAGAACTCTTATTTTTGTGAAAACTTTGTGAACTCGTGAAAATAAATAAAAACCATTATTTTATCTAGATACCCATCATTATTATTAAAATATATAATCATTAATTGAACTTAATATATAATCATTAAATGAACTTATGTGTGTTAATTTACATGTATTCATATATTTTTAAATTTACACATATGTTAGAGTAACATTTACATATATGTAAGTTTTTACCAGTTATACATGTGTAAATATTTCAAATATTTGAATACATGTAAATAATCACATTTAAATTTATTTAACTCTGATTTTAATAATAATAATGTTAGTACATTTTTTTAATATTTTCTATAAGTTTTTGGAGTTCTCACATAATTAGGAGTTCTTATTTGATCTTTACTATGTGTATATATATATATATATATACACACACACACACATACATACATGGAAGGGATACCTTGACAACCATGTTATAAATGAAAACTATGATAACCAGCTGTTACATAAAAGTGTACAACTAAAAGTTACATACATGTCGGGGTTATGTATATGTACACATGATACCAAATGTACAACTAAGAGTTACGTACATGTAACTTATACAACTTAGGTATATGCAAGTCTTTTCGTCATCATCATCGTTCCTTCATTTTTACATTAAAAAATATATAATGACCTCAGGTTGAATTTTACTCAAATATACTTTAAACAATTAAAAAGTTAATGATTGGGTAGTGGTGGTTTTCATAGTTTTTAATTATAAACATGGTTTTTATTTGATCCCCCTCTTATATATTTATACATATATATATACATACATATATATATATATATATATATATATACATACATATACATACATATATATATACATATACATATATATATATATACATATATATATACACATACATATATATATATATATACATATACATGTAGAGACGGGATCAAATGAAAACTATCTTCAAAATGAAAACCATAAAAACCACTCTCAACCTATCAAATTTATTCCTTTTAAACTTTTCTTTTTTTATTTAAAAGGCTAATAAGGTTATTTGACACCCTTTTAAGTTTGGTAATTATCTATTCTTTTGAATTCCTTTATTATCTCCATAACTAAAATTTTAATTCCTATCTTTCTCTCACCTCTCAAGAATTCAACCATCGTGATTTTAATTAGGGTATTCTATGCTCACCACCATCAGCATACCATCACCGCCATCGCATACCACCACCACCATCACATACCACCACATTTTCCATCTTTGTGCGTCACCATATAAAACCCTATGTTATCGTTTGCCACTCCCAACCGCCTTCTCACCACCCCCTTTCTACCATCAATGGTTCATGTACTTCGAACACCACCTTCAAACACCATCAGTCACCTTTGAACAACACCCAAACCACCATTAATAGTTTAATAAAACTTGCAAACCATTCAAGAAAACAACAATCGAGAAGAAGGTGAACATGAGTCATGTAAGCTATGTTACATATATGTATCTCGGAAGATGATGGAAAGCGAAGATAGAGAGCATGAGCAAGAACATGAAGAACATATCGGCCTTAAGTATATGTAAACATATATGAGCTTTTAATTCTTCTTCTTGGTCTTTTGATTCTTAGTTCTAAGATAGATGTAAATCAACTTTATATGTAACCAACATATTTTCACTGTTATTACATATCAGATCTTAATTATTCTTCCTGGTCTTTTCTTCTTAGTTCTTTCTTTTCAAATTGTGTTTACTTATACGTAACACAATGATTAATACACATAGCATGTTATTACATATACATAATACGATGTTACATATTAAAATTGATCATGGTTATGTATATGTAACTCAGTTTACGCTCATGTGGTTATGTTTTTAATTGTTCAATCATCCAATATACACTAATACATATATGTAATATAGTGTTATGTATAGTTATTTCAATCAAAATTCTCGTTCTGGTGGAATATATTGTGATTGTTACATATACATAAAGAATATATATAGCAAGATCTATTAACGTGGTTTAAATGCTATTAGATTTGAGATTTGATTTAGTGAACTTAAAGTATGATTAGGTTACGTATACTCATAGTATTTTATGTACATAACAAACTGATACATATACAGAACATAGGGTAGTATATTAAAAGTAACAATTGTTAATTCTGTTACAAAAAATATAATTTTATTGTAATGTTTATAAATAATGTTTGTTAAAATAATAAAATATAAGAGATAGAAAAGAGTGATATTTGTAATTGTATTTTGATAATGGTTTGTTTCCAAATTTAAAAAATATTGTTTTTCTATTCTACCCTTAATTGACTAATAATAACTCCTTAATTTTTTATATAATTATAATTATGCCACTAATCAATCATAACCATTGATTAAATAAATCAATGGCTATAAAGTGGTTTTTTTTTGTTTTTCATTTATAATATAGTTTTTATTGTAACCCTCCCATATATATATATATATATATATATATATATATATATATACACATGTATATATATGTGTATATGTATAAATATATATGTGGTACAGTTCATATTAAAACCAAAAGAAATTATGAAAACAAATAAAATAAATATCCACCATTGATTGTATTAAGATCAATTACTCATATTTTTTGAATAAAAAATAAAAGTTTGTACTTAGACCATGTGTACTAAGAGTCAAAAAAATCCCTATCTTTTTAACAATGAGTTATATCAACAACCAACAATGAGTTATATCAACAACCACCACCCATCACAATACATATTTTAATCAATCTATCTCTTTCTCTAAAACTAAATCTCTCATCTTTCTCTCTCATCTTTCTTTCTCTCTAAAAGAATAAACACAAAAGAGAGACCAAGAGAAAATTAAGAGGTAGCAGCTTTCATCGATGGTTAATCATCATCTAAAACGATGACCGTGGTGACGGCGGTGATGACAAGCTGATGGCTTTTTTGTTGATGTTCAAGGTTCTGGGTTTTTTTGTTGTTTAAACAACTTTTTGTTGGTGTTCAAGTTTAGATGTAGATTTTTTTGTGATACTTTTTCTAGGTCTGGGTTACATGTTTATATATATCTATGTTAGTGAAATCTATTTTTTTGTTGGTTATATTTATTTTTACTAGATTTCTTAAATATAAATACGTGTAAAGTGAGTTTCACACGTGTAGTTTGGTGATGTTTTGTAGAGAACTACTCAAACATTCTTATTTAAAATATAGTTTTGAAGTGTGTAATTAGATTATTACGTATGTGTGTAATAAGTTTTACACATGTGTAAACTCAGTATACACATGTATACATATTTTTATTTAAAATATGCTTAATTATGCATATGTGTAAACTCATTATACACATGGAAATATCTAGAATATACCATATAAATATCTTGTATAATTTATGATTATAACACTCTAGATTAGTAACAATCTAGACTAGCTCCAAGTACTATAAATAGGTGATGTGGGGCATATTAAAAACTCATACAAGTCTTGTAGAGTACTTGTAAAAACATACTTGTAAAAAATACAAAGTCATTTGTATTACTAGCTTGCTAACGCTTCTGCATCGTAACTTGAATTGTTACTTGATTTGGGTCATAAAGGCTAAACTTAGAAGGATTCTAAGTGCCACACGAGAGTCAATAAATCACTCCGTGACAAGTGGTATCAGAGCCACGTCAGTTCATTTGGGATGGCAACCGAAACCAACGAAATCGTAGTTGTTGAAGATAAATGAGGTCGAGATGAATCCCAAATGTGATCAAAGAAGGAACGAGGTATGCCCAAGGATCGAACCTTGGAAAAACGGGTAAGTGATACGGAGACAGGCTTTGTCAAAATAGGATCACAAGTCGACATGTGTCTCCAACAATTAGACTCCTTGGAAGTAGACTTCACTGAGCTCCGAGAAGGACTCACTGCTGCTGTGGAACTACTTCGTGATGAAGTAAAACTTATGATCAAAGATGCTATTAAAGACGCCATCATCACGCTGCAAAAGGACACAAACGAGCTATCATGCGACATGCAACACAGTCTACCTGGCTTGGAAGCCAAAGTAAATGATTGTAGCAAATCTATAATCACGACTAGATAAAACATCGTGAACTTACCCCAAGGGTTGAAATTCCCAAACCATCACCTTTTGTGGGTAAACGGGAAATATGAGCAGTGGATGACTTTGTTTGGAAAATGGAGCAGTACCTAGGAGGGGTACAAATCTTCAATGATGCCACCAAAATCAAGACGAAAACGATGTATCTAAAAGATAAGATAGCGTTGTGGCGGAGACGCTGAAGTAAGGATGTTGAGAGAGGTACGTTCATGATCAAATCTTCGGCTGATTTCATCCAAGAACTCAAAATACAATTTTATCCGGTAAATGCTGAGCACGAAACAAGAAGTTGACTTCGAAAGGTCAAATAAACCGGGACCATCAAGGACTATTTTAAGGAGTTTACAACACTTGTCCTTGAGATCATGCACTTATCGAATAAAGACTCCATATTTTACTTTCTCGATGGACCAGAATCATGGGCCAAGATAGAATTAGAACAAAAAAAATGTTCAAGATCTTGTTTCAGCCATCATAATAGCTGAAAGATTGATCGATCTTAAAGAAAAACGACTATATAGGCCCATGAATAAGGGAAGTGATGATAATAATGGTGGGTTAGTAAAGCCCAATCACAAGGGGAAACAAGGAAACCACCACATTACGAGAAAGATTGTCGTACTCTAAAATTTTGTTTCATATGCGATGGACTGCATAATGCTCGAGATTGCCTGAAGAAACAAAGTTTACAAGCCATAGTGGCTAGAACTGATGATGCATCACATGAACATAAGTCATTAAAAATGGTTAAGTCCTACTTGACGGAGAATAAGGGCAACATCACGAGCACAGAGACAAAAGGACTTGGGTTTATGAACATAGAAGTGAATGGGTGACTTGCAAAGGCACTAGTCGATATCGAAGCAAGTCATAACTTCATCAAACGAGAGGAGGCTAAAAGACTTGGCCTAAGAATCTCTACACGAGATGAATTTCTCAAAGACGCCAATGGTAACGCAAAACCAACTGAAGGAATGTCATTGGCCGTCACGACTAAAATCTGGACATGGCAAGGGTAAACTTGATTTCTTGATAGCACCATTGGGCGATTACAAGATCATGCTCGGGATGGACTTTTTCAAAAAAGCAAAATTCGTTCAAGCAACTTTTTTAAACACTTTATACATTATCAAGGGAGATCAAGTACACACCGCAATGATGGAGTCGAGTACTACCCATCAAGGTAAAACGCTATCCGTGTTGCAACTCTCAAGAATAAGCCGAGGGTCAGTCAAGAAACACGACGAGGACGTCGTGGGTTTAGGTGGGGGAGAATGTCACTACCCGCCTTAAACCAAGTCTAAAATCTTGGATTCCATAAGTTTTCGAACATAATTAGACATATTTAGGGATGCCCAGAAGTCTCTGAAACAGCATACACATGTCTGGACCAAGCTAGCAACTCCGAAGCATTCTAGCTCAGCCATGAAGGTCTATGGAAGATGCTAGAGACATGGCATAAAAGGACTACCAAAGAAGGTCCTAGAACAGCCTTGAAAACACTTGGTATCTTCAAGGAAATCTCTATAATATATTGTATAAATATACTATAATTTATGGTTAGAACACTCTAGATTAGGAACAATCTAGACCAGCCTTAAGTAATATAAATAGGTGATGTGGGGCACATTTGCACTTACGTAAAAACTCATACAAGTCTTGTAGAGTACTTGTAAAAGCATACTTGTAAATACTCTTGTAAGCAATACAAAGTCATTTGTATTACTAGCTTGCAAACGCTTTTGAATCGTAACTTGAATTGTTACTTTGTTCGGGTCACAAAGGTTGAAATTAGAAGGATTCTAAGTGCTGTACGAGAGTTGAATAAATCACTCTGTGACAATAAACTAACAAGAGTTACATTACGTATATTACCTTGAAATAACATCAAATTTCATTACACGTGTAATGTCATTGTAATATGATGTAAAATACTGTAATACAATATACCACACGTAATGCCCTTGTAATGTGATGTACATAATGTAATGTCATTGTAGTGTGATGTGAAATAACATTATGCCGGTGACTGGCAATGTAATTTACTAAATCCACCACATATGTAATATCATTATAATATGATGTAAAATATTATCACTAGAAACCACCGTCGACTTCATCGCATTTTCTATGTATGCCTACATAATTAATTCTCAATCTCACTAATTTAGGAAAAATAAATGATAAATATATTTTAAAATAAACAAATGATAAATGTCTATGTCCGAAAAACTCACGTAAAACTTTTAAAAACTTAGAAAAATTAAATATATTTATTATACTATTAATAAAAACTAAAAAGAAAAACTTAACATGATGTTGACAAAATTTTAGAAAAAGTTAATGTGCTTGACAACGGATGTACTTACAAAACAATATGCTAATCCTTGATAAATATGTAATAAGAAATAATGAAAAAAATAATCATAAAAAATATATACATTGCTCTAAGGCGAATATGTTGGTAAACTTGATGATAGAAAAATAGATTGTTAAAAGAAAGTAAATAATGACAAAATGTGAGGAAAAATATTTTATGGCTAAAAAAAAACAAAAATAAGACTAGCATCAACAATTGTGAAAAAAATATGTTATGGTGGAAAGGTGTGCAAGGTAGAATCTCTTGTACTTGCAAAATTTGTTGGTTAATTCATCAAATACAAAAGATGATAGCATTAAATGAGGGTGGATGTACAATTACTATATTGCCCCTCAAATATGTTTTATCCATGAGTTGATGTGTTAACTATCATTGTTTGGTTAGGGTTAAAGGGTTCTTCTAAGGGTTATCACTAGATACAAGTTACGTATATGTAACTTATTTTGTCATCAGCATCGTTCTTAAAAATTATATAATGACCTAAAAAAATAAGGATGAAATTTACTCAAATACACTTTAAACAAGTAAAAAGTAAATTATTTATAAATTATGTGATTTGGTAGAGGTTTTCATGGTTTTTAATTACAAACATAGTTTTTATTTGATCTCTCTTACTATATGCACACACACACAATTTGTGCTAATTTGACAGTCTTTTGTATATCTATTATTTGTGTTATATGTTCGTTAATTTGCAATTCCCCCTCTAATTATATGATGTGTTCTTGTTATAGTTTATGTAATTTCACTATTCATAGTTTGTAGATTGAATGTTTAACAATCCATAATATATCATTTAACATCATCTAATTGTTATTTTTTTCTTATTAAGTTTGTTCATAGATTGAATGTTTATAATACTAATAAATCTCAAACCGGAATCAAACGTTAGTAATTGTTTAGTTTGGTTGGTTTCAAATATCAACGGTTTGGTTTTTGTTTCAATAATAGAAAAGTGTTACTATCGATATGGCTCATGATTTGATCTAAAAACCGTCAAAACCAGACCGTGAACACCCCTAGTTTCAAGACAATGATGATTAAGACCTATTGCAACATTAATATGTTATGAATCATGAGGGATCTAAAATACAATATGAATCAATCTCAATGTTTTTAACAACCTAAGGTTTATTTCACCAAAATCATACAAGTTTTTTAAAAATGTTTAGAATTTATCAAAACACTTTTAAAATGGGTTTTAAATTCAAGTGGATGAACACTACCATTTGTGGTAACTCTTCCAATAATCTTTTCTAGAATGCACAATATTCAAAAATGGATTTTGGAAGTGATAAAAGTGTAAAGTTAAAATCATCCATCTAATTACCTTATGGAAAAACGAATAGATCAATCTAATTCATATCAACCTTTTTTTCTTAATAAAAATCTCTAGAAAGTGAAGATCAAAATTTGATAAGGCTTCGCCAAACATTCAATATTTTAAAGATGCTTGAAGTGTTCATGGTATCATCTATGGACTAGCAGAAGCCTCCCCACTTGATTTAAGTCATGGCCTATTAAAGAAAGTCTAGTGCAACCTTTATCTTCATTTATTTTTCTCTAACTAATATATACACTTGTTCTAACCATATCTATTTTGATTCTTTCAAACTTCTAACATCATTTGAAGGAGTAATCAAAGACCAAGCAAAGAGTAAAAACATAAAGTTATGCTATAATCTTTCTTATTCATTCTTGTAATTATGTAAGATGTTCACTAGTCTTGTTTCTAGTGATTGGAGAGAACACTATCTTGATATAGTGGTAATTTGTTTATGAGTGCTAGAATACTATCTTGACATGGTGTTAAGAGGTTCACTATCTTGACATGCACAGTGAAGGCTAGAAGAAATGTAAAGACTCATTATCTTAATATAATGAAGTTGATAAAGAATCACTATCTTAGTTTACTGAGTTGTTTAGGAGTGCTATAATATTATCTTAAAATAATGTTGAGAGGTTGTAACATTACTAAAAATTTGAGGTACATGTTAAATATTATATTATGTTATTTACTTACTTTATACAACTAGCTGCTTAGCATTCACAATTTAATATTATAAACCTAACATAACATAGCGTAATGATGCATAATTCAACGTTATAGTGGGAACTGTAAAGTAAACTGGACATTGGTGACTAAACCTAAAAACACACATTGTAATTAATGCACTAAAGATCCAGCAAAAGTCATGATTAACTAAGTGGAATGATTAACATTTTGACCATTAAAAATCAAATTACGAGAATGTCTCGTAATATAACCAACTTACGATTCTTCCAAATTACACGACTTAAACGTAAACGAAAGGAAATTGAATACAGGATAATTGATGCGTGCAAAGTATATATACAATTTTTAAAAAGGTGTTTCACACAAGCTTAGTTTTAATTGGTTATTACTTATACGAAACTACACACAAAAGACAAGTGTACCTGTCGTGCGGTAATATAGTGTTGGTAAGAATCGAGTATCAACCCATGGACACACCGAGCCTACTAAACAACCCTTGTAATTGGCTATTGGGATGAATCTTGATTTGAGAAAATGATAAGTTGCATTGATGTAACCAAATTTTAGATTTTTGAAACAATAACTTAAATTAAAATTAAAATTAAAGTTTGTGACTTTTTGGGTTTAAAACAAGGAATTACGGCTATCATTCTAATTTAGATTACACTTATGTAACTGTGATGAGATGCATGGTGTGACTAAAGATATAGATTAAAATAGTTATGTTAATGGTTATAAACGTGAGCCAAAACAAAATTATTGCAAACCAGCTCCGTAGTAACAAGGAAATTTGCATCGAGTCACTTACAACACAACCATCGAGCCCTTCGTGACATAGGTAATAATTATGCACCCTTTTAATATAAGATTTCTGAAAACATAACTTAATGTTAGAAAGAGATTTGATCAAGTTCCTTTTTAACATACTATTAATTTTGGAAAACCATAACAATTACTACAGATTTCTTAGACTAATAAAAGGAACCCGCAAATAATCAGAAAGTTAAGGTGATATGATTTCTAATAACCATTACTAGTTTATTAGCCATGGATTTGTTATTAAGACCGGTTTCACAAATAAAAGTTAGTGCATAAGTCTTATAACTTCGTATGAAATTTATAATTACAAATCATAAGGTTATAACTTTCCATTCAAATATAGATGCTACCCATCAAAAGTTTACCCAATATTACCATAACATTAACATAACATAAATCACACTATTAGTTCATCACAACTTGCATATGTTTCATCAAATTAGGATGATATTACGAGTTTAGCTCATAATGAGCTTGAACATAACAACTAATATAAAAGATAAGTATTTAATCATTGGTGAAATGGAACAATCAAATCAGTGATCCACAATTAACCCATGGCCAAACCACTCCAGCATGACCATCAAATTGACCGTTCCCTAGCCACCTTGACCACCCAAGGTCAACCCCAACAACAATTTTAAAGTTACCATGACGTTGCATTATTTTTGTTTCATCTTGTCCTCCTTAAGGTTTTAATCCTCAAGATAATAACCACATAATCACATTATAAATTGAACACATCCTCTCCATTTGTGAAACACCCTCAAAACCAGGGCTGTTCACGAGCTGAGCCGATTCGAGCGGAGGTATGCTCGAACTCGCTTGGATTTAAAATCGAGCGGCTTGGATCAAATCAGATTTATAAAAGTGAGTGGAAACTTCATGCTCGTGCTCAGATCAATTTTAACCGAGCAGCGCGGTTTTGTTTGGTTTTATAATAAATTTAGCATAACAACAAAATACAGACTGACTCAGTTTAGCTCGGTTTTTCATTCATTCAAGAGTTTCAAGTTTCAATAACAAACCTAACAAGTTAACAAAAAACCTTACAAGATAAAAGTTAGACAACATACAAATTGAAACACATTAAGTTCTGAATCAAACTTAAAATTCTTAAAAAAACAATTGAACTAATATCCATCAAGTCCACCATGATGATTTCCATGACCATTTCTATGTCCACCTAAAAAAAGAGTCAAAAGCAAAGTTTAATTTAGCATTTTAGTATAAACATAATAGTATAAATTGTAGGCTTCAATATTGTTGAAAATGCACATACGAAGGTTGTATAGAAATTGATACCTTTCATATCAATTAGTTATTACCATACTTGTCCAGAATCATCATATCAATCTCTAATTTTTCTTCTTCTTTTGCAGATTTCTAGACATTAAAAAGATACCAAAGATATTAGTATAAAGTAGAATCGAAAAAAATGTGATTATAAACTTACTTCCAATGTTGTATGGTTGTTTTTGAGATGACCTTTAACCAATCATTTTCACAAACAAGAAGTCCAACCATATCCTTTGTAAGAGAGCTTTTGTAGTCATCTAATATACGCCCCCATCATTAAAGGTTGATTTAGAAGCAACTTGTGATCGGGATGCAAAAAATGTCTTTAGCCATTTTAATTAAAAAAGGAACTTTCTAGATTAGTGACTCAACCATTTCAACATATCAAATTTTGACTCCTCACATGTATAATTAGGCTCTTCCGGATACAACTCAAGTTCGGATTTTTATCCGGTCTCGATGGATCTTGATTTGAGGTAAGTTAAAAAATAAAATCTTTGGGTAAAGTTGGTTCACTAAAAGATGATGAGGCCTTTGAGAAACTTGTGGACACCTTAGATGCCTTAAATGCATTGAAATACTTATGAAAAAGAGTTTTTAACTTGCTAGTGACATCTTAAACCCGAATCTCACGCTCCTCTCCCGGATGCAACCTCTTAAAAGTCCAATCAACTGATACCAACTTAAAACAAAGATCTAAAATAGACATAAGCACCCCAATTTCCCCAGTAATTCTCAAACTTCTCATACATCAGTACACTCATCTTCGCCAAAAAAAAAATCATCCAATATAAATGCATCACCTATCTCTTTTTTCATTTTAAAATTTTTAGTAAGAAACAAGACTAAAGTTGGATATGATGTACCTAAAAACAAATTAGTAACGTTAAAAAAACATCAAAAAGCTTGCAAACCATTTTGGTTCTTGTCCACTCATCAACCGTGGGAGACCATATGAAGTTGAAACCTTTCAATCCATAGCCTTGGAAAGCTTGTTTGTAGTGAAGAGTTGACTCAAGCATTCGAAGTGTTGAGTTCCACCTAGTTTTTACATCGGTACATAAAGACCAACGAGTGTATATACCCGAAGTTATAGCTATTTCACTAAATTTCAATAGACGACCTGGAGACTTCCTTAAATACTTAACACATTCTCTAATTTTTGAAAGACAAGGTTAAATGCTTCCTAATCCATCTTGCACGACCAAATTCAAGATATGTGCACAACATCTAACATGAAAAACAGTCCCTCGAAATGTAATATTCCTTTCCCCTAAAAATTATTCCTCAAAATTATGGCTGCCCTATCATTGTTAGACGCGTTATATTGAGTAATTGTACCAACTTCATCTCAAATTCCCTATTTAATAAGGCATTCTAAGATAGCATCTTATACAACCTCACCATTATGAGATGGTGCAAGCTCACTAAAACCAATTAAGCATTTTTGCCTTTTTTGATCGAAATCAAGAAAGTGAGCTGTCAAACACATGTAACCAATGGTTTGGTTTGATATCATAGTCATTTGTAAGCGAGATCATATCAACCTTTTTCAAAAGCTTTTTCTATCCTCTCTTTTTCTCCATCCACCATTTTTATATAATCTCTTGTGATAGTTGATCTACTTACTTTTTTGATATAATGGATTATTATACTTTATTAAGTGATTAAACCAATGATACTCAACAAATGAGATAGGTAACTCATGAGCTTTAATCATTTTTACAATTATATCCCTACACTTCATTTGGTTATAACCCCCAATCTGTAAGACGTCGCTTAAGACTTGTTGTTGTACTCGAGCTTTCTACTACATAGCTATGCTTACAACGAATGCACTATTTTTTCTCGCCATTTTCCCTTTGTACATACCATCAATGTCTACAAACTGTGGATGCACATCAAAAGAATTCTTTCTCTTCTTTGTACATACATCATTCTTATCTTTCAATTCATCAACTAGCTCAACGCTTTCTCCGTCACTCAGCTCAATATTAGAAGTCTCAATTCCATTTGATTCTTTTTTAGAAGTCATTATACAAAAGAAAACATATATTAAGATTAAATAAACAATACATGCACCTACTTTTAAATATGACTTTTGAATCTAAATTGATACAAATTATCCATATACTTTCTTTGAAACTCACTTTAAAATCTGAACAGATAAAATACATACACATACTTTTAAATAGACTTTCACAAATCACAACAAGAAACTTTAAGCAACTCAAACAACTAAATACTTTCAAAAACTTTATGAAACTCTATACACAAGAACTTTAATAAAGTTTCACAATAGGAAACTTTAAGAAACTCTAAACACAAGAACTAAAATCACTAAATAGAAAATCACTAAATGACTGATAAAAACCAAATCTAAGGCTTGAACATAATGTTGATAGCAAAGTTACTCAAACAAATTAACTTCTAACAATGAAAACACCAAAATCATTAAAACAAAATCTAGGTTTTGAATCTAATATAGACAAATGAATAAAGAAACAAACTTATAAAACTAACCTTACGACCTTGAAAGCTTGAATGTTGGCCAATAGGGTTGTGACTTATGGGGGACTGGAGTTCTCGCCGGTCGTCGGTCGTCGATAGAGGCTTTTTTTCAGGCTGATGGGGTTGTGGGGGCGCAGGGAAGCAGGGAGTCATAGAGCTACAGAGTGTGGACGATGGACTTTTAGGGTGTGGAGGGTAATTGGTATTTGAGTTAGGGTTATAGCTCTTAAATTAGAATGCATATTATATTAAGGGCAAAAATGTAATTTAACAATTTAAAAATGTATTATACATTATGTTATATATTATATGTTATAATATTATATATTATATATATATATTATATATTATATATTATATATATATATTATATATATATATTATATATTATATATGACATATTATATATTATATATGACATATTATATATTATATAGTATATATTATATATTATACTATATATATATATTAAGTACAACGGACAATCTCTGAGTACGTTTACAATAGCTCATGTTAGAACAGTCATTGCATTTTGTACCACTTATTAGCCAACTCATCTCTGCTTTCTTATAATGCCTTACATGTGGCTTCACAGTCTTCTTTACTATAGTGAAGCATCTTCTCCGGTCGATTCGTGTTCTAGATCCTTCGTGCTCCATATCCGCTTCTTTTTCTTCTGTGAGCGTGGTTTCCATCTCTGATTTCATGGGTTTTCTAAACTGCGTCTTATTGTTGTTATATTTGAATCGCAAGTTGCGTTGCCGAAGTTGCTATTTCTGTTGCTGTTTGGTTGCCCAGGTTTGTAACGGTTATTCCATGGTTGAATTGAATTCGACATCCCTGTTTTTTCTTCATGCTCTTCGCCTTTTCTTATTGATTTTTAGTTGTTGCCACTATATTTTTGAGTGACATGAGTTTTGGTATATGGTTTGAATTTTATGGTATGTGTTGCGTATAGTGGGGAAACCTTTTGTTTTGGGTTTTGAAATCATCGTTTTTAGCTGACAATGCTTGAAAGACTTTTAAATTTTCAACATATATCATAGATTTAGGTTTTTTGACTTAGGGTTTAGACATTTTTAGCAAAGGATGTTGGAGACTAGGATTGTAGACTTTAGATTATGTAGTATTCATTGATACAGGGTTGATTTTTTAGATTTAGGCCTTTAAAGTAGGTGTGCTAATGAAGTGTTTCATAAGGTACTATTTCAATTGGTGGCTGCTATTGACTCTTAAATACATATTTTATCAAAGTTTAGATACATGTTTTCAATAGAATTTATTATTAATGTTTTTACAATGATGATCCAATGCATTGAAAAACACAATACAAAGGTTGATGGTGATACATACATAGACCTTTAGGTTTATGAAATAGAGTCAATGTAGGAGCAATGAGTAGCTTATGTTCATCCTTTGATGGCAAAGCAAATCCATTATTTACATTGGCAAAAACTTCGAGTGACTCGGTTGTCAGATAAGATAAAAAAAGATATGAGATATTGTTAGGGGCTTTTGTGATGAACGGTCGATGAACCATGAGATTGTTTTCAGGTACTTTCTTTCTCTTTGATCTTTTGAATCAAATGAATCAACTAACGTCAACACAAAAGAATGATCAATAGGGATTACTAGAGTATTGTCCTAGAATATATATATTAATAAATCCTTTTATTTTCCATAGGAGTGTTTTTCTTCTATAATATATCAGGTGGGAGTTTATTGTTTTCGTCCATTGTATTCTAGGTTTCATTTAAATGTGCATTCAATGGATGAGTGTATAGATGGATTCATCAAATCCATGATTAGTTTCCTTGCTTATTGCAATTTTTGAATCTAGAAAGCTTTAGAGTTATATAAATGGGTCACAATGGGTCAATTTCTAGGTTTCTTGCTATTTATGTAATGCCCCGGAATGTCGAAGCGAGCAACTTTGTAATAATGGGTTAAGTTGGGGGTAAATTAATAAAAAAAGAGAGAAGAAGAAAATGGATTATGGCCCAATTAGCTCCATTGGCTAAGAATTTGATGGGTTTAAGGGCCCATAAGTACCCATTAAACAACCTTAATCAGCCATCTTTCCCCTCATTTGCAACCCAAACCTAGCATTTCTAGAGAGAGAGTAGAGAGAGAAAGTGAAGGAATTAAAGGTTGGAAGCTTTGTTGGTTAGAGGATTGAAGATCTGGTTGTTTGTGCTTTAAAACAACAAGGAAAGAATAAGAAATCCAGGTAAGAATCATCACTCAAACACCTCTTTAGATCAGAATCAAATTCTAGGGTTTTGGGTTTTGGAAAGTTGCAAAGAATCACAAAAGGTCACATTTTTACGTATGAAATTATGTAAAAAGATTAGATTTAATTTCATGGATGAAAAACTAAGGATTTGGACGTAAAAATTTGAGATTTTGGGTTAAAAAAGAGCTGGTTCGTCATTTTTATACGTCCAACGAAACTGCTAGTTCTTCCTGCGAAACTGTGAGTTCTTCCTGCTAAACTAAGACAATCTCCTTACAGCGAAACTATAGTTTCTATAGTTTCGCTGGTAATTTCACAAGTGCATAGGTAGACCTGTAGATTTAGCGAATCTAGGAAATTCCAATGAAAGTTGGGCGATTTTCGCAGCGAAACTGCCATGCGAAACTGGCAGCAAAACTGCTTGTGAAACTGCTACCTTAACTGTGTAGAAAATGACCTATTTATATGTTAACTTATATGCAGATCGTGTGCCACGATCCTAGCTTAGAAAACTTAGACGTGAAGTTGCTTACTGACCAGGTGAGTTCTAGATCCCCTTATTTACACGTTTTCAATGTTTTGGGGCGATATGCATACTAAATATACGATTTTTATGGCAAAGATTTCAAGAGGATTTAACAAGAAAAATCGAATTTCTATAACGAATTATGCTATATAAAGTCTTCAAATAAAATTTTCTCCCCACTATCAGGGGATGCCGCCCCCGAACCCCTGCTGTCCCGCGGAGGGTCGGTTATATTGTTTGTGTTCTTTTGTTGAATAATGTGAATATATGGACTATGAGTTGATTCTTAGCATGTATAAGTATATGTATAACTAAAGATGAAAGTGAAACCTAAAGAAATGTTATTGAGCTCATAACAATGTACCATTGCAAAAGTAAAGTCTTGCAAGCAAAGGATAAAGGAGAGTTGCATTTGTTATGCTCTCATGGATAAAGTAAAGTCTTGTGTTCATCATAAGCATGGATAAAGTAAAGTCTTATGTTCATCACAAGCATGGATAAAGTAAAGTCTTGTGTTCACCTTGGGCAGATCCCGAGACATAGTAACTGGGAATTGACGGATAAAGAAGTAATAGAAAATAAATAAGCGAAAGCCTTAATGATAAAATATTGATAAGGTGATAGTCTGTGTATAGTAAATGTTTGTTCATGTTATGACTATTTTAGAATGATAAAGTTAACATACCTCGCTAAATGATTATCCGATAAAATAAACCTAGAACTCACTCAGCGAAACTGACTTTTTTATGCTTATCGGTTGACAGGTGAGTTGTTGGGCTTAGAAGAGCGAGGGCATGGATCCAAAGCTTCTTGGCAACTGAAGACTGGCATCCCTGATTAAAAAGATTATTAAAAACTCTTTTAAGACTTGTTTGATGTATTTAAGACAAAGTTAATATTTCCTTTAAATTATGTCATGATGAATTTGAATTAAAGTAATTTCCGCTGCAAATGTTATTCAAGTGAATGTTTTAAATCCTTGTTTTGTTGTGATTGACAAACTATGAGGCTTCTTAAAATCAGGGCCTTACAAGTTGGTATCAGAGACAATGTTTAAGAGATTTGGTAAAACTATTTTGTAAACCTCTTTAAACAGAAAATGGGACCAAGTAAAAGGATGCCAGTCCAAGAAGCTCCATGCCAAGAGGTAATAAAGTATATTGTAAATACTATTCAGATATGTAGTGCCTTGTTACTGAAGTTAGACTCGAGGATAGAGTAAGATAACATTAAATGTTGTGCCTACCTGAATTTATGAGATCTATACGTGCTTAGAATAAGGATAGTAGGTTCGAATGTTAGTGTGGCTCAGGATAGGAGGGTTTGAGTTATGAGAAGTTCTGTAAGTAGTTAACCACAACTAGCCACTGTTATTAAAAATTTATAAAACTTGTAATAATCCGAATTTGACTTGATGGACCGTATTGATATTTCAAATCTTATAGGAAGTAGAGAGATGGCACCAAAGAAAGCAGTTCCAGCTATGGCTACCGAAGAAATACTTGGGGAAGGCCCCCTGCTAAAGCAAAAGAAGCAGCAAGCAAGGTTGCAAAACTAGTAGGAAAGTCAACCAGAAAGCCAGTTGAGAAACCGGTTGAGGAAACAATTGAGTCAAAAACTAAAGCTGAGGAGCCTACTGCTAAGCAAGCAAAGCCGAAGGAAACAGTGAAAGAAGTTGTTGCACAAGAGGTGCACCAAATTCTGACCAATGTGATGCCCGCTTTATTTGCAGAGGTTGTGGAACAGGTCAAGGGTGACGATAAGAAAGATACGATTCAGAAGAAGGTTGATAAGAAGAAGGTGGTTAAGACTGAGGAAAGTGGTGATGAGGATAAAGATGAGGACTCCGAGGTTGAAGAAGTGGCAAAGGGGTGTAGTTATAGGGCTTTTCAAAGGTGTAAGCCCCCAACTTTTGATGGTACGAGTAATGCTGCTACTGCTCAGCATTGGATTAGGGAAATGGAGGCAGTGTTGAGAATCAATGAGTGTCGGGAAGACCAGAAAATAAAGTTTGCTTTCCATTCACTTTTGGGCCCAACATTGTGTTAGTGGGATAACATTGTTGACGCTCTTGGGGAAAGGGCTGTTAAGAGGATGAAGTGGCCTGAAATAAGGAGATTAGTGATAGAGGGGTACTGCCCGGAAAAGGAACTTGATAAGATTGAACAAGAATTCATGAGCTTAGAAGCTGGCAACATGACACACCAGGAATACACCTCGAAATTCAATGAAATGGCACGTTTGGTGCCTGACTTGGTGACTCTGTAATAAAAAAGGATTAAAAGGTATATACAAGGTTTTCCTCTGGACATCCGTAGGGACATAGTTACTGCCCGACCTGGTACTTTTAGGTCGGCAATGGATCTCAGTGGAAGGTTGTATGATCATTGGAGGTTGGTAACAATGGGTGAACCAAAGAAGGTCTAAAACAACAATGGGAAGAGGTATGAAAATGGTAATTATCAAACGAGGAACAGGAAAGCAAGGGTGGATGCAAGGCAAGTGATTGTGAAGGGGATTGATAAAATCAGGGACTGTGGGAAGTGTGAAAGGAGGCATCTAGGAGAATGTCGATTGGGTAGCTATGGATGCTACAGGTATGGGAAGGCTTGTCACATAGATAGAGAGTGCTCGAAGTGAAAAGGTGCTTCAACTATAATGAGTCGGGGCACTACAACAAGGATTGCAGGAAAGCTAAGTCGGGGAGCTTGGGAACAAGCAGGAAGGATGACAAGGGGGATGATGGAAAGCCTAAGTCCATGGCCAGGGCTTTCACCATGAACATGAAAGAGGCAAAGAAGGACCCTGACGTGGTGTCAGGTATGTTTCTAGTAAATGATGTTTGTGCTTCTGTATTATTTGATAGTGGTGCCGGTAGGAGTTTTGTATCTGCATCTTTCTGTGCTACCCTAGGTATTCAAACTAGGGAAATAGATGATGCTTTTAAAGTAGAAATGACTGATGGTAAATCCATTAGAATAGCCAGGGTGTTAGATGATTGCCACATAAAACTAGGTGGGAATGGATTGGTTAGCTGCCCATGATGCCAACATAATATGCCAGCAAAAGATAATCCGATTAACTTCTCCTAATGGTAGTCCGGTTACAATTTATGGTGATAACGTTTGCAAAGTGCCAAGGGTCATTTCCATGATTAAGGCAAGGAAATTTGTGAGACGAGGCTATGGGGCATATCTAGCTTATGTCGAGGATGCTAAAGATAAGCAAAAGAGTTTTCAGATGTACCAGTGGTGTGTGACTTTCCTGATGTATTCTCGGAGGATCTATCAGGACTACCACCTGATAGAGAGATAGAATTTTAGATTGATCTACTTCCAGGATCCCAACCCATTACCAAAGCACCATATCATCTAGCCTCGTTTGAAATGGAAGAGCATGTCGCAACTTCAAGAACTTCTTGACAAGGGATTCATTAGACCTAGCGTATCTTCGTGGGATGCTCTGGTGTTGTTTGTAGGGAAGAAGGATGGTAGCATGAGGATGTGTATAGATTACAGAGAATTGAATAAGCTGACAGTGAAGAAACGATACCCTTTACCCAGAATAGATGATTTTTTTGAGCACTTGCAAGGTGCAAGTTGGTTTTCCAGAATAGATCTCAGATTCGGTTATCATCAGCTAAAAGTAAGGGATCAAGATATCCCAAAGACAGCTTTCCGAACACGCTATGGACACTATGAGTTTCTACTTATGTCATTTGGGCTAACCAATGCTCCTGTACCATTTATGGACTTAATGAATCATGTGTGTCAACTAATATTGGATAGATCAGTAATAGTATTCATTGATGATATCTTAATCTACTCAAAGAACAAAGGAGACCACGCTTGCCATATCAAGGAGGTGTTAGAAACATTACGAAAGGAGAAATTGTATGCAAAGTTATTAAAATGTGCATTTTGGCTACGTGAGGTGCAGTTCTTAGGACCAGTTATAAATTTGAAAGGGATTATGGTCGATCCAGCAAAAGTTCAAGCAGTCACGCAATAGAAATCTCCAAAGACTCCATCTAAAATCCATAGTTTCTTGGGATTGGCGGGTTATTATAGAAGGTTCATCAAGGACTTCTCAAAGAGAGCCTTCCCATTAACAAGGTTAACAAGGAAGAATGTGGTGTTCGACCGGGGAAAGGATCAGGAGGATGCATTTCAAGAAGTGAAGGATAGATTAACCAAGGTGCCAGTACTAACCTTACCGGAAGGAGATGAAGACCTAGCGGTATACTTTGATGCCTCTTACTATGGGTTAGGATGTGTATTGATGCAAAGAGGAAAGGTTATAGCTTACGCGTCCAGACAGCAGAAGGACACGGAAGTCAATTACCATGTTCATGATTTGGAACTAGCAGCAGTGGTGTTTGCCTTGAAGATATGGAGACATTATATGTATGGCACTAAGTGCACTATATTCACCGATCATAAAAGTCTGAAATATTTCTTCGAACAGAAAGATCTGAATATGAGACAGAGAAGATGGTTGGAGCTAATAAAGGATTATGATTATGAAATCCATTGCCACCTGGGTAAGGCAATTGTGGTAGCAGATGCCCTTAGCCGAAAAGAAGGATATGAACCAATTTGAGTGAAGGCGTGTCAACTAGTAATGACCCCAGATATTATGAGATTAATAAGCGAAACTCAAGTGGAAGCCTTGAAGGAACCCCAAATTAAGAAAGAAAGGATGGTGGGAGAAGCCGATGATCTAGTTGATAACACGTTAGGTGTGAAGACCATTTATGGCAGGATATGGGTTCCGAGGTATGGGGATTTACGGGAGAAAATTTTTGATGAAGCATACAAGACTCGCTACTCAATAAACCCAGGAGCAAATAAGATTTACCATGACTTGAAGAAAGATTATTGGTGGCCCGGGATGAAGATAGAGGTAGTTACGTATGTAAATAAATGCTTAACATGCATGCAAGTGAAGGCCGAGCACCAAAGGCCCTATGGATATATTCAATCATTGGAAGTGCCAGAATGGAAGTGGGAACATATTACCATGGATTTCATTACTAAGTTACCACGTACAACCAAGGGTAAAGATGCAATTTGGGTAATAGTAGACAGATTTACCATGAGTGCTCATTTCTTACCTATCAAGGTAGCAATCAGTTCAGAGAAGCTCGCGAAGTTGTTCATCAGAGAGAGATTGTCACACGGTATGGCATGCCTGTATCAATTGTGTCAGATAGAGACACATGGTTTACATCTAAATTCTGGAGAAGGTTTAATGAAGAGATGGGGACAAGGTTGCATATCAGTACGACATACCACCCGCAGACCAATGGTCTATTCGAAAGAATGATATAGACATTGGAAGACATGCTACGAGCATGTGTTATGGACTTTGGTGGTAATTGGGATAGTCATCTACCATTAGCATATTTTTCTTACAATAATAGCTATCATGCTAGTATCAAGATGCCTCCATATGAAATGTTGTACGGGAGACGATGCAGAACTCCAGTCTGTTGGGGTGATATCGGACAAAAAGAGTTGGGAAGCTTAGAAGTTGTAGAAGCCACAATGGAAAAGTTAGAGAAAATTAAGGCTTATATGAAAGCTGCCAAGGATAGACAAAAGTTATACGCTGATAAAAGAAGGAGACCAATAGAATTCAAGGTGGGTGACAGAGTAATGTTAAAGGTGTCGCCATGGAAAAGAATTATCTGGTTTATGAAAGGGGAAAGCTAAGTCCCATTTTTATTGGACCATTTAAGATATTGGCAAGAGTTGGAGATGTAACTTACAGGCTAGACCTCCCAGAAGAGTTAAGTGGGATTCACCCCACTTTCATGTGTCGCATCTGCGAAAGTGTTTGGTCGATGATGAGATGTTTGTGCCTCTCGATAATATTGAATTGGATGAAAATTTGAATTATGTGGAGCAGCAGGTTGCCATTTTAGACAGAAAAATAAAACAATTAAGAAACAGAGTGATCAAGCAAGTTAAGGTACAATGGGAACACCGAAAAGGGTTGGACGCTGTGACCTTTCAAATATTTGTTAACTAATTGTTACTTTCGTTATCTCTTGTAAGTGCTATTTATGTCAATAATACAACTATGGGGGTTCATCTTTGTGCATTTTAATAATCTCAATTTATAATCTTAAGTTTTAAATCTTATAACTTGACTAGTTATTAAATAAATAATTTTTTGTAAAGTTTAAGCATTAATTATGAGTTTTTAAGTATAGAATTGAAACAAATAATTGGGCAACAAAGTCATATTTATAAAGTTATAAATTTTATAATTTATAAAATTCTAGTGTTAAAAATGTAAACTATAAACTTATTTTATAAAATTTGCTACTTAAAATGTGAATCAAACAAATATCAGGGACCAAAGTTGTAATTTTTAATAAAAAAACAAACCAAACCATAACCCGCCCCTCTCTCATCCCGATTTTCCGGCCGCCGGCCGTAGAAGTCCCGACGCGGCGTCGGCGAGCCCCAAACCACCCAAAAACTTAGCCTTTTAAACCCCAAACCACTTCTAAACCCTTCACGAACCTGTTTCGAACACAAAGATGTGTTTTAATTAGATTTTAAACACGGTGAAGATAGCCTTGGACACGAAACCGAACCTCAATATAAACCAAATTCGTTTCTACACTTAAATTATACCATTAATGCAATTGATCGAGTATACACGTTCGGTTAATAAATAAGAAATCAATGGGATGATTAATTTCATTTAAAACGGCGATTTGCACATCCAAATCCCACCCGTAACTCTCGAATGTAAATCAAATTCATTGCACTCATATCGGTTCTAATCGAGGCTATTCGACAGAGGGGAAAGGTTCCAATAGACTTTCTTACACTCTCTGTACTCCCAATTTTACCAAAACACACACACGCATCACATTCGGATCAAGACCCAGTCACGACACAAGCTCGAACTTGTACTCACTATTTTCGCAACCATTCCAGGTGATTCTAACATTCAGTCACTTGATTAATCATGGGGAATCAAAGCGCTATGGTTAGTTTCATTATCGTCTTCGATTTGATGCTCAATTGGTTTGATTTTGATTCTAGGGTTCTTGTGCAAATTGGGGGTTTTCTGTTTAAGCTTTTTTGTAGTTAACACGAGATTTTAACAGGCATAGGCTCTCCAGCCTACCGGTTAACACGCTGAGCTTATACACAAGGGGCCCCGGGTTCGAACCCGAGCACCCGCATTATTTTTTTAAGTATTTCTATGTATTTCTAAATTCTAGAAATCATAAAAAATATATATATGTATATACATATTATTTAATTAGTATAAACATTATTTTGAAAATTGAATTCCTGGAAGATTACATTAAACCCTGAAAATTTTAAAGGTTTTAAAATTTTATATATTTATTTCTTTACAAGTTATAAATATGTAGAATGCTATAAAAATTTATTTATTTTTTCTTTTGAAAATTTTAATCTACACCAAAGCATATATTATATCACACTTATTTAAAAAATTAAGACTTATTGTTAATAAAAATTAAATAATTAATTATTAGAGATTAATTATTTTCCATATTTTAATATTTAAACACTATCTTATCGATCCTTATGGATTAAATATTTGAACTATGTCAAATAACTCTATTTCAACAATTATGAAGTATTATTATTAAATCCATCGTATTTCAAATTAGTTATTAAAAATCCCCAATCATAACTGAAACCCTAGTTGTTCCGAATCATCTCCTGAAATTTACGGTTATATTCTAATCTTGGAACACCCACTCTTAGGAAAATTGTGAAGAAATCGTTGGGGTTATTCTATTCTTATTATTATACCAAGTACGTCATATATCAAAGTGAGTTTTCTCATACCCCGTTTTACTTTACTTCACACGTTTTGGGGTGAAACATGTTATTCGTATCAAAGTACACTTGTAAAATGTTTAAATACTTGTAATGCACGTGCAATTCATTTTATATTTTTGTCATGGTTATTTGAGACTTTTGCGAATATTATGTGATAGACTCTTGTAAAAACAATCATTAACTATTGCTAGCCTAACGACATCATAGATCTATGAGCTTGACAAGCCTATTTGGTGCTAAAGCCGAGGTTATTGCCGGATCCTGATGACGTATTTTTGTTCATCATGGGAACCAAGTACACTTAGCTAATCGTATATTTCGTTGTGGCCATATCTTTGTCAAGGTTTGATTGTATCATTATGCTATCCATATATTCTTGCATTATTCTTTAACCTATGACATGAATTGCCTCTTTAAAAGGTTTTATATATGTATGCACAATCTTATGAGAACTCACCAACATTATATGTTGACCATATTTTCTAACATGTTTCAAGAAATACACAAGTTTAAATGTTTATCTTGAAGATATGAAAACATCTAGGACTGGACCTAGAAATAATAAAGGATTCACTTTTAACTTGGAAGTTTTAATTTAGTTTATGTTACGGTTGTTTGTCTGAGATTTATGAATGTAACGTTACAATATGATACTTATGTTTAATAATATTTACACTTTGAAGTAGCGTTGTGTGGCTTTGAACAATCTTAACCCTTATATCTCAACGTTTCCGCCGTTAAGGTTGAGGTGTATCCGAGGAAGAAATGACACAGCAATACCCTGATCTTTTTAACGACTTGGCAGGTTTTGAGGAGGAAACCTAAATAAGAGGGGGATGCTTGTAACGCCCTGGAATGTCGAAGCGAGCAACTTTGTAATAATGGATTAAGTTGGGGGTTACTTAATAAAAAAAGAGAGAAGAAGAAAATGGATTATGGCCTAATTAGCTCCATTGGCTAAGAATTTGATGGGTTTAAGGGCCCATAAGCACCCATTAAACAACCCTAATAAGCCATATTTCTCCTCATTTGCAACCCAAACCTAGCATTTCTAGAGAGAGAGTAGAGAGAGAAAGTGAATGAATCAAAGGTTGGAAGCTTTGTTGGTTAGAGGATTGAAGATCTGGTTGTTTGTGCTTTAAAACAACAAGGAAAGAACAATAAATCCAGGTAAGAATCATCACCCAAACACCTCTTTTGATCAGAATCAAATTCTAGGGTTTTGGGTTTTGGAAAGTTGCAAAGAATCACAAAAGGTCACATTTTTACGTATAAATCATGTAAAAAGCTTAGATTTAATTTCATGGATGAAAAACTAAGGATTTGGACGTAAAAATTTGAGATTTTGGGTTAAAAAAGAGCTGGTTCGTCATTTTTATACGTCCAGCAAAACTGCTAGTTCTTCCTGCGAAACTATGAGTTCTTCCTGTGAAACTAAGACAATCTCCTTACAGCGAAACTATAGTTTCGCTGGTAATTTCGCAAGTGCATAGGTAGACCTGTAGATTTAGCGAATCTAGGAAATTCCAATGAAAGTTGGGCGATTTTGGCAGCGAAACTAGTAGCAAAACTGCTTGTGAAACTGCTGCCTTAACTGTGTAGAAAATGACCTATTTATGTGTTAACTTATATGCAGACCGTGTGTCACGATCCTAGCTTAGAAAACTTAGACGTGAAGTTGCTTACTGACCAGGTGAGTTCTAGATCCTCTTATTTACACGTTTTCAATGTTTTGGGGGCGATATGCATACTAAATATACGATTTTTATGGCAAAGATTTCAAGAGGATTTAACAAGAAAAATCGAATTTTCTATAACGAATTATGCTATATAAAGTCTTCAAATAAAATTTTCTCCCCGCTATCAGGGGATGCCGCCCCCGAACCCCCGCTGTCCCGCGGAGGGTCGATTATACTATTTGTGTTCTTTTGTTGAAGAATGTGAATATATGGACTATGAGTTGATTCTTAGCATGTATAAGTATATGTATAACTAAAGATGAAAGTGAAACCTAACGAAATGTTATTGAGCTCATAACAATGTACCATTGCTAAAGTAAAGTCTTGCAAGCAAAGGATAAAGGAGAGTTGCATTTGTTGTGCTCTCATGGATAAAGTAAAATCTTGTGTTCATCACATGCATGGATAAAGTAAAGTCTTGTGTTCATCACAAGCATGGATAAAGTAAAGTATTGTGTTCACCACAAGGGGGGTCTAGCCCTTGGGCAGATCCCGAAACATAGTAATTAGGAATTGTGGATAAAGAAGAGTAATAGAAAATAAATACGCGAAAGCCTTAATGATAAAATATTGATAAAGTGATAGTATGTGTATACTAAATGTTTGTTCATATGATGACTATTTTAGAATGATAAAGTTAACATATCTCGCTAAATGATTATCCGATAAAATAAACCTAGAACTCACTTATCGAAGCCGACTTTTGTATGCTTATTGATTGACAGGTGAGTTGTTGGGCTTAGAAGAGCGAGGGCATGGATCCAAAGCTTATTGGCAGCTGAAAACTGGCATCCCTGATTAAGAAGAATATTAAACACTCTTTTAAGACTTGTTTGATGTATTTAAAACAAAGTTAATGTTTCCTTAGAATTATGTCATGATGAATTTGAATTAAAGTAATTTCCGCTGCAAATGTTATTTAAGTGAATGTTTTAAATCCTTGTTTTGCTGTGATTGACCAACTGTGAGGCTTCCTGAAATCAGGATCTTACAATTTATTAATATAGAGAGCTACTGAGTTATATAAATGGATCACAATGGATTAAATTTTATCGTTCAAGAGCTAATATATGCTGGAGGTAACCTTCGTATGTAGTGGAAATTGAATTATGTCTATATGTGTTTTTTGTTATGTGTTTTAAAGGCCGTAAATAATCATCAACGCTTTCTATATGTGTTTTTTGTTATGCATATTGGTCGTTTAAGTAAATATTGGAGAAATTATGAGTTTGATTTTTAATTGCATTTGATATCACATCTGTAGGTTGATATGTACTGCTTCTGTTGGATTTGGGCTGCTACATCAGTAGTTTATGTGTTTTGTCGTGGTTGAGCAATATTATTGATCCATGTGGCCAGCTTTGAGTGCCATTTTGTTAACAACTTTTCTGGAATGCTATCCCAACTGTGATTACTTTGTGATTGTTTTCGTCGCATGGAATGCCAATAATGTTACTATTCGATGTGTGCGCTTGGTGATGATAGCCTCTGGTATTGCACCTGTCCTGTTTTTGTGATTGTCTCCTGTTGTGGTTTGCTTTCTATGACTGTTTTCTTAACTTTGCTTTGCAGCGCTAGGAACATTGTTTACAAGTAACTATACTGAACGTCTCTCATGAAGGAAAATAGATTGATAATCTCTTATATCCTTTCAATATAATTATTTTACATACTTTTTATGCTGATTTTGAGTAGCCAGTTGTATTACCCATGTTCTTCTTGCCCGTGTTGTTGCCTTTGTGCTCTATATAATGGCCATTCTAATTAATTGCAAACGTGCTTTTAATGGTTGCATGCTGATTGTTTTGTTCATTGACTATTAGCAGGAGGTTCCGCAAGACTGTATTATCCAGGTTCTTTTCTGCTGTGTTCTTGCTGCTGCAGACGCATTTGCTTATTAAAGGTCATCTCCTAATTTCTTTGTGTGTAGTACCACTTTTACTTAATTCCCAGTATACTTTTTGAGGGTTGCATATTGAATGTATTATAAAGTAACTGTTATTAGGAGTTTCTAGACTATGGCAATGGTTTTCATAACAGTTTGCCACGTACTTTAAGCCTCCAGACTTTGCACTTCATCCTACGTGTCTATACTAAAGACCTTACACCTAACTTGAGGCATGTCAAGTCGCAAAAAACATTCTCGATCGGTCACGCAGGACTGTGAAAATTATGTATCGTCAACATATATGCATCAAAATATTAGTACAAGACCATCGTGATGTGTGCACTTTGATATGTCAGCGTCATCTACCTCTTATGGTCTACCTATGTCAACTGGACCATCTTGACGTGTTGGCCAACGCTCTTCTTCTCGCAACAAATTACAGGTGCCAACATATCTTTACATAGACAATGGCGATTGTGATAGAATTTGTGAGTTTTGTAACTCTTTCTTTTGGTTTGATGAACGTTTGGTCTCATTGTCTACAAATCATTGTCCAAAATACACACAATGTTGTAGGGGTGGTCAAGTTGTTTTACCATACCCAAAAGAACCTAACGCTCAGATTGTAGAACTTTTTAAGAATGATCATTTTCTAGGCAATATAAGATTATACAACAATATTCTCTATGACATCTTTTGGTGCTAAAATTGACGATACTAACTGCTCCCTACGTGTTTAAGATTGAAGGCCAGATACACCACTACAAATGTACATATACGACACGAAAAACGAACTATCGAATCGCCTACGTGTCTTCACTTCAGAATCCGAACCGTCCCGTAGACAAGAAACGGTTCTACTTCTTATGAATGTTCTTGATGCCTCAAATGAATTGGTTAACCTTTTTAGATGTGCTAGAGAAATCTGCTCTTCATCATGTTAATATTAAACTAAACTTGTTTATTTATTAAGTATAAGGGTTAAAAGTGTCATTATTATAAGTTAGGTAGTTACTTAGTTAATGGTGGTTATTTAACCCGCCGGGGTCATAAACGGTCTGTGGTCTTTACCTGTCATAAATTGTAACTATAAATACATTGGTATATATCATTTGAAGTGTGGTAATTGAAAAACTTCAAGTTTGTGTGTATTTCATCTTGTTCATATTCTCTTCAATTGTGATTTGCTCTTTGCTCTTTGATTACCAATAGTGGTATCTGAGCGGTATTGCTTATCAATCGATCAAGGGAAAACATCCTATAAACTATCGATCAAAGCAGGTTATCAATCGTCCAAAGCGATTTGGGATTACCTGTGATCATTGGCCGATCGCTGAGTGCTTTGAATTGATTCAAGAAATTGATCAGAGAATCGATCAATAGGGAACCTGTTGTTTGATTAATTCGATCGGGAACAGAAGCAATTAAGAAGTACGATCGAGTACGCTTGCAATCGAAAATAGATTCCCATTAGAATCAAGCAAAAGGGATTGCAATCGACTATTGTTGTTGAAATCCGAACCCAAAAACAATTCAATTGTTGAAGATGAATTGAAAAGGCTATTGGTTGTTGATTTTACATCAAAAGGCAAAAAAAGGGGAACACATCTCTGTTGTTGCTCCATCTAAGAAAAGAAAAAGTCGGAAACACAAAATAGGTGTTTGACTTTTTGCTTAATTTTTAGTCACAAAAATTGTGGGTTGTTGTTGCCTTTGGTGAAATCAGAAAATCAAGAAGAAACAAAACATCAAATAAGTTTTGTTGGTGTTGTTGTCCGATTTCAAGAAAAAGGGGCAAGAACTTTTTTGAAATTATTTTTTGTTTTGGTTCTTCTTTGATGGTTAGCGGTTTGCATCGGAAGAACAAAGTAGATTGTTTTGTAAATGAATCAAAGAGGATCATTGTTTCTATCAAGAGAAGTCATTGATCAAATAAGTTTGATCCCATCTTCTTTGTTCTTGTTGTTTACTTCTTGATTAATTATCTTGATTCAAGTGAAAAAAAAATTAAAGTTTAGAATAGTTGGTTTGATTGGTGAGGCAACCCAAAACCCGTGTACTGTTGTGGGTAGACACGAACAGTTGGTTTTCATTTGCCATGCAACCAAAAACCTGTATACTATTCTTGGTATTAGAATAGTTGGTTTAGGCAACCGAAATAAACCTGTGTACTGTTATTGGTAGAAACAGTTTGTTAGCCCGTGTACTGATAGGAACAGTTGGTAAACCTGTGTACTGTCAAGATCAGTTGGTTAACACGCATACTGTTATCATTTGAAACAGTTGGTTTATATTTTCCATACAAAACCCGTGTACTATTCTCGGTATATAACGGTTGGTTTTGATTCACACTGTGAACCGTTGTTATTAACAGTTGGTTTTCAAACCCGTGTACTATTAAAGTCGGTTGTTTTTTATTCACATTGTGACCAAAAAACCGTGTACCGTTGTTGTTGAAACAATTGTTTTGCTTATAACCTGTGTACTATTTCTGAATTAACAGTTGGTTTTGGTTCGTCCTAAGTTCATAGGCAACAGGAAAAACCCGTGCACTGTTCTTGTGAAAAATAGATTGATTAATTTGATTTGAAAGTATAGAGTTGTATTTGATATCGATTTGATCCGATACTAGTATAGTTGAAATCAAATTCGATCCGAAACCAGTAGTAGTCAATCTATTAAGATTGGGAAAAAGAAGACTTGGAAAATGGTTGAGTCCAAAGATAAAGAAGTTGTAACTTCGAATGAAAGAGGGACATCAATGAGTTTTCAATGCCCCATGTTAAACTCTACAAATTACACCATTTGGGCTATAAAGATCAGGTCGATCTTTAACATCCATGGAATTTGGGAAGCCGTTGAACCAAAAGCGGGAACCGAAGTTGATGAGAAAAAGAATAATACAGCAATTGCATTGCTATGCCAAGCAATTCCAGAAAATATGGTATTGCAAATTGCTAATCTTACTTCAGCCAAAGAAATTTAGGACGCGTTAAAAGTTCGACATGTAGGAGTTTGATAGAGTTAAAGAGGCTTGATTACAAACTCTTGAGTCAGAGTTTGAGTCTCTAAAAATAGGTGTTAACGAATCACTTGATGTCTATGCCGGAAAGATTAGTGAGATTGCATCACAAGCAAGCAATCTTGGGCACATCATGAATGACAAGATACTGGTTCAAAAACTACTTGGTTTGGTACCTAAAAAGTTCATTCAGATTGTTGCTGTGATCGAGCAGTTTGTTGATCTTGGTACAATGCCATTCCAAAAAGCAGTGGGAAGATTGAAGGCTTTTGAGGAACGCACCAAGAAGCAAGTCAAGGAGGAAGAAAGTCATGTTACACTTCTATTCACCAAAGAAGAAGGAAAGGAGAAAGTCAAGGAGAGTAGATGTGAACGTTGTGGTCATGAAAGTTCAAATCAAGAAAACAAAAGTCGTGGTCAAGGCAAGAATGGGAAGACATAGAGGAATAAAAAAGGAAATCAAGTCCATCATAAAAAAGATCACATCAGATGTTTCAAGTGTAATAAACTTGGACATTTCAAGCACGAATGTCCAAAGTGGGAGAAAAAGGAGGAGGCAAATCTAATCCGGGAGGAGGATGATGAACCAACACTACTTTGATGGAAACCGGATCTCAAAGGATGAAGACCTCGCTTAAACTAAGTTTAGTTTAAGGAGGAGTGTTAATATTAAACTAAACTTGTTTATTTATTAAGTATAAGGGTTAGAAGTGTCATTATTATAAGTTAGGTAGTTAAAGTTAGTTAATGGTGGTTATTTAACCCGCCGGGTCATAAACAGGTTGTGATCTTTACCCATCACAAATTGTACCTATAAATACATTGGTATGTATCATTTGAAGTGTGGTAGTTTAAGAACTTCAAGTTTGTGTGTATTCCATCTTGTTCATATTCTCTTCAATTGGGATTTGCTCTTTGATTACCAAGACATCAAAGTCCCCGAGTTTTCCATTTGCCTTTACAGTTCATAAAATGCACACTCATATGATAAGCCCTCTCCTGGATCTATTGGTGCTATTCTACCTGACATGGACTACTCATGTACGGGCTTTGATATCATTATTCATAACAAAAGGCCAGCCACAACGAATAAGCAAATTGCACCCCCTCTATATGGCGTTACAATACCCGCTTTTGTTCCCTCACAGCGATAGTGGATGGTCACCAGATATGCATCTGCGTGCCGGCCCGTCCACAAAGAACGCAAAACATAGGATGAACATGTACTATACTTACCTTTTACATGATCGTTTCAACATATACACTCACCTTTTACATGGAGGATGGCTTTTACAACAGTTTATCGTTGATGCATATGTTTGCATAGAACAAAGTCGTTTAAAATACATAAGACTTAATCAAAACATGTTTCATTCCGAATTTCTTCAAGGAATACATGATGCAGTGTAACGAGGTGGTACTAAAGGACGCACTATAGGAAAAAGAACGATTTTACCTGCGTCATTCACCGGTGGACTGCGTTACATGTATAAGCACTACCTAGACTCGCTTGCTATATGTAGAGCACATGGGAACCCATAATATTTCATTACTTTTACATGTAATGTGTAATGGCCCAAAATACAACGATACATCTCTCAATATCCATCTCTTAAACCAGAGGACCGTCCTGACATAATAGCAAGAGTGTTCCGGATTAAAGTCAGGTCATTCATAGAATTCCTAAGAATGAGTAAACCATTTGGAGGGGTCATTGCAGGTTCTTTTTCTTCTTTATCTTTCTCCTATTATGTTATACATATATTTTCCAGTAACCATTGTTATACCTGCTTTATGTAGATCTGTACACGATAGAATTCCAGAAAAGGGGATTGCCCCGCTGCCATTTGTTGTTGTGGGTTACACAAGCATGCAAAATAAAGAGTGCCGAAGAGGTTGACAATTACATATCTGCAGAGATACCAAACCCATCTACAGAACCGGATCTCTATAGAATTGTTACTGATCTCATGATTCATGACCCATGCGGATTGATCAGACCGAACTCACCATGCATGTCAAAGGGATCTTGCAGTGAAGACTATCCAAAGACTTATAATCAAAGAACTATTTTTGATGCAAATGGTTATGCACACTATAAAAGAAGCAGTAATGGCTTTATTGCAAACAAAAATGGAGTAGTCGTAGACAACAGATATGCAGTTCCATATAATAAAACTTTGTCTCCACATTTCATGGCGCACATAAATGTCGAATATTGTGGCTGGAGCATGCTTATCAAATACTTATTTAAATATATTTCGAAAGGCGCTAATCGGATTTGATATGCTATTAAAAAAAGTTCTGATACCCACGACATGTTGACAGCTAACCAGCAAAACATAGATGAAACTCAAGACTACATAGATGCTAGATATATATGTCCCCATGAGGCTTCTTGGAGAATTCTTAACTTTTTAATACACAACAAAAATCCACCCGTACAGGTATTAGCTGTTCATTTGAAGGACATGCAAAATATCACTTTTAAAGACACTGATAAACTACACAACGTCTTAGACAACACGGGTAGTAAACGAACAACTGTTACTGAATGGTTGCTTAATAACATGTTTGATGCATCTGGCCGCCACCTAAGATATGTGGATTATCTTATTGAGTATAGGTGGGATGCCTCTGCCAAGACATGGATTCGCAGATCATCAAATAGAACTCCAGCAATTGGAAGCTTAATATATGTGCACCCAAACAGTGGTGAAACTTTTTATCTGCGAATGTTGTTAAACCATCAAAAAGGTTGTCAATCATTTCAGTCCATACGAACTGTCGACGGAGAAATCTGCCAAACTTATCGTGCTGCATGTGAAAAGATGGGATTTCTTGAAAACGACCAAGAATGGTCTGCCACATTGAATGAGGCAATGGAACGGGCGACTGCTTCACAACTATGGTCACTATTCATCCACATGCTTTTGTACTGTGAGATCTCAAATCCATCAAACTTATGGACTGAGCACTGGCGCAAAATGGCTGACGACACCACTTTAGCCTACAACATTACTGACCCTGACTATCAGATGCAATCTGTTTTATACAAACTTGAATTGGTGTTATGCGCCAGTACAACAGATAAGTCTATATCAGATTTCGGCTTTCCAAACCCCACGCCTGATATCATAGAGCGTCTTAGAAATAGACTCCTAATGGAAGAGTAAAACTACAACAGAGAACTACCAGCACAAGAACATGAGTCTTCTAAGAAAAAACTAAATCAACAACAATTACTTATATATGAGGACGTTCTAACATCAGTACAAAGTGATAAACAAATACTACGATTCGTATATGGGCACGGCGTTAATGGGAAAACTTTCCTATGGACCACAATTATCTCAGCACTACACTCAAAAGGAAAGATTGTTCTTGTGGTTGCCTCATCAGGTATCACATCCTTATTGTTACCATCTGGTAGGACGGCCCACTCGCGCTTCAAAGTTCCACTTGACCTAACGACTGAATCACTATGTCAAATCAAAAAGAAAACACACGTAGCACAATTACTTATAGAAACGTCTTTAATCATCTGGGATGAGGCACCGATGAATGACCGTAAATGTTTTGAATCATTAGACAGAACTTTGCAAGACCTTCTCAGCAACGTTAACACTCCTTTCGGCGGCAAATCTATACTACTAGGTGGTGACTTTCGCCAGACATTACCTGTACTTCCAAAGGGTTCAAAGGCCGCAATATTAGCCTCTACACTACCACAATCACCACTATGGAAAGACTTCAAGATCTATCAACTTTCACAAAACCTTAACTCCAACGAAAGAATATCTATTACAGAGTTCTCTTCATGGCTACTTGATTTGGGTGATGGTAAACTAGGAACACCAGAGAGGGAGGATCCTCAAAATACAAAAATTATTGAAATACCATCACAATATCTAATACCATTGTCAACGAATGCACTTAGTGAACTGATAGAATTCATCTACGATGCACATACCCTACAATGCCCATCTGCAATTGCACTTTCTAAAAAGACAATAGTTTGTCCAAAAAACAAAACAGCAGAAGATATTAACCTCACAATACTCAACATGTGTGCAGGAACAACAAAGTCGTACACTAGCGTAGACACTATTATTCCTCATACGACAGATCGTGGGGATACTGAGATGCTATACCTAACTGAATACCTAAACCTGTTACACTTTCCTGGTTTGCCACCTCATTGTCTTGAACTAAAACCTAATGCACCAATAATATTGCTACGAAACCTGAATCCAACAATTGGCCTCTGCAATGGCACAAGACTAATAATCACACAACTATTACCAAGAATCATAGAGGCGGAGATCATAACGGGCACTATGATAGGCAATCGCGTGTACATACCACATATAAATTTGATATACACGAACAAAGAGTTACCTTTTGCATTTAAAAGAAAACAATTCCCAGTGAAACTACGTTACGCTATGACTATTGTTGGGTTAATCTTTATCGGGTCAAGTTACGGGTCATGGGTCTAGTATTTGAGTCGTGTTTTGTTTAGAGTATGCAGCAAGTTTTTAATTTGAATTAGTCTTAGTAGTTAGCAAGTAGTGGACATGTATTAGGGATAGGGGACTAGTGGCACTTGTTTTTAAGAGTGCATGTTTATTTTCTATATAATGTATGTTTTCAAGTATGAATGAATGCAAGAGTTGAGTATGATCTTGGGCTTGAAACCAACATTTGGTATCAGAGCACAAGGTTAGACGAAAAAGCCAGTTTGAGAGTTGGAAGAAAGAAATTGGAAAAGCAAGGCAACAGCCTAGCTTGCTGTTGCCGGAAGCAAGTCGTAAGGTGAGAAATAAATGGAGCAGCCTTGTTGTTGGCTGGTATGTATGAAGAAGCAAGGGCTGATCAGAAGCAAATAATCGGCGGAACGATAGTAGAAGCTAGTCGTGATTGGAACGGTGAAGAACAACCATTGTCGAAATTGATCGAAGAATTGAAGACAAAGCACAGTTCATCAAAAGAAAAGGAGGGAGCCACCGAAATCGCAGTAGTAGGGAGATAATTATCAGATAATTATCGAAGAAAGCAAGGCGGTGGAATTAAATACAAGAAAGCAAGCAACCACACACCTCCAATGGTACGGTTATAATTTGTTTCAAGCAAGCAAGCATCCTACTTGGTGAATTATAGAGATTGTTCAATGAATATAATCAAAGAAACAAACAAGTAGGCAAGCAGGTGAAGGGTATGTATGATAAAGCAGGTTAAAATTTGAGGCCGAGATCGAGAAAGAGAAGGCAACGCTAGGTGTTTCGGGGCTGTAACAATGACCAAATCAAGACTGATTACAGTCATATCAGCTACAAGAATAGGGTATTAAGCATGACAACAGTTCGGTAATTTCAGGTTTGGAATCGAGGCCTATAATGGCGTACGAATCAGGTGCTATTAAGTGTTAGTTTAATCTTGACTTACTTTAATTGATTAGTAATTTCTAGTTTGTTTTTTTTGTTTAATCAATTATGTTAGTGGTAGAACATGGTTGTATGGGGATCATGGGTTAGTGGTAAGTTACTCACGTATGCATGTTTGAGTCTATTTAAGTGGGTCTTATGTTCAATGAAAGATGTAGCAACATTTAATCGAGAATTCTATGTTTTTTGTTCTATATCTCTTTGTCAATCAATCTGCGAATCAAGGCTATAATCCAACATTTGGTATCAGAGCCCATAGGGCTCGATCCTTGGAGGATAGCAGCAGAAAGATAAGCGAGTTTATGTAAGATTCTCGCAAGAAAGAAAGAAAGAAGAAGGAAAGTGACAACCTGCGTGAGAAAGAAGAAAGAAGAAAGAGAGGTGCCGTGAGAAAGAGAAAGAAGAAAGTCAGGCGCCGTGAAAGGAAGAAAAAAAAAACGCTGGTGCAACTCAGGTCGAAAAATTAGTAAGAAAGAGACCGAGAAAGAAGAAATCGACAAAGAAAGCAAGAAAGGTCAGTCGATTCGAACGAAAAAGAAAAAAAAAAGAAAGTGAAGAATAGCGATGATACCAGCAAAAGAAGCAATTTCCATATCTTACCAAGTTCCGACTTTAACCGCAACCAATTATCCGGTATGGGCTATCAAAGTCAAGTCCATCTTGGATGCGCATGGGTTGTTGGAGACGATTGAAACAAGGACTCTTGGGGAAGAACCGGATGCTAAGAAATCGAAACAAGCTTTAGCATTTTTGCTTCAAGCAATACCAGAAGAGATAGTGATGCAAATGTCAAGTCATGCGGATCCGAAGAAAGTGTGGGATGGTTTGAAAATACGGTACTTGGGTGTAGATCGGGTAAGGACGGCTCGAATTGCAACATTGAGAAGAGAGATTGAAAGCTTGCGGATGAAGGAAGGAGAGCTAGTTGATGACTGTGCTGCTAAGTTGAGCGGAATGGCTTCAAAGTTGAGGAGTCTCGGGAATGAGATTGAGGAAGAAGAAATGGTGAGAAATACTAGATGCAATGCCGAAGTCGTTTCTTCAAATTGTAGCCTTAATCGAACAGTGTTTTGGGTTGGATACGATGCTTTTTGATGAAGCGGTTGGAAGGCTCAAGGCGTATGAAGAAAGATTAAAGAGTCATGGTGAGAAAGAAGGGGAACAAGGCCAGCTTTTGATGGCCAAACAAAAGTATGGTGAAAGTAGCGAACGAGGAAGAGGCCGTGGAAGAGGCTACGGTAGAGGTGAAAGAGGTCGAGGAAGAGGTACGGGTCGAGGTGATAAAAGCGGGTTCCGGTGCTTTGAATGTGGAGAATTTGGGCATTTTGCATATGAGTGCACTAAATGGAAAGATAAGGATAAAGAAGCTAATTTAATTCAAGAGAAAGAACCAACACTTCTTTGATAAAAAAAAAAGGGGTCAAGATTGAGGGGGTGAATGTTTTAATCTTGACTTAGTTTAATTAATTAGTAATTTCTAGTTTGTTTTTTTTGTTTAATCAATTATGTTAGTGGTAGAACATGGTTGTATGGGGATCATGGGTTAGTGGTAAGTTACTCACGTATGCATGTTTGAGTCTATTTAAGTGGGTCTTATGTTCAATGAAAGATGTAGCAACATTCAATCAAGAATTCTATGTTTTCTGTTCTATATCTCTTTGTCAATCAATTTGCGAATCAAGGCTGTAATCCAACATTAAGCAAGTTTATGAGAATGAAAGCAAGGAAAATAGCAAGTAGCAAGAGCAAAAAAGTGGACCTGTGTGGTTCATATAGCAAGAGCAAGATCCGAGCCATGTATGGTTCGTCGAGGAAGAGCAAGAAAGTAAGCAAGTTAGCAAGGAAGAGAATTCGAAGTAAGCAAGAAAGATTCGAATTAAGCAAGAAAGTAGCAAGATTAGCAAGAAAACCGGTACCGTGTATAGAAAGAAAGAGCAAGATAAGCAAGAAAGCAGGAAAAAGAAGCAAGAGAACCAAGAACCAAACAAAGATTAAGGGGGTGAATGTTGGGTTAATCTTTATCGGGTCAAGTCGGCAGGGGCGGCCCAATAGCTTAAAAAAATAAGCTAGGGCTTTAGGCCCAACTTTTCTAACAGGCCACCAAAAACTAGTTTTATTATATAGCACACTCTCAAGTTAAAGCCCAAAAACTTAAATTGGTGTTACCCTGCAAGTTCATCACATTGATTCCTAATTGGTGGGGGAAACCGAATGGTTAAGAACCCTATGAGGCTACGATTTGTTGCGAACATAGCTTGTGATTTGATGCGATTTGTTGCGAAGAGACAACCAAAACAACCACCTCATGAACCCACCCAGACACCTTGTGATTTGCGAACTTAGAACTCCGATGCCATCACTGTATACGTGATTAAGGTACTAGGGCCTTCTAACTGCTTCTCCAATTGACTGCATCTTCGCAAGTAAGGTACTAAGGGCTATGGTTTGTGTTTTGATGTTCTCTAATTCACTTTATTTGACTGCTTTGTTTGGATATTTGATTTACTTGTTTTGGTTTTAGTTTACTTCTCTATTGACTTTTGGATATTTGATTTAGTAATTAAGAATTTCTTTGAATATTTGATATAGGAATTTGTTTTAGTTTTGTATTTGATTTGGCATTTGTTTTAATCAATTAAATTTGATTTTATGTTGAATATTTGATTTAGGAATTGTTTTTGTATTTTAGATTTGATATTTTGATCGAACATCTCAAAACGAGTTAGAGAGCATGAATATTTATACAATAATCCTAATGAACAATCAAAATGATGCTCAAAATGATTCTAATCAACAATCAAATTATTCTTAAAAAATCCTAATGATGACCCAAAATCAACTAATGAGTGATGAAGAAACACAGTGCACAAGTAAACGAACCAAACAATGAACAACCTAAGTACCCAAAATAAACAACCGAACAATGATAAAAGATGATATTTTTAACGATAAAGTTTAAAAAAACCTCTAATTTTATTTTAACCAAACAATGAACAACCTAAGTACCAAAAAATAAACAACCAAACAATGATAAAAGAGGATATTTTTGACAATAAAGTTTAAAAAGACCTCCAATTTTATTTTCGCTTTAGGCCTCCAAAAACGTTGAGACGCGCCTGCAAGTCGGGTCAAGTTACGGGTCATGGGTCTAGTATTTGAGTCATGTTTATGCAGCAAGTTTTTAATTTGAATTAGTCTTAGTAGTTAGCAAGTAGTGGACATGTATTAGGAATAGTGGAGTAGTGACACTTGTTTTTAAGAGTGCATGTTTATTTTCTATATAATGTATGTTTCAAAGTATGAATGAATGCAAGAGTTGAGTATGATCTTGGGCTTGAAACCAACAACTATAAACAAAAGCCAAGGGCAGTCTCTAGATAAAATAGGAGTCTATCTTCCACAACCAATATTTGGTTATGGACAACTATATGTGGCCATGTCAAGAGCGACTACATCTAACGCACTTAGAGTATTAATCGTCCCATCCGATGAAAACAATTACTCCGAAACAAAAAACATCGTATACTCGGATTTCCTAGCCTCGATTGTGAACACATAATCTAGAAAATTCATCTGTAGAAAAGTAGAAAAAAAAAAAGAGGTAGCCAGATTCAACAAAAAGGATTTAATTTCACCAACAAATACCATAAACACGTTACTAACAATTGTCATTGCTGGCAGGGCAAATGAGTATGACATGCATTTCTGATATCATTGATGGAGAGAAGGCAAAACCTATTGAAGTGAGGGTAATTAAAAGTTGGAAACCGTATCAACAAAACACGGAGTTTTGCTATCTTTTTGTGGACGTACATGTAAGAAATTTTTAATCTACTGTGTATATTACATGCTTGCTCACACAAAAGTTATAATCTTTTTTTTTCTGTAGGGAGATGCGAATGCGATACAGGTTACAGCAGCTATTAGTGAAGAATCTCGCTTTGACAGCATAATCACCATCCAGTCATGTTATATGGTGGACAGATACATCGCCCTACCTCAAAAGACGCACAACCCTGCTGTTCCACATAGAGCTTGCCTAAGAATTGGTAGAAAGGCAAAATTCATGCCAACCACAAATGATAGCATCCCAGATCACTACTACAACTTTGCGAGCTTCACTGATTTGGAATCGAGGACAAAGACACCAAGAATGCTCACAGGTATATGATTTAAACACATATTTTTCACTATGATCCCTACTAACACTCAGTTTACTAACGCACTCTAAATGCACCTGAGAACCACCTTACATCTTTCACACTCAAAAATCAATTTACTAACGCACTCTAAATGCACTCGTTGCGATAACAGAGGTGCTTTAACTAGAAACAACTTCTGCAACAACAGCGGTTGTGAACCCAACAACACCAGACACACTCACTTACACATCCAGGAAAAAGAAAATAGTTGGTTTTTACAACAGTGAAATGCCAATTTAATAATGCTAAACACCAACACCTCAGGCTTAAAAGGCTTGCACAACCAAGCAACAGCAGGATAACTATCTCCGATTTGCTCAATAAAAATATTACGTGGAACATACAGCAAAACCGATACACCTGCTTAGCTGTGATAAAAGAACTGCACAACAACCGCCATTGGTATTATGTCGTTTTTCCGAAGTGCAGCAAGAAGAGGCACCTGCAAAAAGTGCCACACGTCAAATTCGAATGCGAAAACGATGAGCATGTAGAAAACCCTAAATTCATGTAAGAAAAAACTTAACTAAACCTTCCTTTTCATAATTGTCTACTACTAACCAACTACGATTACAAAAAATAGGTACTGTGTTAATGCAACCATCGTAGACGACACCTCAACAGCAAACGCAGTCTTCTTCGATGAAGCCATGACTGAGTTATTAAACATCACATGTGAGGAGACGGTGATCACCCACGGGTACTTTGAACAAAGACAAATACCAGAAATGATGTACTCAATCATTGGCTCACCAAAGATCAAGACAGTAACTATCAACCCCAACCTCACAATCACTTTCAACAGCATCACGAACCCACCAACAACAGTACAAGAACAGTCAACGGTTACCGGAACACTGACAATACCACCAACGACACCATCAAAGCCTTCAGCAAAAATGTCCATGACAAAGCGCAAAGGTAAACATCTAAATTCAGCATGCATCTAGCTACATTATGGATGAAATAAATTTTATTTTAGTTCAACTACATTAGTTAGTATACTCCTTCCTACTCTCGCTTAGGTTCCAAGTAATGGAGAAGTGAGATGCAAACAAAGAATGGTTTAGAGAGTTTTTTTACATAAGCCAGTTTTTTTGTAATCCAAAGTGGAGGTGATGTGGGTTTTTTTGTTCTATTAATCAACATATTTATCATTAAATTAAATCGCCTAATTAATTCAATGGTAATAAATTAATTAATTAAATTTTATTATAGATGTATTTACTGGTCATAATTCATTCTTATAACAAACAATTGCAACTTAAGATGTCTAATAATTTTTTTATAATCTGTTTTTTAATTAATTTTATACTGGAAACAGTTTATTATAATAAAGTGACTGTTTATTACCATTTTTTGATATTTTTATAACATTTCTGTTTAAAAAATTTTAAAAAAATAAAATACATTTCCATTTAAGCATGTTAGAAACCAATATAATTAGACTTTCGTAAATCTATATAGTGTGCTTTTTCTTATATTTTATAATTACATCGTCTTTTATATTTTTTTTGAATTTTGATCTTATTTATGGCCTACATAATATGTGATAAACCGATATGACGCAGCTGAACATCCTTTTATATTACGTTTTGAATTTGTCACATATCGACATAATTTTGCTAGAAAAAAGTTGGCTCAAATATAATACGTTTGCATTCAACATCTAAATTCGTTTACGTTTCGACATAAATTTTGCTTGCAATAAGTCCGGTCGATTATAGTCTATAGTTTATACGCCGCAACGATGTCCGCTGTAAAGCGCGCAAATAATACTAGTTAATATTATATATTATACGTTATATTATATATCTATTATATATCTATATATATATATATATATATATATAATTATATATATATATATAATTCGTTTGAGCAAAACCAATCTAGCTTACCTTTGCTCGTCATCTGCCCGTTTATAACCGATCAGAGCTGCTCTGCTCGTTTACAACTGAGCAGAATTCAAACGAGCATTTTCGATCAATCGTCAGCGATCCTCGAGTGTCAAGCAGTTTCGACAGCCCTACTCAAAACAAAAACACACACCACACACTCCTTTGATCTCGGCCAAAGCAAGGAAGAAAGAAGAAAGGTCCCGATTTGAAGACTTGAGGTTCATGCAAGTGTACATGACTTTGCTTCGAAGTATTAGCACTTATACTTATTCTCATTAGTCTATAATATATTTGGTTAAATTCCAAAGGAACACAAAAATCTCAAAAACACGAAACACAAACAATATAGGGTTACGCATATGTAATCGTACAACAAATAAATAAATTTAGGCCAAGATAAGGGCTCGAAAGCAGGCCCGCAGCCTACTATTTGGCAGCCCAAAACAACAGCTTATTGGCCTAAGGATGAGGCCAGTCGAACCCTCTGGAAACTTGATGTTTAAAAATTAAATCTTTAAGTCTCGATTACATTAAGAAGATATACATTGTATTGCAAGTCACTAGTGTCTTAAAGGAACATATAATCATATTGTTGCATTGTGAACAAATGGGTGAAGCTCACCGTCGCCCTTCATAGTGAGATTGACATAATACTAGACTTTTTGGGTTCTAATGATCTTCATTCCATGACTCACATCATTGTTTTAGCTTGCTTCAGCCATAGAAGGACTTGACAAGTTTACACACTTTTCCCTCCTAGATAGGACAAGAAACCATAAGGTTGCTCCATGTAAATTTCTACATCTTGATTCCCATTTAGGAGTGTTGTTTTTACATCCATTTGATGTACTTCCAAATTCTCAAAATGACAAATGTAAGTACCAACCTGATATAGTTTTTCTTGTAAGAGGCAAGTAAGTATCAAAGGAATCTAAACCTTTTTTATATCCTTTGATCAATAGCCTCGCCTTGTACTTATCAATGGAGCCATAAGCTTTCATCTTCCTTTTTGAATATGCAAAGATATCCAAGTGGTTTACAACCCTATGGAAGAACTATTAGCTCCTAAGTGTGATTCTATAAGATAAAATGGATTCTATTCTTGATGATGTATTTTCATTAAGGTCCTTCTAAAGAGGTGACCACTTCTTAGTAGGTATGGGGCTTTCACACCCCAACTAACGACAAAATGTGTCGAGTGCGTGTAGATTGTCCATAACACATGGCACTATTAAAGTGATAATTTGTTTAATCAACCAATTACATAATTCTTACAAACAAACAACAAATTATTCAAACAAACATAACATGAATAAAGTTCAATTTGTTAACTAAGTTCACAAGCATCCTAAGTGTCATAAACTTGTAAGCATCTCAACTAGCATTCCCCGTGACATGTATAAAATTAAGGTCAACTAACAAGTTGGTGAGTAAACATAGGTTTTGTTACTAACTAGATTTATATATAATTCAAGAGTCAAAGTATGAATTCACGCAATTATGACTACAAATACATTAATCAAACCTTTGTTGATAGTGGTCTATATCGGTTCCATACCAAATGTTGTCTAAAATGGCCCGTTCAGGTAGGTGTCAAACTAATAGGCTATCATCATTACCTTAGGCTTTAAAAATTTAAGGATCACATGCTAGCAAGTAAGTAAGCAAAACTAACCACCACATGAAAGACTAATCCACCAAGTTTAGCGCAAAATCATAAAATACACACAATACTTATTTAATTGTATGATTTGCAAGAAAGATTTAGAATTGAATACGTATATATGTCACATCCCAGAAACATAAAAGGAAAAGGGACTATGAATACTCATATTGAGTTTTTGAGTATGAGTTGATTAATAGAAATGGTGAAGCTCTAAATTAGCATGGTTATACATATTAGGACTTATCTTTAAGGTTATGGTTAAGAGTATCAACCATAGGTGTAAAGGAATCAAAAGCAGAGTAAAGGAAAAGTTGTTGCAAGATCAAAACTGATTTGGACAGATTCATAGTTACATTTTCATATGATTATTAAAAATATCAAATGTTAAATAAAAATACTAAAACTCTCTAATATACTATTTTGGGATATTTCTAACAACTTTTGTTTAAGAAGGTTTTTAAAATTCGGCTCAGAAGCTAATCAAAACAGCAATGCAAAGAAGAAGATGCAAAATTGCACACTTACTTTGTAGGGACAGTTGTGGACTCGTCCGATTGAATTAGAAGCTATGTTAATTATGTTGGAAAGCTAACTCGATAAACTTGTTCGTGGGGTCTGAGTTTGTTAATTTTAAATTTATTATAACCAAATTTGGTCATTTGAAGTTGGTACAGATTCTGTCCAAAATCAAAGGTTACACTTTCACCTTTTAGGGTTTTAAAAATACAAGCCTTTAGGGTTTTAAAAATAACAAGCATGTAAAATAAATTTTGTTAAGCATATATATGATAATAGGAGGGTTATAATTGAAGGAAAAAAAATGAGGAGTATGATTACAAAGTTGCTTAGAATTTTCAAGAAAGCAAAGAAATAATAAGAACACTAAAATTAAGAATACAGTTTCTAACTTAAGAATAACGAATGAACATAAAACTTTTAAAGGCTCCAATGGAGGGTTAAAGCTGAAATTTTTTTATTAAGATTGTATAGAGGATTAAGAAGAACTCTCTTACAAGTTGATAAGGGAAATTAGTGCAAGAGAATGGTGAGACAGATATTAGCATTTATAGGTAGGGAAATGGGGCTTATGGATGGGGAAGTTTTATGAGCAAAATTAAGGGTTGGGGGGTTATAAGTGAGTTGTAAACGAGTCAAAGTAGAGGGGTTTTGGTCTTTTAAATTTTATAAAAATGATGGAATGTTTATAAAATAATTTTGACAATAGTTAGTATTTTTTATGATAATAGCTACAAAGTTTTATAAAAATTTTATGACTAATTATCCCTATAAATAAAGTGTGAAAGTCCATAAAAGTTTAGTTTTATTACATATGTGCACAAAAGTAGCACATGTGTATTATTTAAGAATTCAAAAACTTTAATAATGAAATGAACTCTAGGAATTTTATGAACGTTTAAAAACTTTATGATATTACTAATTTAGGCTCCTAATCACCATTATAAAGTCATATGGATATTCATCAAGTTTATGTAAATGTAAAGGCATACGATGTCACGATAACGACACAAGTGATAAAGCAAAGATTAGCCATACTAACAAATGTAACTATTATAGAAACTCGAGTATAGCATGTATAAGATTTTAAGTTATCATGTATAATAATATGTATGATAAAACAAATAAAACGATATAGAAATCCAAATGTTTTATTACATGAACAATAAATAGAATCGAAAAATAAAAATGGATCAGTTTATAAAGATGGATAGGGGCCAGGGATACATGGTTTCACCCTCAACCATATAAGAAAATAAGGGCCGATGTATTTATCAGTCCTTTGCCTTTTGCTTCTTCTTGGCTCAAACTAGTCAGCCTCTGACTGTTCTTGAGTTTTATCATGAACAATCTCATCTACTAGTGTTGATGAACTCGTTTGTTCCTTTTTCAAGAAAAGAAACATATTTTTAAACCATGGTGCATCTCTTGACTTCATGATAGTATTCTTGTGTATTTTGGGATATTTCGACTCATGTATAAGAAACCAATATGCACTACTATGATAGGCATAACCTATGATTACACAATCCATGGTTTTGGTCATATTCTATGAACCTTTGGTTTTGGCATGGTTAGGCACCCCTACACTTTTAAGTATTTATATGGATTTTCTTCCCATTTACAACTTATAAGGCATTACATCCTTTTCTTGAGAGGTATCTTGTTTAAACGATAAGTCGATAGAATGGCTTCCCCCTACATGTCTAAGTTTAGCCCAGAACTTATTACATGGTATTCATAATTTCTTTTGATGCACATTTCTTTTGTTCTATAATACCATTTTCTTGCGAAGAATAAGGAGCGGTGTAGTTATGGACGATTCCACTTTGTGGACAAATATTGGCAAATGATGAAACATATAATTAGATAAAGATTTCCAATAATAATTGTATTAAGTTTGTATATATGTTTTTTTCGTTAACTCATCAATTATAGGAGTAATTGTTGTATTAATTTTCTTTTATATATGATGATCTTTTCCTCATTTAGTGATGGGTTGATTGACCGTATTTTCTACATGGTATTAGCCATTATTTCCTCCTATCTCATCACAAATTCACAGAATTTCTAACCTTATTCCCCATTGCTACGATTCATTCATCTTCTTCTTGGTATATCACCATATCCATATCTTCTTCCTCTCATGAACACCCTTTTACATATGATAACCATTAAGCTTTCTTCAAGCAAATACCTTCTTTAGCAAAATCACATGCTTCCTATTTTTGCCTATCAAAAGTTATTTGGTCATATCGATGGTACCTCTCCTCCACCGTCACCGTTGAAGACAAGACCATCTCTGATAAATTTGATCACAGAGTCATCATTCTCCTTAAATCATCTTCCATCGCTCCTTAGAACTTTTATCTTTGTTGAGATGATTCTCAACCTTCGTTTTATACAAGACGAGCTTGTTTATTGCTTCATCCTTACTTTTGAGTAAGTATACATATCAATATCTAGTACTATCATCAATAAAGATGATGAAGTACTTGTTGCCTTTTATCTTTTTGTTGAGTTAATTCTCAACCTCGGTTTTATACAAGACTAGCTTGTCTATTGCTTCATTCTTACTTTTGAGTAAGTTTGTGTGACATCTGTCACCAAAATAGGTACGTTGGCTTTGGCATTGGCTTGAATTTTAACTTTTTACTTTGACTTTTGTCTTTATTTGGGCTTGGTCTTGATTTATGGTTATTTTCTTGTTGAGCCCAAATTTTGGTCTAATGGGCCTACTTTTTTATGATGGGCCTGGAGTTTATATCATTTTGTGACTATTGGGCTTGTCATTATATGAGGTCCTATGCATTGAGCCCAATTAAGGTTTTTCCTAAGAGGTAAAACACGAAACTTCACCATAACCCAATTAACTATACATCCATGGGCTTTGCCTAAAGCCTGGTAAATAAACTTAAATAGGTTCTAAAAATATAAACTATCCGAATCCTAGGGCATGTGATAGTTCGTTGGAACCATTATTGCGCGCGGAATTTGAAAGCGTAAAAATTAGGCGACGCGCGGTTCGAGACGTGACGGAATACACGAGACCGGCCAAGGGCCCGGAGGCCTTTTTCCTCCTATTTTGCGGCCGCAAAGGGTTAAGGGGGGGTATTCCCCTTTGCCTTGGCCTCACTTTCACAAATTTTAGAATTCCCTTGAAACCCTAGCCACCACTTTCTCAAAAATCCTCTCTTCTTCTCCACTTGGCCATCAAAAATTCTGAAATCACTTCTGCATCCATCGAGTTTTTGGCAATCAAGTCATCCAAGAACGTTAAACTCTGCTAGAAACATTCGTCTTCAAAGCTGTGGTAAGCGGAAATCGCTTTTGATGAATTTTAATTCTAGTTTTACTCTAGAATCGATGATATTCATCATCTATATTCAAAATCTTCATCTAATAATCTCTCATTCTTGGTTTTTGGTGCTAGATCGTGAAGATCTAAGCGTTACGATTGTCGGGTTCTCCATTTGGTAAAAACCCTAATTCTTGGACTTGTATGGTAATCGAATCTAAAATATTGGGTTGTAATCTTGGATGATCTGCCCTTAATAGAAATTTTGGACCTGCAAAACGTTTTGAAATAATTAAATTTGTTCCTTGAAAGAATTGATGGGTTGAACAATCGAAACAATGAAACTATCACTTAAACTTGCAAACCGGGAGACTAAGAAACTAACCACTGGTTGGGACTGGAAATATTATATAAACTAAGTGGTTAATTGAAGTTCTTAACAACTTGAAACTGGAATGAAAGCATTTTTACATATTTGGGTTGTTAACGGGCTCATATTGGGACTTGAGACGCAAAGGAACGAAATTAACAATCTGGGCAGCTTGCTGTCAGAAAAATGGGTCATCTTGTTCGTGTGATAACTTGGTCGAAATACTCCCAATTGGGGCAAGCTATGGGTCTAAATTTAATCCCCATGAGTCCTCTAACTAACCCAAGTGGTCTCATGTCGTTTCGACATCGTTTGGTCCTCCAAACGTAGCAAACAAAACGGAAGGTCAAAACTGACGAATCTGGACAGCAGTTTAGTCGGTATTCTTCGAGTCATAACTTTCTCATAATTTGTCGAATGGATGTGATTTTTTTTCTGGTGTTTAATTAAAAGTCTCCTCTTTCAAATGATACCTTTTACGCAATGATTCGTTATCGTTTCAATCTCCTAACAGTCTATACAAGACTGATGCACAATCAGATATGTATGCTGAATATCTCGTTAAAACTTAAAAGTAAGGGTTGGGACTAAATAATCTAATTAAGACAATTTTGCATATAAAATTTATTTAAAATTCTTTACAAAAGAATTAAACTAATAGGTGCGACGATGGAAAACCTTGATTAGCGTTAAGGCTGGTCTGAAAGGATTACACCCATATGGTCGTTTATATTTGTGCTATATTAATCCTTGGTGTATTATATTTTTAGAGCTTACTCTGCGTATTGTGGGATTTGAACTATAACTCTTAAGGTGATTTTCACGGCCCATTTTCAATATATTTTATTCGGGGGAAAAGCATGCTCATGTTTTGGATTATGCCGTGTTTTAAAAATCACTTTGGGACATTGAATGTGGTTTGGGGTCTGGTTTGAGTCTTGATAGTCATTCATGAGTGTGTATTGTACTTGTGCTTGTTGTTGGACTTGTTGGCATGGACGTCATGGAGAGGTATTGTTAGTACTAACGGTTGACACCCCCACCCTTGTTGTCGGTATACTAGTCGAGACTGACTTGGCCTGGGCTTGCCTTGGGTGAATATAATCCGGTATATTGGACTTGGACTTATCTTGGACTTGGACTTATCTTGGACTTGGACTGAATTGGGACTTGTGTTGATATCTTGACTGCTATACTCTGTTCACATACAATTTTCTATGCATGTTGTGCATGGCAAACTATTTGTACTTTTAAACCTGTGAACTCACAATGTATGTTGACTTTTTAGCATGTTTTTTCAGGTAATGAAGCCTAGGTGATTGGCTGTGGACTTAGACGAGACCGCTCCTCTAGGAGCATTAGACATTTCATGAGACTTTGGGGATATGTTTTGAATTGTTTGGCCTTATGGATTGTATTTTTTGTTGGTTTGTATTTAGTATGTTTGGCGATTGTGTTGATTTGATCCCGAATGGGACTTTGGTTTGTTCATGCATTTATGGTATGCCGTTATGGTATTGACTATACTTGACATGTGTTCCTATGTGTCGGGTGACGTCATGACCCAGGAACGGAGAATACCTTAGATATTCTCTTAACCCCCAATGTGTTTATGACGATCCCATCCGTCGCATTCTCGTTTTTCCGCTTTAGCGAGGATGTGACAGATTGGTATCAGAGCCATTGGTTATAGAGAATTAGGTGGAATATTCGACCTAGACTATAACCTAAGTACCCGCATGTAGTATGCATAATGGATTATGTGTACATATGCATGTGTATGTTTGTTCCATTGATTTTGGGTTGTTTTGTTGTTTCTCCTTTTACTTGTTCTTTTATGGGAAAAGTGTTTATTTTTTTTATTAGGCCATGACTTCTGGTACTCATCCGTTCCCCTTCTATATTGATATTTCATCTGATTCAGAGAATGAAGAGGTGTCACCTGGCCCGTCGAAGCCGGTGAAGCAAGCAGTAGCGGTGCGGACGTAGACCGGTGACGAGGTCTATGACGAGGTGTTTTAGGCCATATGGGTTTAGAGCACCCATGAGAGCATATGCTATGAGGAACACATTCCCTCAATCAAGGACGTTAGAGAACATTCATAGGGTCACCACCGGATTCTCCTAAGTCTGTTAGCAGCTGTGAGAGCCGCGTAGGACCGTTACGGGAGGTGGCTACGCACCCACCGACTATTCGTAATGATGGTGGCAATTTACCTGCCCCTCCGCCCTAAAGGGCAAGAGAGAGTTCGTGCATCGTATGACAGGAGGACTCATTGCTTCATGCTCGTGGGTGAAAGAAGAATGAATTGGGGACACTCCATACTATTGCGGATTAGCCTTTCTATTATTTTTTTTGAGAGCCATTGACTGGTGATTGTTGGGAATAGTATTTTTGACTCGAGTTTTGATATGGGAGTGTTTTGGATATTATGGTTGATTATTATTTAAGTTATTCTATTATGGATTTTGGATGCTGAGTTGACAATTAAGGGTTACATATGATTGCCTATTTTCTGAAATAATTCGTAGCCTTATTATTAATGGATTGTGGATATAACTGTTTATGGTTGTCTTATATAGAACATGCCGCCAAGGAGAGTTACCCGCAGCACGGCCCTTGGAGGTGAAGCCCCGAGGGGACGGGGACGTGGTAGAGGTGCTGGTGGCCGTGGTGGGGCCATAGGTGGAGAGGTCAAGGTGGACAGAACATTGGAATAATGAGGCTGGTAACCCCAGATATCGCCGCTATCATTGCTCAGCAGCTAGCTGAGCTGATTCCTACTATTGTTACGCAAGTGAGTAACAATATCCTAAACAATGGAGGCGGTATGGGCGGAGGAAACGGGATGATAACGGGAATGAGGGAGACAATGGCAATCATGAGACGACGAAGGTGCGAATGGCGGCGAGATGGTGGTGGAACTGGAGATGGTGGGGATGGGCATGTTGGGGGAAATGGTACTGGGGGTAGGGTTGGATGTACTTACAAGAGTTCGTAACTTGTAAACCAAAGGAGTTTGACGGAAAGGGTGGAGCCATCGTCCTGACCCGTTGGATTGAGAAGTGGAAACTGTGATGGATATCAGTAACTGTGCTGAGAATCAGAAGGTGAAGTAAGCGACTTGCTCACTGGTGGGGAAGGCATTAACTTGGTGGAGCACCCAAGTACAGGCTCGAGGTAGGGAGGCAGCAATGGCCATGACTTGAGCCGAATTCAAAGCCTTGGCAACCGAAGAGTATTGTCCTATGAATGAAATGCAAAAGCTAGAACACGAATTCTAGAACCATTCGATGGTAGGGTCGGGTCATGCTGCTTACACCAATCGATTTCATGAATTGGCAAAACTGGTGCCACACTTAGTGACCCCCGAGTCGAAAGAGAATTAAGCGGTACATCTGGGGTTTGGTACCACAGATTCATGCATGGTGACGGCCGCGGCACCCCCAACTATACAGAGTGCATTTTGAAGGCAGTCACTCTGACCGATAAATGGTGTGGACTGGGGCTTTGGGAAAGACTGGAGAAAATGAAAGGATGTTGGGGAATCAAGTAAGTCGACGAACAGTAAAGTGGATAAGAAAACAAAGGTGGTGAGGGGATATGTGGCTGCGGTGCCTGTAAGGAAGGATTACGTCGGTTCCTACCCGAGGTGTACAAAGTGCAATCTGCATCACCCAGTTACAGTGTCGTGTCTTGTGTGCTATGTCTGCAACCAAACCGGCACATAGCTAAGTATTGCAAGGCGGTTGTGAATCCAACGGTGTCCGGTCAATGCGTTAGGACAGCAGGGGCACAGCGGGGGTGTTATGAGTGTGAAGTCGAGAGCATTACCGTAACACTTGTCCAAATTAAACAGAGCACCAGGGCAAAGGGCAATCAGAATACGGGAATAACAATCAAAATCAAGTCCTGGCGATCGGCACGAACCCTATCAGGCAACAATGGTAACCCGGCTCGTGGAAGGGCGTTTGTAATCGGTGCCAATGACGCTCGCCAGGAACCACAAGTGGTGACGGGTACGTTTACTTGAATGAACATTATGCTATAGTTTTATTTGATACGGATGCAGATAATATTTTGTATCATCCGAATTTGTGAAATTAATGGATATGACCCCCAGTTGTATGGAATCAAGCTATGTAGTAGAATTAGCTAACGGTAGCTTAGTGGAGACTAGAGACATAATTCAAACTGTACCTTACTTTGGATGATCATGCCTTTAGGATAGATCTTATACCTTTGAACTTGGGAGTTTTGATGTAGTGGTGGGTATGGATTGGTTAACTGAGAATAGAGCCGAAATCGTTTGTAACGAAAAGATGTGTGCATACCTTACCAAGTGGTAAAACACTTGAAGTACATGGAGAGAAGCCAGAAGTGAATAAAGAATTCATAATGGGCATGAAAGTGGCGGAATTGAAGATCGAAGACATACCTATTGTGCGGGATTGTATCTAGAGGTGTTTCCGGACGATTTGACAGGATTGCCACCACCAAGACAGATAGATTTTCGAATCGATTTGATACCGGACGCAGTGCCTGTGGCTAAGGCTCCTTATCGACTAGCCCTGTCAGAAATGCAAGAACTGTCTAGTCAGCTCCAGGAGTTGCTAGACAAGGGTTTCATCCGACCAAGCCATTCGCCATGGGAGCGCCAGTGCTCTTCGTTAAGAAAAAGGATGGATCCTTCAGAATGTGTATAGATTATCGAGAATTGAACAAGTTAACTATTAGGAATCGTTACCCCTTGCCAAGGATAGATGATCTATTCGATCAACTTCAAGGGGCGACCTATTTTTTGAAGATTGATCTTCGTCAGGATATCATCAGTTGAGGTGTGCACGAGGACGATATACCAAGACGGCTTTTAGGACGCGTTATGGGCATTATGAATCTTGGTTATGCCTTTGGGCTAACGAACGCACCCGCAGTATTTATGGACCTAATGAATAGGGTGTGTAAACCCTACCTGGATAAATTTGTCATAGTATTCATTGACGACATCTTGATTTATTCGAGGACGAAAGAGGATCATGAGGGACACTTGAAAACAATCCTGAGTTATTGGGAAGGGAGAAGCTCTATGCCAAATTCTCCAAGTGTGAGTTTTGGCTGCGAGAGGTGAAATTCCTTGGACATGTAGTGAATGAGAAAGGAATTCATGTGGATTCTGGAAAGATTGAGGCAGTTAAAAACTAGGAGGCACCTAAGACGCCTTCAGAGATAAGACAATTCCTGGACTAGCAGGCTATTATCGGCGATTTATCGCAAATTCTCTAGGGTTGCGCAACCACTCACACAACTGACGTAGAAGGATAAAAGTTCGAATGGGGTGCTAAACAAGAGGACGCATTTAATACATTGAAAGATAAGTTGTGTAATGCCTCGATATTGGCACTCCCTAAGGGTTCAGATGGATTCGTTGTGTATTGTGACGTGTCGCATCAAGGTTTAGGTTGTGTGCTCATGCAAAAAGATAAAGTGATTGCATACGCGTCGCGACAACTTAAGAATCACGAGAAGAATTACACCACCCATGACCTGGAGTTAGACGGGTGGTCTTTGCTCTTAAGATCTGGAGGCACTATTTGTATGGTACAAAGTGGTCATTTATACCTACCACAAGAGCCTCCACACATTTTTGACCAAAAGGAATTGAACATGAGACAGCGTCGATGGATGGAGCTTAGTGATTACGACTGTGAAATCCGGTACACCCGGTAAAGCAAACGTAGTAGCGGATGCCTTGATCAAAGGAAAGAGTCAAACCTATACGCATCCGGGCCTACGGATTACCATCATTCGGATATTAAGACTCATATTATTGCTGCACAAGTTGAAGCAATAAAGGAACAACGTACAAAGTGAAGTGTTGAGAGGACTGGACAGACAGTTCGAACAAAAGGAAGATGGAGGGTTATACTTTGTGGGTAGATTGGTACCTATTACGGGGAATGTACGGGAGATCGTATTGGATGAGGCACACAAGTCGAAGTATTCGGTACACCCTGGTGCGGATAAAATGTACCATGACCTTAGAGATTTATCCGGTGGCCTGGAATGAAAAGGGATATGCGGTTTATGTTAGTAAGTGTTTAACGTGCGCGGAGGTTAAGGCAGAACATCAGAGACCTTCAGGTTTATTACAGCAACCTGAAATCCCGAAATGGAAATGGAAAATATCACCATGGACTTTATAACGAAACTACAAGGACTAGTGTAGGCATGATACGATTTGGTTATTGTGGATCGGATGACCAAATCTGCGCATTTCCTGGCTATACGCGAAGACTACCAAATGGAAAAGTTGGCAAGGATCTATATCAGTGAAGTTGTGGTCTCGACATGGGTACCTGTGTCCATTATCTCCGATCGGGACGCAGATTCACCTCCCAATTTTGGCAATCCTTGCAGCAGTCATTGGGACACGTCTTGACATGAGTACTACCTATCACCCTCAGACTGATGGTCAGAGTGAGCGTACGATTCAACCTTAGAGTTTTTCATACAATAATAGTTACCATACGATATTGGATGTGCACATTTGAGGCATGTTTTTTTGTTATATGGGTGTAAGTGTAGGTCGCCGGTATGTTGGGCAGAGGTCGGGGAAAGTCAGATGATTGGACCCGAGATCATACAAGAGACTACCGACAAGGTGTTCCGATTAGGGATAGATTGAAGGCAGCCCAATCGTCAGAAAAGTTATGCTGATAACCGAAGAAGCCATTAGAGCTCACTGTTGGGGATAATGTTCTATTGAAAGTGTCTCCTTAAAGGCATTGTTCGTTTTGGCAAAAGGAGCAAGTTAGCACCGAGTACGTTGGTCCGTTCAAGATTATTGAACGAATTGGTCCCGTTGCATATCGACTGGAATTGCTGCAAGAGTTGAACGGCATACATAACACGTTTCATGTTACAAATCTCAAGAAGTGTCTCGCTGAGGAGACGTTGCATGTGCCACTCGAGGAAATTCAAGTGGATGAAAAACTTTCGATTCGTCGAAGAACCGTTAGAGATCATGGACCGGGAAATAAAGGTGTTGAAACAAGGCAGATCCTGATTGTGAAGGTAAGATGGAACTCAAAGAGAGGCCCTGATTTACTTGGAAAGAGAACGGAATGAGGACTAAGTACCCTCACCTATTGTGCGGATAGCATGCAGTTGATGACTCTAGTTGAATTTCGAGACAAATTCTTTCAACTGGGGGATATTGTGACATCTGTCACCAAAATAGGTACGTTGGCTTTGGCATGTTTGAATTTGACTTTTTAACTTTGACTTTTGTCTTTATTTGGCTTGGTCTTGATTTATGGTTCTTTTCTTGTTGGGCCCAATTTTGGTCTAATGGGCCTACGTTTTTATGATTGGCCTGGAGTTTATATCTTTTGTGACTATTAGGCTTGTCATATATGAGGTCCTATGCATTGAGCCCAATTAAGGTTTTTTCTAAAAGGTAAAACACGAAACTTCATCATACCCAATTAACTATACATCCATGGCTTTGCCTAAAGCCTGGTAAATAACTTAATAGTTCTAAAAATATAACTATCCGAATCCTAGGGCATGTGATAGTTCGTTGGAACCATATTGCGCGCTGAATTTGAAAGCGTAAAATTAGGCGACGCGCGCGGTTCGAGACGTGGCGGATCCACGAGACCGGCCAAGGGCCCGGAGGCCTTTTTCCTCCTATTTTGCGGCCGCAAAGGGTTAAGGGGGGTATTCCCCTTTGCCTTGGCCTCACTTTCACAATTTTAGAATTCCCTTGAAACCCGGCCACCACCTTCTCAAAAATCCTCTCTCTTCTCCACTTGGCCATCGAAATTCTGAAATCACTTGTGCATCCATCGAGTTTTTTGGCAATCAAGTCATCCAAGAACGTTAAACTGGCTAGAAACGTTCGTCTTCAAGCTACTGAGCGGAAATCGCTTTGATGAATTTTAATTCTAGTTTTACTCTAGAACGATGATATTCATCATCTATATTCAAAAATTCATCTACTAATCACTCATTCTTTGTTTTTGGTGGCTAGATCGTGAAGATCTAAGTGTTACGATTGTCGGTTCGCCATTTCGTAAAAACCCTAATTCTGGACTTGTATGGTAATCGAATCTAAAATATTGGGTTGTAATCTTGGATGATCTGCCCTTAATCGAAATTTTGGACCTGCAAAACGTTTTGAAATAATTAAATTTGTTCCTTGAAAGAATTGATGGGTTGAACAATCGAAACAATGAAACTATCACTTAAACTTGCAAACCGGGAGACTAAAAACTAACCACTGGTTGGGACTGGAAAAATTATATTAACTAAGTGTTAATTGAAGTTCTTGACACTTGAAACTGGGATGAAAGCATTTTTACATATTTGGGTTGTTAACGGTGCGCATATTGGACTTGAGACGCAAAGGAACGAAACTAACAATCTGGGCAGCTTGCTGTCAGAAAAATGGGTCATCTTGTTCATGTGATAACTTGGTCGAAATACTCCCAATTGGGGCAAACTCTGGGTCTAAATTTAAGCCCCATGAGTCTTCTAACTAACCCAAGTGGTCTCATGTCGTTTCGACATCGTTTGGTCCTCCAAACGTAGCAAACAAACGGAAGGTCAAACTGACGAATCTGGACAGCAGTTTAGTCGTTATTCTTCGAGTCATAACTTTCTCATAATTTGTCGAATGGATGTGGATTTTTTTCTTTTGTAATTAAAAAATCTCCTCTTTCAAATGATACCTTTTACGCAACCGATTCGTTATCTTTTCGATCTCCTAACAGTCTATACAGACTGATGCACAATCAGATATGTATGCTGAATTTCTCGTTAAAACTTAAAAGTAAGGGTTGGGACTAAATAATCTAAATTAAACATTTTGCATATAAAATTTATTTAAAATTCTTTACAAAAGAATTAAACTAATAGGTGCGATGATGGAAAACCTTGATTAGCGTTAAGGACTGGTCTGAAAGGATTACACCCATATTGGTCGTTATATTTGTGCTATATTAATCCTTTGGTGTATTATATTTTTAGAGCTTAACTCTGCGTATTGTGGGATTTGAACTATAACTCTTCAAGGTGAGTTTCACGGCCCCTTTTCAATATATTTTATTCGGGGGAAAGCATGCTTATGGTTTTGGACTATGCCGTGTTTTAAAAATCACTTTGGGACATTGTATGTGGTTTGGGGTCATGGTTTGAGTCTTGATAGTCATTAATGAGTGTGTACTTGTACTTGTGCTTGTTGTTGGACTTGTTGCATGGACGTCATGGAGAGGTATTGTTAGTACTAACGGGTTGACACCCCCACCCTTATTGTCGGTATACTAGTCGAGACTGACTTGGCCTGGCTTGCCCTTAGGTGAATATAATCCGGGTATATTGGACTTGGACTTATCTGGACTGGACTTGGACTTATCTTGGACTTGATTGAATTGGGACTTGTGTTGATATCTTGACTGCTAAGTACTCTGTTCACATACAATTTTCTATGCATGTTGTGCGCGGACAAACTATTTGTACTTTTAACCTGTGAACTCACTAATGTATGTTGACTTTTTAGAGCATGTTTTTTCAGGTAATGAAGCCTAGGTGATTGGCTGTGGACTTAAACGAGACCGCTCCTCTGGGAGCATTAGACATTTCATGAGACTTGGGGATATGTTTTTGACTGTTTTGCCTTATGGATTGTAATTTTTGTTTGGTTTTGTATTTGGTATTGTTTGGCGATTGTGTTGATTTGTTCCCGAATGGGACTTTGGTTGTTCATGCATTTATGGTATGCCGTTATGGTATTGACTATCTTGACATGTGTTCCTATGTGTCGGGTGACGTCATGCCCAGGAACGGAGAATACCTTAGATACTCTCTTAACCCCCATGTGTTATGACGATCCCGTCCGTCGCATTCTCGTGTTTCCGCTTTAGCGATGGTGTGACAGTATTCATATCAATATTTAATGCTATTATCAATAAAGATTATGACTGCTTGTTGCAACCTCTAGCGGAAATTGACTTTAAAATCACATAAATTAGTGTGAATCATATAAAGTGGCTCGGTTATTCTTTGACCTACTTAAATGATGATCTTGTTTGTTTGGCTTCAAAACTTGTTTTACATTTCGAATTTAAATCTATGGCAAAGGTAAAATATTCAACTGATATGCATGTGTTTTCTTGATTCGTTTTGAATTCTGCAACAACCATCTAGATATTTAACCGAATATCGATTTAAGAAATTGAAACACATGTATGAATGATTATAAGATTCTTGAAATCAAAGAAAAGGAAACAAAATTCTGATCATTTCTTGAGGTTTACTATTTGTAATGATTCAGTTTTAATTGTAAAGATAAATCCTTTGGACAAGGAATCCCATGAAAATTGACACGATGATTCAGATTTGTGCATCAATGGACCAGATTATGAAAATAGATCTTCTGGCTCAACAATCAACTGAATCAAGTAGCGATGGAATCAGAGATTATAGGGGAGATTGGCATTGATTGAGTTGGCGTTTCAAGATGGGAACCATCGAAAGGGAAGGGGAGAGGCGTGATTGGCAAAGGGGATGGATGAACACAACCGACATTGATTGAGAGCGTCTCAACATAGGAGGAGATAGACAGATACGTCTTACTAAAACTAGAAAATTACTTTTTACCCCAAAGAGATGCTTTATAGATAGTAAAGATAAATATTATTATTATTATCATTATTTATTTATTTAACGTTATTATTATTATTATGATTTAAATAATCTCAATGTATATCTTTTCCCATTTTCTCAAATACGCAAGACGACTCGACAACCAAAACATTTTCTTGCAATCTAAGATCAATTACAACTTACAAATCAGGGGAACGATCTCTTTGGCATCTTAGGTAAGTTTGGTTTGTGGAATGTCTTGGAATTTGAACTTTAATTAGAATTTTTCAAATCATTTGAAATTCAAGAGAATTAAAATCTATCAAAAGAATTTAAATTCCAAATGCATTTTAGTTACAGAACACTCATAAATGAATTATAATTTATTACTCAATGCAAACTGCTACCACCTCCGACTCATCACCGCCGGCTACATACCACCGACCGTGCGTCGCCCTCACCACCGACAATAAACCGCGGCCAACGACCGCACACGCCATCAACAGCGGCGATGATGGCGGGCGTGGTGATTGTCGATTTTCGACAACGGTGACGACACGATCGATTTTCTGCAGGTTTCAGTTTCCAGGGGGCAAGGCGACAAGCGGGCAGTGGGTGAGGCGTCAAACAGTTTTGGGTGAACGATAACGGTCGGCAATCAAGGTCGACGGGCGCCTGCAAGGTTCGGAGAATGGCAGCGGTAGTTAGTGGCCGAGGTCTGAATCGGTGGCGGTCGGCGGCTGCGGTTGAAGGCGGTATGGGTGATAGTCGGTGGCGGGAGTCGAAGTCGCGGTCGGGTCTGCGGAGGTCGGAGGCGTCGAGGGAGGAGGCGGTGGCGCGGTGGCGGTGGCGGGCGGAGGTTGGCGGTGGCGGCATGGTCGTCGGTAGTGTCGTTAGTATTGGGTGGGGGTAGTAGGTGGCGGTCGGTGGCGAGGACGCGGGTCGGTGGAATTTGAAATCCTTTAAAACTAGTTTTATACTCGTCCGGTGGCCTGGTTGTTTAATGTTTACTATAGTGAAACCATCTTTTTTCATATTTAAACGATAACAACAGTTATTTAAGATTAAAGTATAACTTGTTTAACTTTTGAGTAGAAATGTTTATGAGTATCAATCCGACCAGTTTTAACTCGGTCTCATTTTCACCCCAACCCCTTTTAAACTATAGCCCAATGCCTGTATTATGCACCCTATTTGTAATAGAAATAGTGTTATATGTATTACACGTTTAGAAACAAATCAACAATAAATCATAACTATACCACTCAAACTTGTCACATGTAACACTTATATGGATGATCTGCATAAAGAAATACATGCATCTTCCTTAGATTTCACGACATTGTTGTAATCAACAAGGGATCGCATAGACCCTACCTAAGTTGGCACCCTTGAAGGTCATAAGGCTCGAGGCTGACTTGCTTATCATATGTGACCATGGACTCATGAACCATGTTGTCATCAGTTATCAAGCTAAGCTATTATATAAGCGTGTGATATACCATGTCCTTAAGCTTCAAACTGTTATGAAAAAATAAAAAAAAATCATAATTGTTTATTGCCATTAGGGGCATACACAGAACATATAAAGACCAAATGTCACCATCAATTTAGAACCTTTGCTTATAATAGATCAATTTGAGTGGTGCTCACTCTCAAACGGGTCAAATAAATAAAAAAAATAGCTAGAGGGAGACTCGAATATTACGATAAGTAAGTAAATTTTAACATATCCATATAGTGGATATAATGCCTAAATTTTCAAGAAATAATATTTTATGAGATTATCTTTCTGAGAACTAATCCCAAATCACAGCTTCTTTACCCAATCTCAAATAAAAGCTTCTATAAAGCAAACGTAGAAACATCAATATAACATAATAGCACCTTAATGTTTTATATATATTGAATGAACAAATTAAATAATTAAAAACACATAATAACAAAAGAGTTTCTTGTTACCCTTTCTCTAAGATATCTGATCCTTACATTCGAATTGTGTGCTAGTTTCTTGTTAACAACGCTAAGATAAAATTGACCATGAACTAAAAATAGCCATAATAATTATTGGGGTGAATCGTGCAATTACTGTTTTGTGCATCATTTCTGATTGTGATCGGTTCATTGAGGAATCATTCTATAAAGGGCACTTGAACTGTCCCTATCATAAGCGAAAATCTTCAAACCAGTACATAATTTAGCTACTACATTACAATATTATCTTATAATAAATCATTCATATATGGTAGCCACCTAATAAAATATCTACAAAGATAATGTCAAATTGGTTACAAAATCCAAACTCTCATTCTAGGTTCAATACATTTTTCATCAAAACCAACCTAAGGGACAACATGAGAAATGGGTTGTGAAATAAGAGGGTGATCTATTTATTAAAACTCTCAAGCTTCTATATGTTCCTCCTGGGCCTTAAATGCCACCTGTTCCATGTTACTGGTCCTTGCCTCTTGCTTATCTGGCCAATTTTGATTGGACAAACTTGTAGCACTTCCACTAGATGATTGTTGTTGTGCCTATTCCCAACTTAATTTGGCAGCCACCTTATTTTAGCTCTGACAATAAGTAGGTACGGCCTTTGAGCTTGCAAGGCAAGTTGCTACTGCTGAAGAGCATATGACGATGTTTGTTTTATTACATAGCTAGTTTCATATCAAAATTAAAACAATTTCATTGTCATCTGCAATGACTTATTAACTTTTCAAAAGTTAATCCTATTAACTTCTCAAAAGTAACTTATTAACCCTTAAAATCAACTTTTTAAAATTTTAACCAAACATACTTATTAACTTATTAACTTTTCAAAAGTTAATAAGTCCAAAAGTTAATCCAAAAGTTGGTTTCTCAAACATGGCGAGGCCGGTAACTCCTCCGACTTAAATGACGAATCTCCGATTAAGATGATTCAAAAGATGAAAACAAACTGGTGCTGATTTATGATTCTTAATTTCTGAATCTCCGTGTGGAGAATTTACGAGGGAGCTTGGGTGGTAACCGCCGGTGCCCATCACCTCCGATTAAGATGGATCGTGAGATCTAAACATTGGAACATGGATAGATGGTTGAAACCCCCCGTAACCTCCATCACCTCCGATTAAGATGGATCGTGGAGAGTAACCGCCACCACCAAAACTTAACTTCTCAATTAACACGGTCAAGAATCAAAAGTTTGCGGTTTTCTACGTCAAGTCTCCCGAATTCAGATACCCGTTTGCAGCAACCATTAATATATGAATTTCAAAGGATTTGAAATCCTTCATTTTAAGGAACTTGAGAGAATTAATTCTAAAAACGTTAAGAATGAAATTCAAATTTAAATTCCAACAAATTTCTACCAACCAAACATAATAACCAATGAAATACAGATTACAATTCCATCAAATTTATATAAATTCTTGCATACCAAACGCACCCTAGAGTTATAACTTTTATCTCCATCTACATACACTTTTGTAATTAAGTCTGATACTACTGTAAACAATTTTTTCTATATCTTTCGTTTACAAAACTCTAAACGCATCGCGGGGGATGACTTCGGCTAGTTTATAACCAATTAACACATATTGACAGTTAACCTAATCCTAATCTTTCATTCATAAACATATCGAACACGTAAAAAAACCATGTCAATGGCCATAATCACCATCTACACGCAAACATTCTATTGAGCTAGACATGCACCATTCAAACTTTGGTTAAAAAGCTATAAAACAATCCATCTCTTTTTGCATAAGTTTTAGCTTTCAACTGCTATAATTAGGGTTAACGCAATTTATAGAATTAATTTTTTTTCAATAGCCAACAAATACTATAATCCCAGCCTCATGGGAAAACCCATTAACCAAAGATCACTCATACCCTTCAAACACAAATAGCATAGGCGACTATACCCCGCCCATCATTTCAGATGAACCCACTGCTAGAATGCCCAGTGTAGTTAAAACCACTATCTCACCTAGAAATATAACACCAAGCGAGACTTGAAAGTTCATGACCTCCACATTGAAAGACCATGTGGTGACCTCCTCCCAAACCAATTGATCTGGGGTCGAGTGACTTATAAAATTAGCTACGTCAAATACCTTGTTGATATATATTTAAACCACCCTATGATCAATGACCCCCCCAAGGCCCTCTAGTTTCACTTTCACAAGATCGTAATGCATATCGAAAAGTGCCACCAAACAAGTAATCACATAACTTCTGTTTCTGTAAAGTGAACATCTAACAATAGTTCAAACCATAACATAAAATGCATGTAGAAAACAATGGTAAAAGGTCCAAATAGAATCTCCACACCACAAAAAACAAGAAAATAAGAGTATAAATTCATGTTTATCACAATCAGAGTAACAATTTGATGAAGCTATAAAATCCTAAAAACTAATAAGATCATCTTTGGATGGTTTATCCTTTTTGGGTTCAGATGGGCTACCACTTTTCTTCCCAAATATCATCTCATCAAGATCATCCATCATTTCATCATTCTGGTTGCTGCCACGTGACCCAGCCGGCTTTCTGATCAATGATTCCTCTTTCCCGGCTTGTGGTGGTTCATCTGGCTCAGCAGCCACAGCAATCATAGCTGGTTCTGGCTCACGGTGCACCTGAGTAGGCTTATTCATTTCTTCATACTTTGATAGAACTTTCTGGAGTTCATCATTCACACTCAAGGCTTCAAACAGCAGGGCTTCATCATCTCCGCTTCTCTCCACTATTCTCTGAACAGTTAGCTGGGACCGGCGGCATTGCTGCACCAGCGTTGAGGTCAAGTCATCCTGTAATTTGGATAAATATAACAAGTTAGGTCAAAACTTGGTAAAAAGACCTAATTTCCTAAAAGATAGTACATTACTGGATACTAGCAGATTCTAAATAAAAAATCTGTTAGGCATACTGGATTTCCATGTCAGCAAGTGACAGACAAGATCAGCTGACACTGCAACAACCAGTGATATGCCAGCAGTTTACATGCCCTATATTAAATAAATATTCACCAAATATGTTGATAAAGTAAGTTGCAGCAAAATACTTGATCAACTGTATGGAAGATTCAATAGAGTGGAAGGATGACGGTATAGCAAAATAAAAGACAGAACTAGAAGAGCAAATAGACTTATGATTAAGGGGTGGTGGGTCTGGAGAGTTCGGTATCGGGTCAAAACGACTTGGGGTTTCTGTGGGTCACTCTTTGTACCGATAGACACAGGTGAGGTTGGGTTGACCTGCAAACACTACTTTGCCCATTTTTCTATATGTAAATAATGCACTAATTGTGACAATCTTAATTACAATCATAATCTAAGATGTTTCCATAAAGCGAATACATTAAAAAATCAGCCGACTTTCAACCTTATTGACCCATTCTACGCATTTGACATGTTCCCTAAGTAGCTAAAAACGTTAAAAAGTTATTTGACCTGTTCGAGATCACACCCTAACCAGCACGTTAATAAGTAAGCGAGCAGCAGGCTCTTCTTATGATGAATCTTTGAATACAACCACCCTACCTGTAAAGCATCCTGCTGAGGTGAAGATGTCAAAACAGTCGATAAAAGCTCAGACTGTTTCTTGCCACCTCAAAGCTCTTTTTTTGTTTTTTCTGTGACATGCTTTGAACTGGAATTGGAGCCTCTTGATGAACATTCTCTGAGGAACAGGATACACTTCTGAAGGTGGAATTGAACGAGGAGGGGTGAATATAGGAGCCAAACTCTCAGAATCACGACCCGGGAATCGTATCCCTCTTGATTTCAAACTCTGTGTTACACGATTATTAAAAAACTATAGTAGCAAATAATCATGACATTAGCATTCGTAAAATCAACTGTTTCTTATGTTTTTTAGGTTTCTGAAATAAAACACAAATGTAGTCTATTTCTTTTAACTATTGCATTGTTAAGAAGATATATTCAAGCTGTTCAAAATTGAACCTAATATCAATTTTGTTTGATATCTTATGGAATGTTCTTAATATAACGAATCATCAGTGCTGTAAAAATCGCTAGGCGCTAGTCGGGCGGTGGAGTACCAACTAGCGATTAATCGGATTGGAATTTTTATACATAATTTTCAATTATATATACATATTCACACACTCTTATATGTAACTTTTAAAAATGGTTTGGTTTTACATATATACAAACATATTTGTTGGAATTTTCAAGTTTTCACCTGAATTTCTAGGGTTCGCCAGAATCTCAAATTTTTGGCCGTTAGGACAGCCTAGGTCCGCCTAGGGCTGACTTTGACCACCATTGACCTCCTAGCGATTAGTTGGCTGACTAGCGACTAGCCGCCGATTAATCGGCCGCCTAGGCCGAATTTTACAACATTACGAATTATATTAACAAACCATGTAAAAGTATTTTAGAATACACTTTTTTTTTTATTATTTTCCACTTCAATAATCAACTAATCACTAAATAAATATAACTATATAAGTAATACTATATACAATATTACTCAACTTTGTGAGATAATTATCCATATATAATTTTATAATTATTTGTGTATTTATTTAATATATATAACTGGAATGATACATAAATGAAAATCTAATATTTACCAGTTAAAGCCATATATCTATTAAACTAACTGGTTATTTTGTATTCAATTTATAGTTATTATTACTTGATAAAGTGTTGATTCATCATTAACTTTCATTTGTTTTCTTACAGTTTGTGTGTAACAAACAGGTTAAACAAAACAATATAGAAAGTTAGAAACAGAGGTCCTAACAATACCTTGTATGTCTCTTCATAAACAGGCAAATATCGAAGCTCCTCAGTAGACTCACCCCATGCTTCAATCAAAATCAGAGCTTTATTACGGTTATTAACAACCGTTTGGGGATCATCAATAATTTTAACCATCTCATCAAGCACTCTCTCCGCAGCAACTTCAGAAAACGCCTTCTCACAGTTCTTGACCACAGTCTCAAGCAGCCAAAAGTCAAGTACTGAACCCTAGCATTCTTCAGCAGATCCTTTTCTTTATGGCGCGAATCATGTCAATGCTACTGATCCTTTCATGGTTAATCATATCACACAGTTCAAGATTCGTAGCCCAATCAGGCTCGTCTAGGGTTTCTGCATTCGCTTCCTCCACAAGATTATCAGCTTGATTGGACCTTGAAAGAACTCTTTCATCTTGAAACTCATCGAGCTCACACCCGCAGATATCTTCTGGCCCACCTCAGATCCACCGATCTTGAGGCGCTCACCAAGAGCATTCACTTGTCCATTAGATTATCACTCATTTTCCGTAACTCAGTTATCTTCTTCACACTGAATTTAATCAGATCTTCAAAACACTCTAAACCCTAGTTTTCAACTGTCCAAACAAACCCAATTTAAGAATACAGTAAGTCAGTAACCGCTTAAACATCACAACTTACTGATCAAGTAAACATTGGATTTAATCAGATCTTCAAAACACTCAAAACCCTAGTTTTCAACTGTCAAAACAAACACAATTTGAGAACGCAGTAACCAATCAAACATCACAAGTTCATAACTTACTAATCAAGTACCTCTAAAGTAAAACTGAAAACCTTCAATCCCCTACAAACCCAATAACCAACAATAAGTGTAATCATCTTCTACAAGTTAAAAGGGAAAGAAAGCACATAACTTTTTGCAAGAATTCGATCACATATATCACCAACAAAGGATCGGATTACACCGATGAACAAATAATGATCAGGTGATCAAGAGATTTAGGGATCGTGGGCGCTAATTTAAACCCCATTTAGAGCGACAAGACATACAACGAATGATCGCACAAGATATTGCAAACAATCTCTAGAAAAAAACATTAAAGATGATAAATTAAGAAAAAATAGTACCTTTAGAGTTAAAATTGAGGGAATATTGAATGATCAAGTTGTTGATGCGTATAAAGGGCGTTAGGGACTTGGTCGCACGAAGACTTGATGGTGGGTCTGGAAACTTGAGGTTGCAGCAATGTCTTGTTATATAGTCTTGAGGCCTTGACTTTTCTATTTACAAGAATAACCCCCTGTACCTAAATTATATGAATAGCTTTCATCTCTAACATTATCTTTATTCACGTTATGTTATCGAGTTTATTTAATGAGATTAAAAAAAAAAATTGGAAAGAAAAAAAAATTATGTTTTAGAGTGTTTTTTCTTAAGAAAAAAAATGAAAGAAAAGAAAAAAAGTTGTGTTTCTGGGTTCATTTAAGAAGGGAAAAGAAAAAAAATGTAAAGAAAATTAAACCTAAAATGAATCATTTCAAATCGGAAGAAAATAAAAAAAAAAAAGAAAACGAAGTAAAAGAAAAGAAAGGAAAGGAAAACAAATTTTTTTTTTTTTTCTCTTCTTAAATAAACTTGGTAACACAACTCAAGATTATTGAATTTTATATGTTTAGTCTCTTTTTGTAATGTTGTATGTTTGCTCTTGCTGGTTGCCATTTGGAAACATTGGTTTGTTCTTTATTATATGCTTTAATTATAGAAAAAATTTCATATATACCCTTATAAACTTTTAATATATTATATATCTTTCTAGAAAACTTACTAAATATCATATATATCCTAAAAAAAATTTCAAAAACATCATATATACCCAAACTAACATAAATATCATTTATGTATATATATATATCCCTAGAAAATTTTTTTAAATATCATATGTACCCGTAAAAAACTTCTATAATATATATAGACCCTAAGCAAATTATATATAATATATATACGTAAATTATATATATATACATATATATACACTGTATATACACGTAGCTACACACGTTATATACATGTAATATACAACGTATAATACTGTATATATACGTATATATAATGAAAACTATGTATATACACGAATATATACATGTTATATACACGTGTGATACACGTATATATATACGTAACATGTATATATACTGTATATACATGTGTATATAGTACGTGTATATACACTGTATATAATATACGTTGTATATACACTGTATATTACGTGTATTACACGTGTAATATTACGTGTATTAACGTGTATATACACCTGTATATAATATCACGTGTATATAATATACACGTGTATATATAAGTATATATACACGTATATATACGTATCGTATATATACGTGTATATATACACTGTATATACACGTGTATATACACATGTATATATACATATAATACTATACGTATATATAATATATATATACGTAATATACATATATACATATATATACGTATACGTATATATATATACGTATATATGTATCTATATATATGGTGTACTGTTAGGAATCTTGTTAATATCATATAGACTTGTACTAACATTAAAATATCAAACAGAATCTTTTATTTTTATTATTAAAAAATAAAATATAATTAATACATAAAAAATTGATTACTGCTTTTGTGTTATTATTATTATCATTATTAATGCAAACTATTGATTGTTAGATTTTGAAAAATATAGCACACATCAATGACCTGGCTAAAAAGTATAAAGAACATATTTGCTATAAAATACTTACATTTATATTAAATCTTGTGTTTTATCTTGAAATTCTATTAGATTATCATAATTTTGAAGAAGTCGTAAGGTGGTTTAGTTAGTTGTGGTAACGATTCAGTTGGTGTGTATGGTTGGTAGTGGTGATGGCTAGTTGTGACGGAAAGCGATGGTGAAAGGTTGTAAGATTTATGAGAATGGTGGTTGATGGTTGTGATTTTACTTTGAAATAAGATTGGCAGTCATTAGTAATGTTAGTTATAAATTAAATCAATGATGGTGAAGCTGTAAAGATTGTTGGTGATAGTCAGCTATAGAATTGCAATAGTTAGTGTTGGTTAGTTATTTTGATATAATAGTAGTTTGAATAGCGAATGTAACAATATATGGAGACTTTGTGATATAAATAAAAATCGTTTGTTTTATGATTAAATTTTCTATAATTTAGAATTTCGTTTCTTATTTTTAAAAATGTAGAAAGCAAATAAGTAATGTTGGACCCTCCGTAAATACAAGGGGACATATCTAACAAAATAATGAAAAAACTATATCTGAACCTGTTATTCCAAATGAACAAGTTCTTCAAAAGAAGATGTAAAGAAAATGATTGATGAAGGAATTGTAGAAGCAATCCTAAAATTTTTAGATGCTTTAGAGGAAAACAAATCTTAAAAAAAGAAAGAAAGCTCTAAGGAGAAGCCATATGATAATGATAAGGATCAGCAAAATTCAAATAATCAGTCTAATCTACAAATCAGAGGCTTTAGAAACAATAACGAAAAAAGGCAACAAGAAGGTTGCAATTACAAATCTTTTCAAACTTGTAAACCACCCGAGTTTTCAGGCAAAGATGGAGCGGTAAGTGTGCTAAGGAAGATAAACTAGTTTACATTACAAAAATCTTCAAGGATGAAGTCCTCGAATGGTGGGATGGAGTTGTGAAAACTAAGGGAAGAAATACTACCTACACTTTGCCATGAAAAGAATTCTCTAATCATATAATCAGAAAATTTTATCCACTTAAACAAACAAGAACAAATTGAAGAAAAGTTTCTGAACCTTCGGATGATAGGAATAGACATTTGAGGATACAACACTAAGAATATTCTTAATTCGTCCCACATCTCGTCACCTCTGAATCAAAATTTGTAAGTCATTACATTTGGAGGTTGGTGAGTGAGATCCAAGACGACGTGAAAGCTGCAATGCCAAGCACCAATGAATCAACTATGGTTGGCCAGTTTAATGACTAACATAAGCTATGGGTTAAATGACTAACATAAGTTCTCAGTTCTCTAGAAAGTCATATGGCTAGCTACAGGTTTTAAAGTATGTATATAAAAATATACTAAAGGATTAAAACCCAAATAGAGGGTGTAAGAAGGGTTCTATCGAAGACCTTTGGTTTGTTGTTCAATTATTGATATGTATTATTAGTTTTGGTCATTTATGTTTATTAGTTTATGTTGGCGTTGTACATGTGAATTTAGTTGTATAACATACATGTAAAGGCCATTTTGAAATCGAAAATGGTGTCCGTTGTTCAGCATAACATTGATTTTTTTTCAGCCACAAATGATAATATGTTCTGGGTATTGATTGTTATGTATGTAATAGTAGATAACAAAATACACATTCCATTGCTGGTTGCGCGACTTTGAAAACCCTTAGATTTATATTAATAACATATGTTGTTAGACTTTGATCACCTCCTTCAAGATTTTTGTAGTTGGTCAACATGTTTACAAAAAGTAATAAAATGTTTAAACCCTCATATACATATTCTACAAAAGTAATAAAATGTTTAAACCCTCATATACATATTCTACAAAAGTAATAAAATGTTTAAACCCTCATATACAAGGGATCATTCATGTGCATTGCTATATCTTTCACCATTCAAGTAGAACCTTCAACTGGTGTTTGCGATTCGCTTATAGTCCTCCTGGGGCGCCGCTGAATGCCCCACTGAACCTCACCATCTCCATCGATCGATCGATCGATCATCTAGCCAATGCTGTTTTCTGTAACATCAAGCTATAGGTACTTCTTTCTCTTCATATCAACTACCCATTAATCTCCTTTATTTCAGTTTATTGTAACTTTAATCAATGTATCTTTCTACTTTTCGATTCGACTTGAAATCCCACAAATACGCACGATTTCAAGGTAGCAATTACTATATTCTTGAAACCCAGTTGGTATTATGGTATATGATTGAGGTGGGTTGATTTTGAACAGATGTTATTGACATAAGTGTTGTTTGTAGATCATCTTTGAAAAAAGGTCAAATTTTGCCTCGTAATGGTGACTTTTTTCTTTTTTTTTTTTTTACTTCTTTTACTTCAATGTTGACAATTAATCAAAAATTTGGTTTAGGAATCTTGAAAAATAATTTTTGGGGATTGTGATAGTTCAATTTGGAAGTAATTTGACTACATTCTAGATTCAAGAGGGTATTTTTGTATAGGGAGATATCGGATTAGGGCAATTAGAAAGTAGAAACAACATTTGTTTATATATTTGCAATTTAGTTATAACTCATTGTGTTACTTGTAGGTTCTCAATTAATTGGCTGTCAAAAATAATAAAATTTCATCAATTTTGATTCGGATACGAATATACGATGGATGTCACATGGCTCAGTGCTATCTTAGTTGGGGCAGGATGCCTTGCTTTGGGTTACTTCATTGGTGCACGAAAACCTGATCTCAAGTTTCTTGCAGCCAAAACAGTCAAAACTGCTGCACTTGTAGATGGAAATAAAAAGGGCTTGACCAAAGTGCCCCTTGAGATTGAAAAATTGGCTGAGATTATCGAAGATTTTAAGATGGTATTGTGCTTTTTGAGCATGACCGCCCTTTCATATGTGCTGCAACACACACACAGCGCACGCGCGCGCGCACACACACACACACACACACACACACATATATTATATATATATATATAAGATATATATATATATATATATATATATATAGATATATATATATATATATATATATGGGGGTGTTTGGGGTTGTGTTTTGTATGTGATTTGTGTTCTGAAATAATTAGAATGAGTAATCACATGTAACAAAATGTAATGCAGGAGACAGTGTTTGGTTATGGTTATGCTGCTTGATATCGTATAATTAGATTATCAGTTGCATAAGTGTTTGAAAATTCCAATTATCTAGGATATAAGAGGCAAAAAGTAGTCAGAAGCAGATAATCAGTCTGACTAAGCTATCCTAGACCAATCCTTCAAAAAAAAAAAAAAATACTTTTTCTATAAGAAAACTCAGATAACCAGAATCAGTTTGCAAACACAATTCCAGACCCCTAAGCAGGTGTTTGGATTTGCATTTTGGAACCGGTTGATAATCAGTTGGATAGACAAATTTTGTTATGATTCTCTCTTTATTAAAGTGCAGGTCTGAATTATTAGTTTTCATACCAGCTCTAACAAAATTGATCATCTATAAAAAATTAAACTTTACCTAATTTAATCAAGTTTGTTCTTTTATGCAGGTTTTGGTTGTAAGAAATGACCTAAAGATGGGAAAAGGGAAGATCGCTGCCCAGTGCAGGTAGATATAACTTTGCTCATATAGTATATTAAACATGTTAACTCTTAAAATGAAACTACAAATACTGTAAATGTAACTGCTATAATTCTATTAAATTTTTTGTTTATTTGGCTTTCTAACAAATATAAAATTATGGTGGTGTGGCAGCCATGCAACGTTGGGTCTCTATAAAAAGATTCTTCACCGAGCACCTAAAGCTTTAAGCAGGTATCTTTGCGAATCATTGCATTTTTTAGTGATATTGGATCTAAAGGTGTACATTTATGTATCTTTATTTGATTATACTCGGTTATATTTATGCAATTTTGCAGGTGGGAGATGTGTGGGCAGGTTAAGGTGGTGGTGAAAATTGAAAGTGAAGATGATATGTTGGAATTACAAGTATGTATTTATTTATATATTTATAGCATGAATGCTTGTTGTGAATCTTCAAATATTATGTCATCCTGATTTCACACTTGATTTAGGGGTGTTTGGGATTGCTTCTCTGCTTGTTGCTTTTTGATATAAGCAGTTTGAAATCAGCAACTTCAAACTGATTAAGGGCTGTCTGGGATTGCCTGTTTAAATAACTCACGCTTATTACCAGTTTGTTAAAAACAACTTATTTCACCCTAAAGGTAAACTTGTATTTTTCTAATCCACCAAGAATAACCAGTTTGAAATAACCAATCTCAACATCCTTACTAAAAAAACTTATTTCACCCTAAAATAAGCAGATAAGCGTAAACATTTTTCTTCGTCCAAACACTCAAAAGGGCTTATCTGCTTTAGCGCTTTTACATACGCAATGAGCTTATTTACATGAGCAATCCCAAACACCCCCTTTTTCAAAACAACTTGTTTCACTCACAAAGTTTAGTCCCATTCGCCCTCAAAATAGGTTTCTGATTATTCAAATTTTAAAACACAATAACCAGATAAATGGTTTTAATAAGGGATACACCCCCTGTATGTAGAACCTAGAACCTTCCTTTGATATTATATTCTAAATCTGGTTTCACATATACATTTATATGTCAAATTGTTCTTTTTCTGTTTTGCAGAAAAGAGCAAAATCATTGTCTATACCGACTCATATTGTCATTGATGCTGGGAGAACACAAATAGCACCAAGTGAGTTTCCATACTCAAGTTCTAAGATGGAAATATTTGTTTTTTATGTTTTTTTGCATTGGGTGTTAATTTGGTTGGGAGTTCTTCCGCCCATGTACTCAAGTTTTTTTTATTGAAGTCCACACATACATTAAAACTGCTTTATAGGCTACTCAAGTATGAGCCAGTTCCGTTTACACCAAATTTGGCCAAAAACATGCCTAATGACAAAAGTATACTTGGAACTGTCCAGAAGACGAAAATACCCTTTTTTATATTTATATTAAAACGTAATTATTTGTTGTGAAAAAACTATCGTGTTTTGTTTACATTTTACAATATTTTAGCATTTAGAGGTATCTTGAGCTGCAGTTCTCTTGTTTCATGTTCTCAGCATTCTGGAACTTTTTACATTTTATTGTCCGTCTGTTAGATTTTATGCTTGTGCGTTTTGCTAAATGTATATCATGGGTTGTATCTTACTTTTTCTAAATTTCCAGATTCAAGGACAGTGATGGCAGTTCTTGGTAAGTTTATCCTTTTCTGGTACACTACTGTTTTTCTTGTTTGTTCTTTTTCCTAGAGGTGGCAAGATAAGCTGGTCGGTCAGGTTGGTAATGGGTCAAAACTGGCTCGTGTTAAAACATGTCATTAATCATTAGTATGGGTCATATGGTCCGGTCCAGGTTGACCACAAACACTTTTGTGTTCTTTAGTTTTTTATAGAAAATGAATTTGTTTTGATTTCTTACTATACTAATAATCTAAATCTCGAATAGAATGATTTAGAAGAGTTGTATGCATTAAACCCAAAACCCATTTAGCTGAGTTTTTTTATCCGAGAAAATTGCAGCCCAAAGTCTCTTTCACAAGCAAATGGGTTGAAATTATCAATTCTGTTTTTTCTTTATAAGTTCAGTAGTATTAATCTATAAAAATGCATGCACATGCAGGACCAGCTGATATGGTTGATGATGTAACTGGTGGGTTGAAGCTTTTATAATAAGGGCTTTCATAGGGGTCTCTTAATCCAGAGATTGGCAACTCATTAGCAAATCCTTTAAATTTCTTTTTACCTTTTTTGATCCTTTTGAACCATGTCAGACTAAATGGAGATGATGATGATGACAAAAAAATGGAAAAGAAAAACCCTTGGTTGTGGCACCTTATTTAGGCATACAATGCTTTACATTAGTTATAAAATTAAGAATTTATTATCTTTAATTTGAATATAGTATTTATATATGTGGATTTTTTATGATGTTTTTAAATATCGATTTACTGTGAAATAATAATAGCTAATGGTGTTATACAAGTTGGCTCAAAGAACAAAACAGTCAAAGAACAAAACAGAAAAACATAGAAAACCAGAAAATAATAAAGTAATCATCACATATTCTTATTAATAAAGAAAATAGAGAAGAGATTGGTACATCTTGTTTATTGTACAGCCTGTTTATAAAGAAAAAAAGCTGTATATAAGGAAATTATCAAGACAAAAAGAAAACAATCAAAAATCTCAAAAATCAAGCCTTGCATATTTCTTGCAAAGACTTTTTACTAAATTAACCTTATTTAGCTGAGATTCTGAATTAAATTATCATTTACCCCTTTAATTCCAGTCCTTTTGCATCCATCTCTTGCCTTTTTCTTCCGCTTCAATTGAACACACTTGCTTAACAGATCTCCATAGTCTACATTCAATCCATCCACATTCTTTTTAATGCAACCTTGGTCATTACTCTTCCTTCTTAAACACTTCCTTCAGCAAGAGTTTGTTGCAACGTTTGTTTATTTTGAGACTCTATCACATCTGAAGGCAAATTATCCATCCACTACAATTTAAGTTCATCTAGCATATTCTTATCACCTACATTTCCATCAATGATCTCTTTTCTTTCAGTCGCCTTTTGTGAAGAGTTCTTCACTCTTATCTCTTTTATGCTTACATTCTTTGCTACAACTTTGTCTTTATCTTTTGGTGTATTTGGGTTTGCTGAACTAGACTAATATATGCAATTGATAGGCTTAAATAATTACCAGGCTCTAGATTGCTGTTAGAATCTTATACAACTTGAGCTTGTTCACTAGGCTTTATATGCCCATCTTCTATTTCCAAACTGGGTTTGTCATTAATAGGAACTTCCACATTTTTTTCAAATTCTGCAGATTGAACTACTTGTAATTTGACTCCTGTTTCTGTCGAATCTGTCATTCTGATTTTGTCAACAGCATTGAGCAGTTGACCTGCTGAGTCTTTGACTGGTTTAACCAGTTTGAGCCTTTCTTCGTATGCCTTGAGACGCCAGACAAGCTCTTCAAAAGGTATCGTGTTCAGGTCTGAATATTGCTCGATTATGGCGACAATTGGCAGAAATCTATTTGGTGCATAGTTGAGCACCTTCTTCCCTCTAGTCTTCTCCTCTATGTTTGCTCCAAGTGTTTGAAACTTGGACACAATGGCACCAATCTTTCCTACAACTTCATCGACACTATAACTTTCTTTCATGGTCAATAGTTCGAGTACACGGTTCAAGGTTTGAATTCATGCTTGCTGGACTCTATCATCCCCAAGATAATGAGTTTTCAGGGCATCTCGCACACTCTTAGCCTCCTTATATTCTGCAACTTGTAGCAGAATATCTTCTGGCAGCGCCTGTAAGATAAAAGCTCGTGCCTTTTTACTGATTTTGACAGCCACAGTGGCGCCTTCAGGTGGTTCAATGGCATCCCAAATACCTTGGGCATCCATGAATGACCATCTTGACAGCCCAAGACGTGTAGTTCGTATGGGTTAAGGGAGTGTTCGGGATTCCAGTGAAATCTCCTTTTTGACTTCTCAAGAAGAAGTTTTGAGAAGTTAAAAATTTGTGACTTCTCAAAATCTCCTTCTCCTACTTACAATTTCATCTCCATCCAATCACAATCTCATCTCTTTTTAACTTTTCTCCTTCTTATAAGTTAAAAAGAAGTTTTGGAAAAGCAATCCTAAACACCCACTAAGATCGGGTAAAGGTAAGTTGATAATGACCCTATTTCTCTCACTGTAACTGTTGTTTGGTTAACTAGATCTGCCATAACAATCTCCTGTTGGCTTCTTGTTCTTTTCTACTTTAATAAGCGAGGTCACTTCCTCCTCCACAATGCAAGGATCTTTTGGTTTATACTCTGATACCAATTGTTAGACAAATTGGCTCAAAGAACAAAACATAGAAAACCAGAAATAATGAAGTAGTCAGCATAGATTTTTATTAATAAAGAAAACAGAGAAGAGATTGGTACATCTTCTCGTTTACTCTACAACCTATTTATAAAGAAAGAAAAACTGCATAAAAGGAAATGATCAAAACAAAAAGAAAACAATTAAAAATCCTAAAAATCAAGTCTTGCATATTTCTTGCAAAGACTTTTGACCAAATTGATTTTATTTAGCTGAAATTCTAGAATTAACTAATCAAATGGATGACACTGGTTATGCAATATAGTTTGTTGCCCAAAATTAGAGAAGATTAAAACCATCATTAACATTAACTAGCAAAATTCAACCTCGCTCGATGCTCGAGTATTTTAAAATTGATAATTACCGGTACAACCCTAATTTCAACCCTTGGCTCAGATCTAGCTTCTCGTTGTGGCTGCAAACCAAATGTGGTTGCCACGCCAAGACAATGATTTTTTCTCGAAATCATCACAGCCATCCTATTACATCCCCAAACCAGGAAAATCAAACCAAACCACGAAACCAACTACTCATTACATATGCTTCTTAAACATGTACGTTCATATAAGTAGGCGATGTAATACTGCTTTGGCTCAGACCCACTTACGGTCTCAGGCTGCAAACCATCTACACATGGCTGCCACGCCAGGACAACAACATGTTTTTGGTTGGACCATCATTGCCAACGAACCTCCTGACATAACCAATAATGCGCAACCTCATAGAATGAAGCCAACACGAAACATCACAATGATAAACATAGCTTTGGCTCAGACCCGGTCACTGCCTCTAGCTACAGACCATCTACCGGTGGTTGCCACGCCAGGACAACAATCTGTTTTTGATTAGATCTTCACAGCCAACGAACCACCTAAAATAAAGCAACAATGTGCGATCCAACAAATCTAAGCCACCAACATCAGGCAGACGAATGAACACATGGAAAACCCAAATCAAAATCATATAGAAGAAAAAACCAAAAACCCTAAACAGTATCGTATGCCAGGAGATCATCATCATAGACAGAAAACATTCACCATAATCAACAAGAAACATTAGAGGTTTGTAAGAATCAAAAACGAAAACCCTAGATGAAGAACCAGAACCGAATCACCGATTATATACAGATCATTGTCACATCTAGAGCGATAACTACTGTGCATGCATGGCATCAGGAGTGATTAGAGAAATAGCAAGTACAACAACGACGGCCCTGATCGAGCATCGACGGCATCAGCCGGCCAACCATCGCCGCCTAGGGTTTGGAAAACAAAGCAGAGATGATCGTAGGCAGCTCCAGCAGCAATGGCGGCATAGGCTGCACTCACACCACCGCCGACCGACCATCACTGCCTAGGTTTCGGAAAACAAAGCATAGATGACCGTAGGCAGTTCCGGTAGCAATGGTGGTGGTGAGTAGCTGAAGAGTACAGGGGTGAATATAGATATTACTGGAAACAGGCCACTAAGAACGCACCGGCTACACCAGCCGACACCCTCTCACGAAGGGGTTCTCTCGAAAAACAGACAAGACGAAAACAACCGCCATAGACGGAGCCACCTCCACCATGCCAAAATACTACCGCCTCCACCTATTGGAACCATCACGCCGTGCAACCGGTGGAAGTCGGAAGGCCGATGATGATAGTGGCAGAGACAACCATCATAACCGTCATAGGTAGAGGGGGTAAACGGAAAAAGAGAAAAGATGTCTGGCCAAAATCAGAAAACCACGAAACCAACTGATCTGTCACACTCTTAATTTCCACGTGCGGGGTTTTGCCGCGAGGCGTGTGAACATACCAGAATCTAAGTCATTAGTTACTCAGAACGACACTATATGAAACATTCAAAACTAAACCAGAGTTTGAAACTTTAAAACTGTGAGGAAACGCTTTGTAAATACGTCAAACCCAAAGTAATGAAATGTAAAATGTGCAAATACGCACCAAACAATTATTTAAAACAAAATGCATATCAAATCCCAAATGCAAAACAAGGTTTGTTCCAATACATGCAGACCCGTTTGACCCGTCGGTGACATGTTAAGTTGAGTTGTTGTTTAGCCAAGTGTGGTATCACATTAAACGTCATGATTTCATAGATTACCATACAAGCTATTCACATAATCCACATTGTAAATCTCAAGTCTCATCAAGATCATCATGCTAACTTAGGTTATCATACAACACATACAAATTCCCAATAAGTCATCATGCTCAACAAATAAATACGAATAACTCCTAACTAACAATTCACATTGAGTTTAGTCACGCACTACATGCCATGTGAAGCCGCTCACGGCTACACATCCTAAACCGTGCCAATCCTACTAAGTAGGGGCCTCAGATTCGCACGTGTGTATGATACTCACCATCATATTCCTAATTGCAATTTATATGACTAAGACATCAACATTATAATAATCAACTACTACAATCCATCATGACAACTAACTTGTACACTTGCACATTTTTCAAGAAAACCTAGCTTTCCCCATAGATTCATCAATTAACCAAATGACCCAATTATCATAATCTAACACATTAGACATCATCCATGATCACTCTAGCATGCTCCCAACATCCTAATCATGATCAAATCACAAAATCACATGTTTCATATAAATAAAGTTTCTCTTTCGTGAAAGTAACATCCAAAATCTATCCTTTTATCAATTTCAACCCAATTTCCTCAATAACATACCTAGTCTAGTTCATAGCAATCATAATCACCCATTTAACATCAACAATTCATCAAAACATGAATTCTCATGAAGAAAAGTTTCTAATTTTGACAATATATGAACTAGATGACAAAACTATGGATTTCTTGCATAATCTACATAAATTAACATCAATACATCATCACTAACATTATAGAATCACCAAACAATCAAATAATTCAAGTTTTCTTCATCAATTTCGAATTAATGTTCATCAAGTAACAAAAACCATAAAAATCTTGTTAGAAGTTACCTTTAAACGTGTAATGGTGATGATTAACACTTGCTAATCACTTCTAATGCTTGAATGACACTAAAAATCGATGGAAACTTGTGTTGGAAGATAAAAATCGCAAGGATAGGGAGGGAGGAGGGTTTGGGTGCGACTTTGGGGTGGGGGGGGGGCTAGGGTTTTTGGTTTCCAAATATATACCTACACATAATTTCTCTTTTAACCCCTTTTAAGTTTTATAAATTGTAAATCTTGGTTTTAAATGTTTTTAAATCATTTTAACCAAATAAAACATGAATCACTATCAACTAACAATAACCATATAATCCAACTTGTAAACACCAGACATGAATCATAAATCACACGTAGTCACGTTATGATGCGAAAACCGTAATAATACTTAAATTCATGAATCACATAACCACATGTTAATAATCAACATTATTAATTAAGTTATTATTAGTTTGCCAATATTAGTTATTGTTAAGTCACCAATGTTACGACAACTAGTGTGTGCTCACGACACGTGTATGCAAGACCTAACGAAACTAACGGAGTTTGGTAACGGAAAATTACCGGATGTCACATTATCCCCATGTTGAAAGAATTTTCGTCCCGAAAATTACATTACATGGTTGTGTTACATCACTGGTCTACTGCATTGGCACAAGGAAATCGGGTGAGTTGTCACATCATCCCCATGTTGAAAGAAATTTCATCCCAAAATTTAATCAATACCTTCGCCGACTGTCGTCGTCGTTTCGAACAGATGAAGATACTTAAGCTTCATCTGATCCTCACATTCCCACGTGAATTCCGGTCCACATCTTGAGTTCCAACGAACTTTGACTATAGGTATCTTGCTTTGCTTAAGGGTCTTGACCTCACGGTCCATCACCTTAACTGGTTCTTCAATGAATCACAATTGTTCATCTACTTGCACATCCTCGCGCGGTACAACCAACTTCTAGTCAGATAAACACTTTTTCAGATTAGAGACATGAAATACATTGTGAACTCCACTCAACGAATTAGGCAAGTCTAATCGATACACCACTGGACCTATTATTTCCAGAATCTTAAATGGCCCAACGTATCTCGGATTAAGCTTGCCCCTTTTGCCAAATCGAATCACACCTTTCCATGGTGAGACTTTCAGTAAAACTTTATCGCCAACCTGAAACTCCAAAGGTTTCCGTTGCTTGTCTGCATAGCTCTTCTGTTAGTCTCGTCCTGCAGCCATACGGTTCCGTATCTGCACGATCTTCTCGGTAATCTCGTGCACCAATTCGGCGCCAGTTAGCTAACTATCACCAACTTCTGCCCAGCAAACTAGTGATCTACACTTTCGGCTATACAAAGCCTCAAATGGTGCTGCCTTAATGCTAGTGTGATAACTATTATTGTAAGAAAATTCCACCAAAGGTAGATGGACTTCCCAATTGTTCCCAAAATCTATCACACAAGCTCGCAACATGTCCTCTAGAGTTTGAATGGTACGGTCGCTCTGTCTGTTGGTCTGAGGATGGTAAGCGGTACTCATGTCTAAGCGTGTACCCAAAGATTTCTGCAATGATTGCCAAAAATGGGAGGTAAAACGGGCGTCGCGATCTGAAATGATCGAAATAGGCACGTCGTGTCTAGATACTACTTCCTTCAAGTATATCCGGGTTAGCTTATCCATTTTGTCCGTTTCTTTAATTGCCAGGAAGTGAGTAGACTTAGTCAAGCGATCCACAATCACCCATATCGTGTCACAACCGCTAGGAGTCCTGGATAATTTGGTAATAAAGTCTATGGAAATCTGTTCCCACTTCCATAAAGGAATCTCAGGTTGTTGTAGTAATCCAGATGGCATTCGATATTCAACTTTAACCTTAGAACATGTCAAACACTTGCTCACGTATGTTGCTACATCCTCCTTCATATTAGGCCACCAATAATGCGCCTTCAGATCATGATACATCTTGTCAGAACCAGGATGTATTGAATATTTAGACTTGTGTGCTTTACTCATAACTAAGTCTCTTAGGTTCCCATACAAAGGCACCCAAAGTCTATCCATGAAGTAACAGATTCCATCGGCTTTCACCTCAATTTGCTTATCCATCCCACGTAATGATTCGGATTCAACATTTTCGCTTTCAAAGCTTCTCTCTGAGCTTCCTTGATTTGTTCGGGCAATTGAGTGCTAATAGTAAGGTGTAAAGCTCGCACTCGTCTGGGTTTAGCAGTTTCCTTCCTGCTTAGGGCATCAGCAACCACATTTGCCTTTTCGGGTGGTATTTAATAGCACAATCATAATCATTCAGTAATTCTACCTAGCGTCGCTGCCTCATATTTAGCTCTTTCTGCTCAAAGATATGCTGAAGACTCTTGTGATCGATGTAAATAGTGCATTTGGTACTGTTCAAGTAATGTCTCTAGATCTTCAAGGCAAAAACCACTGCACCCAGTTCCTAATCGTGGGTGGTGTAGTTCTTCTCATGCACCTTCAGTTGTCTCGAGGCATAGGCTATCACCTTGTCATGTTACATCAAGACACAACCTAGCCCTTGGATAGAGGCATCACAGTAAGCCACAAAGCCATCACTTCCTTCTGGTAATGCTAATATCGATGCACTACAAAAATTTCGTTTCAACAATTGGAAGGTTGTTTCTTGACTCTATCCCCATTTAAACGTGGTACCTTTATGAGTCAAAGCAGTGAGAGGTTGAGCAATTTTGGAAAATCCTTCAATGAAGCGTCGATAGTATCCTGCCAGTCCAAGAAATTTCCGTATTTCACTAAGCGTTTTGGGAACTAACCAATTCTTTATTACTTCAAATTTTATAGGATCTACATGGATTCCTTTTTCATTAACAATGTGACCCAGAAATTGCACCTCTCGAACCCAGAAGTCACATTTAGAGAATTTAGCATACAATTGCTTACTTTTTAACAGTTCCAAGATTAACCGTAAATGCTTCTCGTGTTCCTCTTTGGTCTTAGAATAGATCAATATATCATCGATAAACACAAAAGCAAATTGATCGAGGTAGGGTTTGCACACTCGGTTCATGAGGTCCATGAATACTGTTGGTGCATTAGTTGTAATACTCCAATCTCAATGTAATGGTTATAAATATATGAAATATAAAGTTTTCGTTCATATATTGTCAAACGAGTAAGCAACGAGTAAAATGACTATTCAAAATTTTAAGTATTTAGACAAATTTTAGTATCGTAAGAAAGCGTTTAAATATATTTAAACATAATAATATTTTATATTTAAACATGCCCCGTTTTTAATGAAACTTAGATCGACTCGTAGAAAAAATAAGCTCGTCTCAATGACGTATTTGAAACTTTGTAAAGCGTTATATTTTAAAAGTTATACGAGAAAAACGAGTTAAACAGCTAAATTAATTATAATAGTAAAATAATAAAATAATATAATATGAAAATATGAATCATGAATTGTGGCAGCCAACGACAAATGTGTGTAGACATATCAATACGTTGATACATGTTTGTATGCCTGCAACATTCATACAGACTTTTAAATCTGTTACATTTACATATACATATATACATACATAGTACATAACTTTTAGTTCATAATTTTCAAACATTCATTACTCTCCTAAGGTATGTATTTTAAATTTCTAGTCTTTTAAGTTTAAGTAAATTATATAAATTCTAAGGTTTAGTATATTATTATGAGTAGGATTTATAAATTATAATTGTGGTAGGTGTTGGGTAGCCTAACTTTGATTAGGCATGGACTGATTAACCATGCTTAAACAAGGTAAATGCTATCCAAAACTAATCATGATTATTACTATATAGTACTTTCTTACCTAACTAGTTGCTAAGACTTGCTCAGATTCCAATCAGGAACGCAACTTTGAAACTATTTATCTGTCTCATTAATACTTAAAGACCAAGGTGAGTTATCATGACTGTTTTCAAAACTATGATAATATACTCGTTTGTCTGTACTGGTAATATTATAATGCTTACATATATGCACGGGTCAGTAGGGGTATACAGGATCCTGATATATTTAATGTGGTGTGTCGAACTGGCTGAAAAGAGGATAGGGTTCCTCGTATGCATCAGGCACACACTCATACCTATTTGACGGCCGGGAGGGTCTGACAAACCCGCTGTCTGTGGTTGTGGTAAAACTAAGGAAGGCACTGTGCCTACGGACCCAAATATAACAACCCATATTGTATGCATGTCAAAGTTAATTTCATAAACTGTGTAGCATGAGCTCACCAGATGTCTTTTTGAGTGTATGTATCACAGGTAACCCCTAAGAAAATGCTTAAAAGCTACTTAAAGATAAAGGATCTAGAAGGCCAAGAAGTTTTATTTTAATTGTTTTTAGATACTGTTGTAAAATAGTAGTGTACCGAGTTGATGATATTATAGTATGTAATAAAACATATGTTAGCTTCCGCTATAAGTTGTATCAATTGTAGACGCCCGTCCGCGTAACGGGTGGGGTGCCACAGTTGCTATCCGAGCCTGAGGTTTTAGCGAATTAGGTATTATAAGAATACCTAAGCTTTAACCAGTAATGTTTTATAAGATTAATGCAAGACTCAGGTTGTACTAAATAACAAGGTTTTAGAAAAAGTACTCATATGCCTCTTAGGATAACATAAGATGAAATATGCTATCTTATTCCTATATCTTTGTAGAATATATGTTATATAAATGATTTTATGCTATATAATTATTATGTTATAAATATGTTTAGTATAATAGTAACTCCTGTATAATTATTTACTATAGGAAGATATAATGTCTGAAAATAGAAATGAACAAGAATTTAGACACGAACAAGTTAACAGTAGAAGAGGGGAAAATCGTCATGGGGATCGAACTTCCTCCTACAGTGTTATATCTCGATCTAGTATGAACCTAATTCTAAATGTTCAAGCTATCCATAACATAGCAGTGGAAGTCGCAAAGATATTAACGAATGCACAAACTAGTAATGCTGATAAATCAAAAGAGCAACTTGAAGAAAGCTCAGCTGCTTCCACACCTATACAAAAAGGGAAAGAATGGAAGGAACCAAATCAAAGGAGTGCACTTATAAGCATTTCATGCCTTGTAAACCTCCACCATTAGTGTCACACCATAACCTTAACGGCGGAGATGTTGAGATGTGAGGGTTAAGATTGTTCATGCCACACAACACTAATTTAAAATGTAAATATTATTTAATATCCAATTCATGACATACAAAAATATAAAACATAAGTCTCAAAGCAACCAAACATAACATTAGTTTAATTTGAACGTCAAGTATCAAACATGTACTTTATTATTCTCTAGGTCCAATCCTAGATGATATCAAGTCTTTAAAAGCATACTAAGCTGGAGCATTTCCTGTAACATGTTAAAAATACGGTTAACATATAATGTTGGTGAGTTCCCATAGATTATACATACATATATATAAACTTTTAAGAAGGCAATTCATGTCATAAGTTAAAGGGTAATGCAATTATAAATGGATAACAAATGTAACAATCAAACCTTGACAAATATGGCTACAACGAAATTATACGATTAGCTAAGTGTACTTGGTTCCCATGATGATCAAGAATACGTCACCAGGAGCGGACAATAACCTCGGCTTTAGCACCAAATAGGCTTGTCAGGCCTATAGATCTATGACGTCGCCAGGCTAGCAATAGGTAATGATTGTTTTTACAAGAGTCTATCACATAATATTCACACAAGTCCCAAATAATCATGACTAAATATAAGATAAATTGCCCGTGCATTACAAGTATTCAAACGTCTTTACAAGTGTAATTATGATACGGGTAACGTGTTTTCACCCCAAAACGTGTGAAATAAAATAAAACGGGGTATGGGAAACTCACATGGTAGATGACATATAAGGAATTAATAACAATAAGGTAATTCCAATGATGTCTTCACATTGACCTAGAATGAGCGTTCCAAGATTTAAAATTAGCCGGTAAGGTCTAAAGACGATTCATAAAGTCTAGGGTTCAATTGTAATCGGGATTCTTGATAATATATATATTATTTAACCTAGTTAAATGAGACGATGCGATTTTACTAGTAAAAATTATAATAATTGGATTGAAATCTGAAGAAAATGTAAACAGAAATCGTTAATTTATTAACAGTGATTTATGAGGTACTAATTCCAATAATTTGAAACATATATATATATTTCTATTTAATTCCCAAAGATTTGTTATACATCTAAAACTTGTAAGTATGTTTTATGGTAATTTACAACTCGGGAATAAATGATTTATTAGTTAGAATTCTTGAAAATTAAAAAAAATATTTCTATATGACCCACAATAATTTTTATCCAATTTAAAAGCTTAGGAATATAATTTTATAGAGTTTTATAACTTCCAAGTAAAATTTAAAGATTTATTAAATTAAATCCCAAGAATTGAAAGAAAATATTTTATTTAGATTCTAATGTAGTATAGTATTATAAAATGATTTTTATACTATTTTAATACATTTTTAGAATTTCTATAGTGAAAATAATAGAATAAAATGGATTTAAAAAAAATGTAGGTGCCCGGGCTTGAACCCGGGACCTCCTGCCCATTACCCATGTGCTTTAACCGGTGGGCCAAAGCCCCAATTCCTGTCTCAATTCGCAAAACAATAAATAAAAGTTATGCCTGAAAATATCCCCAATTTCCTCAAGAACCCTAGAATTATAATCGAACCAATTGAGCATCAACTCGATCATGATACTGAAATTAACCATAGGGCTTTGATTCCCCATGGTTAATCGAGTGTAACCATGTGTCTAATTTACCTTATTAGCTTCGATTTGAGGATGAACACTCTTAGAACCGTCGCGATGAACAGGGACGATTGAACAAGGTAATTGGTGTATGTTTTCGAGCAATTAGGCTTACAGAGGGTTGGAAAAGGACAATTAACACCTTTCCCCTCTGTTAAATAGCTTCGATTCGATCGATTAGTTGCCCAACGGCTCTACATGTAATCTCGGACGTTACTAATCGAATTTGATATGTAAATTGTTGTTTCAAGTGGAATTAAACTCATCATTGTTTTATAATTGATTGTGCGAACGTATACGCTTAATTAATTGGATTAATATCTCGATTCACTACCGAAACGGATTTGGTTAATGGTGGGGGTCGGTTTCAGGTTCGAAGGTCATTGTAACCGCGTTTAAAGTCAATTCAACTCACACCTTCGTGTTGGAAATGAGTTCACAAGAGATTTGAAGCGATTTGGGGTAAAAAATGAGTTTTTAAGGGGTTTTGGTGGCCGCCGGAGCCGCGCCGGCGTGTGGCCGGCCGGCCACCGGAAAATCGGGGTTGAGTGGGGGAGGTTTGGCATGTGTTTTAAAATTTTACAACTTTGGTCCCTGCGGTTTTGAAATTTATTATTTCATGCCAAACCTTTAAATTAAGTTTCATAATATTACATTTTAAACCCAAACTTATAAAAATAGAGTAATCTTTTTATTTATATTATATAAAATAATAATTTGTTTTATACATCTTATTAATTTTATAAAACTCAACATTTAACTATTTGCTATGCCTAAAATCAAATTTTTAACAATTAAATTCCATTTAACCATATATTATTATATATATATATATATATATATATATATATATATATATATATATATGTGTGTGTGTGTGTGTGTGTGTGTGTGTATATATATATATATATAATTTTGAAGATAGGAACATTTAGCTCTTTATTAATTTGTTTATTAAATAACAATCAAGTTATGAAAAGTTTTAATATATAATTAAGATTAAAAATTAATAGGTATATCAGGATTATTAAAATTGCAAAATGAACCCTCAGATTTGTATTAATGACATAACTAGCTCTTACAAGAGGTAACGGAATAGAAAACAATTAACGAATATACGAGAGGTCACAGTCTCCCCAACTTTAAGAAATTTCGTCCTGAAATTAAAAATAAGACTAGTCAAACAGACGGGGGTATTTCTTCTTCATGTAATCCTAGCGTTTCCAGGTGAACTCGGCTCCACGTTTATTTTCCCAACGAACCTTGACGATTGGTGTGGTAGTTGTTCGGGTCTTCTTCATTGTTCGATCCATGATCTCGACAGGTTTCTCAACAAAATGCAAGGACTCGTCTATTTGGATCTCCTCCAAAGGAACATGCAAACTTTCATCGGCCAAGCATTTTCTCAGGTTTGAGACATGGAAGACAGGATGAACCCCGCTAAGTTCAGAGGGTAGTTCCAGTTTATAGGCCACTTTCCCGACTCTTTTCAGGATCTTGAATGGTCCTACAAACCGTGGAGCTAACTTACCTTTCTTCCCAAAGCGAACAACTCCTTTCCATGGTGAGACTTTAAGAAGAACCATATCGCTGACTTGAAATTCTAACGGCTTGCGTCTTTTATCAGCGTAGCTCTTTTGTCGACTTCTAGCCACCTCAAGGTTATTACGGATTTTAGCAACTTTATTGGTCGTTTCTTGAATGAGTTCTGGGCCGGTAATGAAATTTTCACCGATGTCAGTCCAACAAATCGAGGAACGACATTTACGACCGTATAGAGCTTCAAATGGTGCCATTTTGATAATTGAGTGGTAACTGTTATTGTATGAAAATTCCACTAACGGTAAATGTGTATCCCAATCACCACCAAAGTCAAGAACACAGAGACGTAGCAAATCCTCAAGAGTTTGAATGGTTCGCTCTGTTTGACCATCCGTTTATGGATGGTAAGCCGTGCTTAAATCCAGTTGAGTACCCAAGAGTTCTTGCATGGACGACCAAAAGTGTGAAGTGAAATGAGCATCTCGATCGGATATGATGTGTAAAGGCATGTCGTGACGACTCACAATTTCATCAATGTAAATACGAGCCAACTTTGAAACCTTGTAAGTGTCTCGTATAGGTATGAAAAGTGCTGTTTTGGTCAAATGGTCAACGATCACCCATATACTATCATGACCACAAGGAGTACGAGGTAGCTTGGTTATGAAATCCATGAATATGTGCTCCTATTTCCACATAGAGATTTCAGGTTCTTCAAGTAATCCACTAGGTCGTTGGTGTTTCGCTTTGACCCTTGCACACGTAAGGCATTTTGCTACATACGAAGCGATATCCTTCTTCATCCCTGGCCACCAATATTGGCCACGTAGATCCATATACATCTTATCGGACCCAGGGTGAATAGAATAACATGTTTGATGAGCTTCGTTCATGATGAAGTTACGAAGATTGTCGCAATTCGGAATCCAGAGTCGGTTCAAGAAATACAGCATACCATTCGGTTTTGTTTCCAGTTGTGACTGAACATTATACGCCAATTCTTCATCCTCCTTTCCTTCAGCTAACGCCGCTTGTTGAGGTCACTATCAACCCTTATATTTTGAAGCATAATAGTAGCCTCGTTGACATCCACGTGAATCTCAGTGTCAAATTCTCCCGGTGTGTCAAACCATTGTCTTCGATCTCGGATTTCTTGAAGTGAGACGGTCTTATTGTCGATTTTGCGACTTAGCGCATCGGCTACAACATTCGCCTTTCCAGGATGATAACGAATGTGACAGTCGTAGTCGCTAATCAACTCAACCCAACATCGTTACCTCATGTTGAGATCCTTTTGATTGAACACGTGTTGAAGGCTCTTGTGATCGGTGTAGACTATGCATTGCATCCCATAAAGGTAGTGCCTCCAAATCTTTAAGGCAAAAACCACGGCACCAAGTTCAAGATCATGGGTTGTGTAGTTCACTTCATGAACCTTCAATTGTATTGACGCGTATGCTATGACCTTTCCTCGTTGCATGAGAACACAGCCAAGGCCTTGACTAGACGCATCACAGTACACAGTAAATTGTCATTTCCACCAGGGAGGGTTAGAATAGGAGCATTACACAACTTGCATTTCAGTGTCTCGAAAGCCTCTTCTTGTTCAGGTCCCCATTCAAAAAGTCTATTCTTTTGAGTTAGCGTCGTAAGTGGTTTCGTAATTTTCGAGAAGTTTGCAATGAACCTACGGTAGTAACCCGCTAGTCCAAGAAAAGAGCGGACTTCCGTTGGAGTCATGGGAACACACCAGTTTTTCACGGCTTCTATTTTAGTAGGATCGACATGAATTCCTTGGCTATTCACAACATGACCTAGAAATTGGACTTCTTCAAGCCAAAATTCGCACTTAGAGAATTTGGCGTATAGTCGTTCTTTCTTCAAAAGCTCAAGAACTTGTCGCAAATGCAACTCGTGATCGGTTTTCATCTTGGAGTAAATAAGAATATCATCGATGAACACAATCATGAATTTGTCCAAATACGGTTTACATACCCAATTCATGAGATCCATGAAAACAGCAGGAGCATTAGTCAAACCAAAAGGCATGACCATGAGCTCATAATGTCCATATCGGGAACAAAAGGCGGTTTTTGGAATATCATTGTAATGGACTCGTAGTTGGTGGTATCCGGAGCGTAAATCGTTTATTGAGAATTGAGAGGCTCCTTGGAGTTGATCAAAGAGATCATCAATTCGAGGGAGAGAGTATCGGTTTTTGATGGTGAGTTTATTGAGTTCTCGGTAGTCGATGCACATGTAAAAGTAACCATCTTTCTTCTTCACAAATAGCATAGGTGCACCCCATGGTGAAGAGCTAGGACGAATAAAGCCCTTATCAGACAGTTCTTGCAGTTGGCTGGCTAGTTCTTGCATTTCCAAAGGTGCAAGGCGGTAAGGTGACTTAGCCACAGGGTTTGCACCAGGAATCAAGTCAATCTTAAACTCAACCACTCGAACGGGAGGTAACCCACTAAGATCCTCAGGGAACACATCTGGAAAGTCTCGTACGATAGGAATATCCTTAAGTTCCTTCCCCTTGGGTTTCGTGTTGACTACATAAGCCATAAAGGCTATGTAATTCTTACTCAAGCACTTTCGGGCCTTGATGCACGACATAAGCTTGAGTCCTCTAGACGATCTCTCCCCAAAAACTTTTAGTGTATCACCTGAAGGTAGTGGAATTCGAATGCACTTCTCGAAGCAAATGATTTTCGCGTAGTGTTTGGCTAACCAATCCATGCCAATAATGATGTCGAAACTCCCCAGTTGCATAGGAATAAGGTCAATAGGAAATTCATGCTCGTTAAGGCTCAAGATGCAATCACGTATGACGACGTCAACAATGATAGATTTTCCATCAGCGACTTCGACCGTAAAGGATTTTTCTAGTTTAGAACGCGGCTTAGCAAGGGTAGGTTCAAATCCGTTCCCGAATCAAACAGTACAGACGCATAGCAATTATTTACAAGATACATACTTGCTCAGATATAGAGCTATCATTGGTACATGGAAAGCAAGTAGGAATTTTATACAACAAAAGATCGAGTAACGGAAAAGAATGACGTACCATTCACCACATCGTTATTTGCTTGCGCTTGATTTGCATTGATGTTGAACAACTTCGCCATAGTGACCAGCTTCGCCACAATTGTAGCAAGCTCGGTTAGCGACCACAGCAGCGTTGTTTGGGTGCACGATGACATGTAGCCACCAAATGCCCATATTTCCCATAGAGTGAGCAAATTCGACATGGGTTGTTGCCCGCATGGTGATACTTACAGGTGTTGCACATCGGATATGGGCTAGTGTAAGCTCTTGCCATAGGTGCTTGGTTTGCAATGACAGCCTGCTTTTGTGGGGCATTAGGTGCTGTCACAGCAAAGTTACGGGTAGGTGTTAACTTACGCTTCTTGCCCTTAAATGAAGGTTCAGCCTTCATCTCCTTAGTTGCCTCGGGAGTCACCTTTGTTGCTGATTTTGTACCCTTCACCGTCAAAGTGCCAGCCCTTATGTGGTTCTCGGTGAGCTGTGCGGTGATGTTTATTGCTTCCTCCAAGGCCGTGGGCCTACTTCCCACAACATCATCCTGAATTTGTGGTGGCACACCTTTGATAATTTCTCAATGTTGCGGGGTACAGTATCCACCATATGCGGTAAAAGCATACTCAATTCATAATGTCGGGTGGAGTAAGCCAAGTGATTGCCACTATCTTGCTTAAGGTTCCAAAATTCTTCCTCCAGTTTTTTCAATTCACTCCTTTGACAAAACTTTTGGATCATGACATTCTTGAATTCTTCCCAAGTGACTACCAAGGCCACTTCCGCATCTCGATTTCTCTTTTCACTATTCCACCAAGTAAGTGCACGTTGTTAAAGGACACTCGTAGCATAATGGACCTTGAGCTCTTCGGGACACTCACTATTAATGAAAGTGTTCTCCATGCTTTCGAACCACTCGAGAAGTCCAGTGGCTCCCTCCTTCCCACTAAAACTAGTGGGTTTACAAGAATTAAAGTGCTTGAAAGTATAGGTTCGGTGATTCGCTCCTTGGTTATTACTGTTTTCACCTTGGACATTGTTATCACCCCCCATTGTTCCCATTTACGTTGTTACTATTATTAGCCAGCAGGGTGCTACTCAATTCGGCGACCATGGTTGGAAGAATAGCAGCCATTTGCCGGGCAATCATAGCGGCAAGTTTTCGGTCGGAGCTAGCACATTTTCCATAATGACGAGACATTCTATAAAAAATAGCAAAGATATTAGAATTTTGGTGATAAACCAGTTCAAATAATCATGAATTTTGTAATTTATAAATATAAACCTGATGGTTCCATTTGGTACCACACAGCCAATAGGAACATTGACACGTCGAGGTAACTTAATTCCAATTACCTTGGGAACATGTGTATATTGACCATAATTTATCACTCATCCCGAAAATCCCCAGGTAAGCATAATAGGTCCCGCAGTGGGATTTATACGAAATGCTTACCTTAGCCCGAGGGCTTTTTGCTAGGAAATCCAGAATACACGTGTTTATGTGTCTCACACTTCCCTATAGCTATTAGAATTAAAACCTCGATGAGATTTTCAAGATTTACACATAGTGTCTAAAGAATTTTATCCACTTGATATGATGCTTAAGACTCCACAAGCAGTCGAGAATAAGTTTTAGAGAAGAGACTAGGCGCGATAGAACTAAGAGTAGATGAAGAGGATTAGAAAGTTAGGGGTGGGTATACAAGATTAGGGATTTCGTCATTCAAGTCAAACACCTAAGGCACAAGTTGCTAAGTAAAGTCAAGTAGCACATAAGGGGTTCATCATGTAGCATGGAAAATCATATGATAAGCATATAAGTAGACTTACAAGATTATAACAAATATTCATGAAAAGGGTCCATACATTAACCATAGTCTAGGTCACCATTTCTAATAACCTAAATCCCTATAGTTATGGGCTCTGATATCAATCTGTCACACCCCAACCTTAACGGCGGAAAATGTTGAGATGTGAGGGTTAAGATAGTTCATGCCACACAACGCTAATTTAAAATGTAAATGTTATTAAATATCCAATTCATGACATACAAAAATATAAAACATAAGTCTCAAAGCAACCAAACTAACATTAGTTTAATTTGAACGTCAAGTATCAAACATGTCCTTTATTATTCTCTAGGTCCAATCCTAGATGATATCAAGTCTTAAAAAGCAATACTTAGCTGGAGCATTTCCTGTAACATGTTAAAAATACGGTCAACATATAATGTTGGTGAGTTCCCATAGATTATACATACATATATATAAACTTTTAAGATGGCAATTCATGTCATAAGTTAAAGGGTAATGCAAATATAAATGGATAACAAATGTAACAATCAAACCTTGACAAATATGGCCATAATGAAATTATACGATTAGCTAAGTGTACTTGGTTCTCATGATGATCAAGAATACGTCACCAGGATCCCGCAATAACCTCGACTTTAGTACCAAATAGGCTTGTCAGGCCCATAGATCTATGACGTCGCTAGGCTAGCAATAGTTAATGATTGTTTTTACAAGAGTCTATCACATAATATTCACACAAGCCCCTAATAACCATGACTAAATATAAGATGAATTGCCCGTGCATTACAAGTATTCAAACGTCTTTATAAGTGTAATTATGATACTGTAACACCTCAAATTTTTATTTAAAAGACGAGAAAAGAAAAGTATCCAGAAAGAAAGGTAAATGGACACAAGTGGAGGGGCTAAAGTTTTAAATGGACAAAACTCCAATATTTTAATATAAATGAGGGTATGGCCGCCCCATAAAGCAGCAGATCTGCTTTTTGGCCTCGGCTGAAGAAGAAGAAGAGCAAGAAATCGGGTTTTTGGAGAAGAAGGAAGAAAAAGCTGCAAAAAGGTTAGTTCTCGGGTTTATGTTCGGTTTTAGCTTAGTTTGCAGCTTGTAACCGAAACTCTCGATGTTTTAGAAGGTTGTTCTCCGGATTTTGAAGCTGAAATCGCAGGTGGAAGTGTTTAGTTTGAAGAGCTGCTTTAGGTGAGTTTCTAGAACCCCTCTTTTACAGATTTTAAAGTGTTTGGGGATATTATGCATACCGGGTAAAAGGTTTGTAAAGATAACCGTATGTTTCAGCTTTTTGTTCGATGTATGTTTGTGGTTGTATGTTCTAGGCTTGTTATGTGTTAGTATTATGCTTGGCAGGTTTTAGATGCTCTTAGTATGTTAGATCTGTGTTTGGATGGTGTTAGAATGGTGTTCGGGTGAATTGGCAGTGTTAGACATATTCAGAATGTTCTCATTCGCCCAAGTGTTATGTGTTTTAAGTGTTCTCATGCGCCCAAGGGTGGTGCGCCCAAACAGTGCTAATGCACCTAGGTCATGCGCCTGAATAGTGGTCGTGCGCCCAGAAAGTGTGAAAATTGGCTAAGTGTGGGTCATGTGTCTGCATAGTGCCCATGCGCCCAGAATTGTTTCTGTGGCTAAGTGTTGGGACGCCCGAACAGGGCTCATGCGCCCAAATAGTGCTGATGCGCCCAAGAAGTTTTATACTTAGAATTTTCTGTTGATGCGCCTAAGATGTCCCATGCGCCTGGTTTTAGACTGAGGATTTTCTAAGGGGTTTTAAGAGGTGATGTTTGAGGATAGGTTCTGTTATTGATGTGTTGGCTTATGTTTGATGTGTGCATGATGGTGTGATGATGTTATGATGCATGGGTGTATGTGTTATCTTTCTTCGTTTAAATGGTTTTCAAAACGTATGTATTATGTTTTATTATACGTTATGTATGATGTATGGCTTTACGTGGTGTGACGTATGATTGATCGAAAAGTATTATGTAACGAAGTGAAAGACAATAATAATGAAAAGTGGAACGTAAAGAACGAAGGGAGTATTTGTGACTCGAAGGGAGTCTTCGTGACTTGAAAGGGGTCCTTGTCGCGTACTCCGGTACTGTTTTGGTCTTAGGACATGACGCGGGGGTTTGTTTACAGGCCCCGGCACAGTATCGGTCTTCGGACATGAGTCGGGGGTATTGCATGAGACAGGATCCAGATGGAAGTGAAAGATAATGATAAAAGTACGAAATGTACGAAATGAACAATGATGAAGATAATATAAATATTATCAATGTGTACGTATGATGTGTGATCGCATACGTTTTCGAAGGTTATGATTTAAAGGAAGAAAAGTATTTTATTTATAAAACTAGAACTCACTCAGCGTCGCTGACTTTTTGTATGCATAATAGTTGGCAGGTATTTTGTTGATGCTGAGGAGTTGCAGTCATGGATGCATACGCTACTGGGAGTGTTTTGAAGACTGGCATCCACATTTTGACATGTTATTGTATTTTGATATGTAAATGATTTATGTAATGATATAACATGTTTTAATTTTATGAAAGCTTTTGAATTCCGCTGCAAAAGTAATGTTTGTTTTAAATAAATTATACGATGACGGTCCAGCTGTAAGCGTCCCGGGAACGGGGCCTTACAGATACGGGTAACATGTTTCACCCCAAAACATGTGAAATAAAATAAAACGGGTATGGGAAACTCACATGGTATATGACGTATAAGGAATTAATAACAATAAGGTAATTCCAACGATGTCTTCACAATTGACCTAGAATGAGCGCTCCAAGATTTAGAATATAGCCGGTAAGGTCAAAAGACGATTCACGAAGTCTAGGGTTTCAATTGTAATCGGGATTCTTGATAATATATATATTTTTAACCTAGTTAAATGAGACGATGCGATTTTACTAGTAAAATATTATAATAATTGGATTGAAATCTGAAGAAAATGTAAACAGAAATCATTAATTTATTAACAGTGATTTATGAGGTACTAATTCCAATAATTGGAAACATATATATATATATATATATATATATATATATATATATATATATTATATATATATATATATATATATATTTCTATTTAATTCCCAAAGATTTGATATACAATCTAAAACTTGTAAGTATGTTTTATGGTAATTTTACAACTCGGGAATGAAGGATTTATTAGTTAGAATTCTTGAAAATTAAAAAAAATATTTCTATATGACCCACAATATTTTTATCCAATTTAAAAGCTTAGGAATATATTTTTATAGAGTTTTATAACTTCCAAGTAATATTTAAAGATTTATTAAATTAAATCCCAATATTTGAAAGAAAATATTTTATTTAGATTCTAATGTAGTATAGTATTATAAAATGATTTTTATACTATTTTGATACATTTTTAGAATTTCTATAGTGAAAATAATAGAATAAAATGGATTTAAAAAAAAATGCAGGTGCCCGGGCTCGAACCCGGGACCTCCTGCCCATCACCCATGTGCTTTAACCGGTGGGCCAAAGCCCCAATTCCTGTCTTAATTCGCAAAACAATAAATAAAGTTATGCCTCAAAATATCCTCAATTTCCTCAAGTACCCTAGAATTATAATCGAACCAATTGAGCATCAACTCGATCATGATACTGAAATTAACCATAGGGCTTTGATTCCCCATGGTTAATCGAGTGTAACCATGTGTCTAATTTACCTGATTAGCTTCGATTCGAGGATGAACGCTCTTAGAACCGTCGCGATGTACAGGACGATTGAACAAGTAATTGTATGTTTTCGAGCAATTAGGCTTACAGAGGGTTGGAAAGGGACAATTGACACCTTTCCCCTCTGTTAAATAGCTTCGATTCGATCGATTAGTTGCCCAACGGCTCTACATTTAATCTCGGACATTACTAATCGAATTTGATATGTAAATTGTTGTTTCAAGTGGAATTAAACTCATCATTGTTTTATAATTGATTGTGCGAACGTATCCCGCTTAATTAATTGGATTAATATCTCGATTCACTACCGAAACGGATTTGGTTAATGGTGGGGGTCGGTTTCAGGTTCGAAGGTCATTGTAACCGCGTTTAAAGTCAATTCAACTCACACCTTCGTGTTGGAAATGAGTTCATGAGAGATTTGAAGCGATTTGGGGTAAAAAAAATGAGTTTTTAAGGGGTTTTGGTGGCCGCCGGAGCCGCGCCGGAGTGTGGCCTGCCGGCCACCGGAAAATCGGGGTTGAGTGGGGGAGGTTTGGGATGTGTTTTAAAATTTTACAACTTTGGTCCCTGCGGTTTTGAAATTTATTATTTCATGCCAAAACCTTTAAATTAAGTTTCATAATTTTACATTTTAAACCCAAACTTATAAAAATAGAGTAATCTTTTTATTTATATTATATAAAATAATAATTTGTTTTATACATATTATTAATTTTATAAAACTCAACATTTAACTATTTGCTATGCCTAAATCAAATTTTTAACAATTAAATTCCATTTAAACCATATATATATATATATATATATAATATATATTAATATATATATATATATATATATATATATATATATATATATATATATATATATATTTGAAGATAGGAACATTTAGCACTTTATTAATTTGTTTATTAAATAACAATCAAGTTATAAAAAGTTTTAATATATAATTATGATTAAAAATTTAATAGGTATATCGGGATTATTAAAATTGCAAAATGAACCCTCATATTTGTATTAATGACATAACTAGCTCTTACAAGAGGTAACGAATAAGAAACAATTAACGAATATACCAGCGGTCACAATTAGACGGTTGAAGAGGAGCCATAGAAGCCTAAGACTGGCTAAACCAGATTGAGTCAGTATTGGATGTTTGTGATTGTAATGATCATAACAAAGTACATTTCTCTATACATATGTTTGAAGATGAAGCCCTTCACTGGTGGAACATTGTAGTCCGAATTGAGAGTAAAGAAAAATCAAGGAAATGAACTGGGAGCAATTTGTTCATAAGTTTCTTGCTAAATTCTGTCCCCCTAGTGAAAATGAATAGCTGAGGTGGGGTTCTTCCAGTTGAAACTAGGAAACAAGACATACCAAGATTATGTACTCGTTTTAATGAAATATCTCGACTGGTTCCTCATCTAGCTATAACTGAGGAACAACTAATCACAGATTTATCTAGAGTTTACCATCCGAATGAGGGTTTTTATCAATTCCAAATCCCCTAAAACTTTCTCAGAGACGGTTGAAGCTGGAGCTATCATGGTTGCCGAGATGTTACGACGACAAATTGAATCTCCTGCAACAAAAAGAAAATTGGAAGAATGAAAGGGTGACACTAGGAATAATAACTTCAAGAAACCTAGAGAAATGCCTCAATGTAGATTTTGCAAGAAAAAATCATTAAGGTCCGTGCCTCACACAACCATGTCCTAATTGCAAAAGGACTGGACATCTTCTTCAAGAATGCAAGGAGAAGAGAAAGTGTTTTGATGTGGAGATCCAGGACACATGAAACCCAATTGTCCAAAGCTTCAACATGACAACAATCAACAACCAAACAAACCTAAGGGCACGCATTCATGTGACCACTCAGGAAGCTCGTAATGCTTCAGATGGATTAGTGGTACGCTTGTCAATAATATATATGAACGAGTATTATTTGATTCTAGAGCTAATAAAAGTTTAGTATCAAATACTTTTAAGCCCTATTTGAATCAGAATCACACAAAAATTAGACCATGCCTTTATAATAGAAATGGATGATGGGAGTCAAAAAGAAATCATTGATATCATTAAAAGTTGTGTCACAAATTTGAATGGTCATCCATTTCCTATCGATTTAATGCCTATGGAACTAGGAGAATTTGATATAGTCATAGGAATGGATTGGTTAACCCTACATCACGCAGAAATAGTATGTGATAAAAAGATCGTTAGACTCCATATACCCAATGGCAAACGGTTAACCATATTAGGAGATCGCGCTAAAAAGATAAAAAACTCATCACGATAACACAAGCACAAAAGATATGAGGGAAAAGGGTTTTTGCCTTTTTGGCCTATTGTGTAAAACCATAGAGAATAAGAAGATTGAAGATGTGCTAGTAGTACAAGAATACCTTGAGGTATTTCCGGATGAGCTCCCAGGACTTCCACCTGATAGACAAGTGGAGTTTCGGATGGATTTAGTACCTAGGACAGCATCGATTGCCAAGGCACCGTACAGACTAGCCTCGATAGAAATGCAAGAACTCAAGAAACAACTAGAAGAACTACTTCAAAAAGGATTTATTCAGCAAGCTCTTCGCCTGGGGAGAACCTATCCTGTTCGTGAAGAAGAAAGATGGGACAATGCGTATGTGCATCGATTATAGAAACTTGAATAAAGTCACTATAAAGAATAAGTACCCTTTACCAAGGATCGATGATTTATTTGATCAATTGCAAGGAGCAAGTTATTTTTCAAAAATAGACTTGTGATCTGGATATCATCAGGTGAAGGTAACGCCAAAAGATGTACCTAAGACCGCTTTCAAGACTAGGTACGGTCTTTGCTAATGCCATTTGGGCTTACTAACGCACCAGAAGTATTCATGGACCTTATGAATAGAGTTTGTAAACCCTATCTTGATAAGTCGTGATCATCTTTATCGATGACATTTTGATCCACTCTAAGAACAAAACAGATCATGAACAACACCTCAGAGCAATTCTTGAATTGCTTAAGAAAGAAAACCTTTATGCAAAGTTCTCCAAGTGAGAGTTTTAGATATGTGAAGTAAAATTCATAGGTCACGTAATCAATAACCAAGGTAACTGGTTGATCCTTCGAAGGTTGAGGCTATCAAGAAATGGGAAGTGTCGAAGAATCCTACTGATTTCTTGGGTTAGCAGGATACTACAGAATATTTATTCAAGATTTCTCCAGATTGCTATGCCATTAACAATGTTACCCAGAGAGCCTCTAAGTTCAATAGGGACCTAAACAAGAAGAAGCTTTAACACATTGAAATAGAAATTGGTAGCGCCCCAATACTATCACTTCCTGAAGGAACTGAATATTTTGTTGTCTACTATGATGCATCTTATTATGGTATGGATGTGTACTCATGAAAGAGGCAAAGTGATTGCTTACGCTTCTCGACAATTGAAGACTCACGAAGGAAACTACACGACCCATGATTTAGAACTTGGTGCTGTAATATTCGTAGTAAAAATTTGGAGACATTATCTCTACGGTGCAAAATGTACTATTTACACCGACCACAAAGTTTGAAACACATATTTGACAGAAAGAGCTTAATATGCGTCAAAAACGCTGGATGGAGTTATTAAGTGATTATGACTGTGAGATTCAATACCATCCAGGTAAAGTAATATGGTAGCAGATGCATTAAGTAGGAAAGAGAAGCCTCAACCTATAAGAATTCATGCATCTAGAATAGATGTTAAAACTAGTCTCTTAAATCAAATTAAGAATGTACAACAAGAAGCTCTAAAGGAGAACCAAGTGAAAGAAAGAATGATTGGGAGACTAAACTTGTTGACAGCAGGAAGCGATAATATCTTAAGATTTAGCGATAGGATATGGGTTCTTAGTTTTGGTGGACTGCAAGATATAATCTTGAGGAAGCCCACAAGTCTAAGTATTCTATCCATCCCGGCAGTGACAAGATGTACAAAGACCTAAGAGGTGACTATTGGTGGCCGGGGAATGAAACGATCTATTGCCGGTACGTAGAAAAGTGTCTCACCTGCATTAGAGTGAAAGCAGAACACCAAAAACAGTCAGGTTATTTACAGCAGCTGGAGATTCCAGAATGGAAATGGGAGAAAATCACAATGGATTACAAAGCTCCCAAGATCAAGTCATGGTTATGATGCTATTTGGGAAATTATGGACATACTAACTAAGTCCGCACATTTTCTACCAATCCGTGAGGACTACAAGATGAACAAGCTTGCCCAGATTTACATCAAAGAAATAGTATCACGACATGGAGTACCTGTATCAATCATATCAAACAGGATAGTCGTTTCACATTTAGGTTTTGGAAAAGTTTCCAATATGAACTGGGAACCAAACTTAACTTAAGCACTGCCTATCACCCACAGACGGATGGACAGAGTGAACAGACTATTCAAACACTAGAAGACATGCTTCGGGCATTTGGGATTGATTTTGAATGTAGTTGGGATAATCATCTGCCACTCATTGAATTCGCTTACAACAATAGTTATCACGCCAGCATAAAAGCAGCGCCTTATGAAGCTTTGTATGGGAGAAAGTGTCGAACTCCTATCTGCTGGACAGAAGTAGGCGAAAGTCAGTTGTCGGGACAAGAAATTATTGTGGAAACCACAAGAAATATTCAGCAAATCAAAGAAAGAATGAAAAGTGCTCAAGATAGACAAAAGAGTTAAGCAGATCAGAGACGTAAACCCTTAGAATTTCAAATAGGAGATAAAGTAATGCTAAAAGTATCACCTCTAAAGGGAGTGATTCGATTTGGAAAGAAAGGAAAGCTTAAACCTCGATACATTGGACCATTCGATATAACAACCAAAGTAGGACCGATAGCATATCGATCAAAGCTCCCTGAGCAACTGGCAAGTATACATGATACTTTTCACTTATCAAATTTGAGAAAATGCCTAGTAGATGAAGCACAACAATTACCATTGGAAGACGTGCACATTGACGAAAAACTCAATTCATTGAAGAACCACTACAGATCGAAGATCGAAAGTTGCGTAGAAAAGAGATTCCACTCGTCAAGGTCAAGTGGAATGCACGTCATAGACCCGACTACACATGGGAATTAGAAGATGAAATGAAAGAAAAATATCCTCACATCTTTAAGTAAAGCAGAAATTTAGAGGATGAAATTTCTGTAAGTGGGGGATGATGTAATACCTCAATCTCAATGTAATAGTATAAATATATGAAATATAAAGTTTTCTTTTATATATTGTCAAACGAGTAAGTAACGAGTAAAATGACTATTTAAAATTTTAAGTATTTAGACAAATTTTAGTATCGTAAGAAATCGTTTAAATATATTTAAATATAATAATATTTTATATTTAAACGTGCCCCGTTTTTAATAAAACTTAGGTCGACTCGTAGAGAAAAATAAGCTCGTCTCAATGACGTATTTGAAACTTTGTAAAGCGTTATATTTTAAAAGTTATACGAGAAAAACGAGTTAAGCAGCTAAATTAATTATAATAGTAAAATAATAAAATAATATAATATGAAAATATGAATCATGAATTGTGGCAGCCAACGTGTAACAAATGTGTGTATACATATTCAATATGTTGATACATGTTTTGTATGCCTGCAATATTCATACCGACTTTTAAATCTGTTACATTTACATATACATACATACTTTTAAATCTGTTACATTTACATATACATACATAGTACATAACTTTTAGTTCATAATTTTCAAACATTCATTACTCTCCTAAGGTATGTATTTTAAATTTCTAGTCTTTTAAGTTTAAGTAAAATTATATAAATTCTAAGGTTTAGTATATTATTATGAGTAGGATTTATAAATTATAATCGTGTTAGGTGTTGGGTAGCCTAACTTTGATTAGGCATGAACTGATTAACCATGTTTAAACAAGGTAAATGCTATCCAAAACCAATCATGATTATTACTGGTAGTACTTTCTTACCTAACTAGTTGCTAAGACTTGTTCAAATTCCAATTAGGAACGCAACTCTGAAACTATTTATCTGTCTCAATAATACTTAAAGACCAAGGTGAGATATGACTGTTTTCAAAACTATGATAATATACTCGTTTGTCTATACTGGTAATAATTATAATGCTTACATATATGCACGGGTCGGTAGGGGTATACAGGATCCTGATATATTTAATGGGGTGTGTCGAACTAGCTGATAAGAGGATAGGGTTCCTCGTATGCATCAGGCACACACTCATACCTATTTGACGGCCGGGAGGGTCTGACAAACCCACTGTCGGTGGTTGTGGTAAAACCAGGGAAGGCACTGTGCCTACGGACCCAAATATCACAACCCATATTGTATGCATGTCAAAGTTAATTTCATAAACGTATAGCATGAGCTCACCAGCTTTAGCTGACGTCTTTTTGAGTGTATGTATCACGGTAACCCCTAAGAAAATGCTTAAAAGCTGCTTAAAGATAAAGGATCTAAAAGACCAAGAAGTTTTATTTTAATTGTTTTTAGATACTGTTGTAAAATAGTAGTGTACCAAGTTGATGATATTATAGTATGTAATAAAACATATGTTAGCTTCCGCTGTTAGTTGTATCGATTGTAGACACCCGCCCGGTAATGGGGGGGTGAAATATTAGTCAACCCAAATGGCATGACCAAGAATTCATAATGACCGTAGTGGGTTCTGAATGTTGTCTTCGAGATGTCTTCCTCTCGAACTCTCAACTGATGGTAACCAGACCTCAAATCAATCTTGGAGTAATAGCTGGATCCCTGCAGTTGATCTAAGAGGTCATCAATACGAAGTAAAGGGTATCGATTCTTGACCGTGACTTTGTTCAATTCCCTGTAATCAATACACATGCGGAATGTGCCATCCTTTTTCTTAACAAAAAGGACCGGGGCTCCCCAGGGTGATGAGCTTGGTCGGATAAATCCTTTATCCAACAGCTCCTAAAGCTGTGCTGATAACTCCTGCAGCTCGTTCGGTGCCAATCGATAAGGTGTTCTTGCAATTGGAGCTGCTCTGGGAGTCAACTTGATCTAAAATTCCACTTGTCGATAAGGTGGTAACCCAGGATGGTCCTCGGGAAACACCTCTGGAAAATCACATACTAGCGGAATGTCCTCTATTTTCTTTCCTCCCGTTGTTTATCCGTCACAAGGGCTAATATGGCCAAATGACCTTTGCGCAAAGTTTTTGTGCTTTCTTATATGATATGATGCCTATCACTGCACCACTCCTCTCACCCTTGACCGAAAAAGTTTCTCCACCAATAGGGATACGTATAATCTTCTCGCGACATACGACTTCCGCCTGCTTCTCGGAAAGCCAATCCATGCCCACGACTACATCAAAACTCCCAAGTGTAATCAGCATAAGATCGATGTCGAAAGTGTGCCAGCCAGTTCTATCTTGCAACCCTTAAGGATGTGTGTTACGTGAATTTGCTTACCGTCAGCTAATTCTATGGTATATTGGGATTCCAATGTAGAAGGCGTATCATTTAAAAGACTATCAAACTTAGTAGAGACAAAGCTTCTATCGGCTCTAGTATCAAATAGTACAGTAGCATAACGACCATTAATAGGAAATTTACTAGTAACAACAGTAGTATCTTTTAGAGCCTCACCTGAATCGATGACAAAGGCTCTCCCTTTGGCTCCACCATTGTTGTCGCCATTACCAGTGTTGTTATTGTTGTTTCCATTGTTCCTAGTACCATTGCCATTCTTCCTCAACGGAGGGCAGTTCCTCTTGTAATGCCCTTCTTTTCCACACTCAAAGTAGCCTTTTGGTGTTTCCTGTGTTTGTTGTGGCTTCTTCACCAATTCGCCACGACAATCTTTTGATGTGTGCCCTAGCTTTTCACAATGCTGACACTTGAAGTTGTCACACCTGCCGATGTGATAATAGTTGTACCGGTTGCACTTTGGATGCTTCCCCACATATCCACATTGTCCTTGGTTTAAGGAAGATGACTGATTAAAATTCCGGTTGTTATCAAATCTCCTTTGTGTTGTTGCTGCTGCTGCTGGTGTTGGTTGCTAGAGGATGAGCCTTTATTGCCAGTATTTTCCTACTTGCGTTTGTTATCGGGTACGCTAGCCACCGCGCCCCATTTGGGTAGCTTTCCTTGATCCACTGCTTGGTCGGTCAACCTGTGGGCTAACCGAATAGCATGTTGTATGGTGGCAAGGTTAGAGGCTATCACCATACTCTAAATTTCATATACCAACCCACGTAAGTACAGCTCAATCCTCTTGTGCATCTTGTTCACCATTCCCGGGCACAAGGTTGCCAACTCGTGAGACCTGGTGGTATAGGCCTCAATCTCAGAGCCTTGCATCTTCAGCTGCCAGAATTCAACTTCCAGCTTGTGCACCTCATTACAAGGGTAATACTCCTCAGTCATCATCGTCTTGAATTCTTCCCAGGGTAGGTCATTAGCCATCACCTGACCTAGCATCTGCACCTAAGCATTCTACCAGGAGAGTGTTACGCCTTCGAGAGTTCTAGTAGCGTACTTCACTTGATCAGCTGGCAGGCAGTTGCATTAGCAAAAACTAATTCAATCTTCTCAAACCACCGCACCAATCTTACGGCTCCTTCAGCTCCACTTTAAGTATGGGGTTCACAGTCCATAAAGGCTTTGTAAGTACAGGATGGGGGTCCTGTGCCAACAAACCAAAACATTCAGTTCAACGGCCTAAACAAACAACCAAAGTATTTGTTAATGCCACATGCATCATTTACCTGCTGGCTGCACGCCCTGTACAACAACCACCGCCGCCTACATGTTCATTGATCAGGGCTGCTAGTTCAGCGAGAGTCATATTCACTGTACCCATTCCACGTCCACATCCTGCGCCACGTCCGCGTCCTGCGTCACGTCCTCTACCACGCCCTCTGCCTTCACCTTCCATTTCCACTTTACATTCACAAACACAATAATGAGCAAAATCTAACATATTTATCTCATTGTAGCATAGTAAATAGTAAGAAAATAATGAAGTTCATCAGCCACAACATTTATAACCAAAATAATAACCAAAGATATATAGATTGTAATTAATTCACAAATATTCAATCGATGTCAAATTTTTTAGTTTCTCAGTTGGGTGAGAAACAACCCTTCCCACATAGGTTTAAAAGAAAACACTATATAGTCCAGTTAGATGAATGTGAAGATCAATCTAACACATCAGATCCATCACTATCATCCTCCGTCTCTATAGGTTCTTCTTCTTTCAGGGCTTCCTCTGGCTCTTCCTCGGGTTCCTTTTCAAGTTCTCCCTTGGGTTCTGCGGCAATGTGCATCGCTGCAAACTGGGCTTCCAGGTCACCAAGTCTTACCCCATAGTCGTGGATAGTATCATCCCTAGCATCCGAGTGATGGATCGCCTGAGCCATTCTATCAGCTAAGGAGCACTGATAGTCATAGCACTTTAATTGCAGTTCCTTCACTTCCGCCACCATCATCTTAGTCTCACGTAGCTCATGTCGTAAAGCGCCGACCACTTCATTCAGCTCATTAGTACGTCGTTTCTCTGTGTCTAGAACAGCAACTAACCCGCAATCACCAGCTCGCTAGAATGTGGAATCGAAGGGAGGGTAGGTGTAGGTAACTCAGGAGTAAACCTAGTCCTCGGTCTAGTAGGCGGGGTTTAGGAACACGCTCCCTATAAGCATGTGGTTTACGTAGGTAGGATAGTAACTCCAATCCCGCGGAGAATCGCGTTTAGGCAGTGCAAATGGTTGATCCCAGTCTATCTCCTCGGAAGGATAAGTTAAGTTGGGGCCACTCAGGTCCTCTATTGGTACAGGAGGAGGAGGAGGTGATTCAAAACGTACAGGCCTCTTACCTAAAGCCCGTGAGCCATGCTGCAGTGCACATGATGTGTATGCCAATGTGTATATAGTAAGGATAAGTAACGAGTAACTAACATTATGTGGTTATAGACTAGTGTATATGCAACCTAGTTCCCTATAACCAATGGCTCTGATACCAATCTGTCACACCCTCAATTTCCACGTGCGGGGGTTTACCGTGAGGCGTCTGAACATACCAGGATCTAAGTCATTAGTTACTCAGAATGACACTATATGAAACATTCAACACTAAACCAGAGTTTAAAATTTAAAACTATGCAGAAAGCATTTTGTAAATACGTCAAACCCAAAGTAATGAAATGTAAAATGTGCAAATACGCGCCAAACCATTATTTAAAACAAAATGCATATTAATTCCCAAATGCAAAACAAGGTTTGTTCCAATACATGCAGACCCGTTTGACCCCTTGGTGACATATTAAGTTGAGTATTGTTTAGTCAAGTATGGTATCACATAAACATCATGATTTCATAGATTACCATACAAGCTATTCACATAATCCACATTGTAAATCCTAAGTCTATAAAGATCATCATGCTAACTTAGGGTCATACAACACATGCAAATTCCCAACTAAGTCATCATTCTCAAACAAATAAATACGAATAACTCCTAATAACAATTCACATTGAGTTTAGTCACGCACTACATGCCATGTGAAGCCCGTCAAGGCTACACATCCTAAACCGTGCCAATCCTACTAAGTAGGGGCCTCAGATTCGCATGTGTGTATGATACTCACCATCACATTCTCAATTGCAATTTATATGACTAAGACATCAAATTATAATAATCAACTACTACAATCCATCATGACAACTAACTTGTACTTGCACATTTTCCAAGAAAACCTAGATTTCCCTATAGATTCATCAATTAACCAAATGACCCAATTATCATAATCTAACACATTAGACAACATCCATGATCACTCTAACATGCTCCCAACATCCTAATCATGATCAAATCACAAAATCCGTGTTTCATATAAATAAAGTTTCACTTTCGGGAAAGTAACATCCAAAATCTATCCTTTCATCAATTTCAACCCATTTCATCAATAACTACCTAGTCTAGTTCATAGCAATCATAATCAACCATTTAACATCAACAATTCATCAAAACATGAATTCTCATGAAGAAAAGTTTCAATTTTGGCAATATATGAACTAGATGACAAAACCAGGATTTCTTGCATAATTACATAGATAACATCAATACATCATCACTACATTATAGAATCACCAAACAATCAAATAATTCAACTTTCTTCATTAATTTCGAAATTAAGGTTCATCAAGTAACAAAAACCATAAAAATCTTGTTAAACTTACCTTAACTTGTAATTGTGATGATTAACACTGCTAATCAATTCTAATGCTTGAACGACACTAGAAATCGATGGAAACTTGTGTTGGAAGATCAAAATCGCAAGGATAGGGAGGGAGGAGGGTTCGGTCGTGACTTTGGGTGGGGGGGGGGGCTAGGGTTTTGGTTTCCAAGATATACCTACACATAATTTCTCTTTTAACCCCTTTTAAGTTTTATAAATTGTAAATCTGGTTTTAAATGTTTTTAAATCATTTTAACCAAATAAAACATGAATCATTATCAACTAGAAATAACTATATAATCCAACTTGTAAACACCACATATGAATTATAAGTCAAACGTAGTCACGTTATAATGCGGGAAACAGTAAATAACACTAACATTCATGAATCACATAACACATGTTAATAATCAACATTATAATTAAGTTATTATTAGTTTGCCAATATAGTTATTGTTAAGTCACCAACGTTTACGACAACTAGTGTGTGCTCACGACAGTATATGCAAGATCTAACGAAACTAACGGAGATTGGTAACGGAAAATTACCGGATGTCACATGATCCTTCCATCTACTCTTTAAATATATAGGTTAATTAGATAACTAAATTGACCACTAACTCTGGCACCGCACTTACTTAGTCCACCCTTACACTAATATATTTTAATGGTTATATCCATATTTTTTGTAAAACCATTTTTATCATTGTTCAATTTATTTTACTGATTTCTTCAAATCAGCCTCATTTTTTTTAATATATTACACCAACTGGATGAATTTTTAAAATAATTTATATTCATAGTTGGTAATGAATATTCTAAATATAAATAATAACAGTAAGGATGCAAGTTATAATTAAAGCTGCTCACAACTCAAAGCTCGAATAGATTGATTTTTTAATGGCAAATATACGACTCGACTCTGCTTTAGATGATAGGTGTTATTTTAATTGAGCCCACCCATTTGTTTTCCAATTAGGGCTGCACCCCCTACCCTCTCAGGAGAAAACCCACAACTGGAAATACCCCCTGGTTCAATCCTGAGTATTTTTGTTTAGAGTGAGACTTGAATCAAGATCTTCCTATAATTACATGCCTTGGGTACCTCATCTTAACCACCTAGTTAAGAATCATTGGTAGAACTAGACTGATAGTGTACTGAATCGGATTGAGGCTTTGAAACACTTTCTTTTAATTATTTAGGCGGAAGACCGGATCGGTTGTACCTCAATTAGTTCCGGTCAGGCCCGGTTTTAGTTGATCAATAAGCTATTTCAAACCAATTCTAACTTTCTAGAGTTCTTTCACTTAAACTTGGAGAGAGAAATGAATATTGGTGGTAAATAATGTTTGATAGGGTTTGAGTATATTATTCGAGTTGTACGTGCTGCAATCTAATCTCACTAACTCGACCGCCAAGGATAGGTCAGGAAGATGTCGGGGAAGAACACCTGAAACTCATGCAATCCTCGTGATATATGTCTCATTGTATTGATGTTGTCCGTCGACGCAAAATACTTGGCTAGACATCTTGCCAGTTGCATCTAGTCTTAGAAAGCAGACAAAATAGGTAGAACAAATAAGGAAGAGTGTTCCACTCCCAACTCATGTCATGCCCCGTGATGGATGTGTAATCATCTTATGCAAGTATCAAATGAGAGGGTTTGTGATAGCTGTGACCCACCCATTGGTCCTCTAAAGGGACTTACCAACAATCAGAGACCACCATGCTCTCAAGGTGCCTCATCCACCTCTGTAATACCCTTGGTGAATAATGGTGTAATAGTCTCTAGCTCTGTGTATAAACCCAATACAACAACGAACTGAGCTAGCGACATCGTCTAGCCTACCTACATAACAATATAATATCTCAGGATCCGAGCTATCCTCCAACTTGACAATACCTTGTGTGTGTACCGCCTAGCGAGGACGATAAGTAAACATGGGCAGAATTCCACGTTCATCCTACATGATGGAAGAAATGCGAGCTCAAACAACCAACTCCACGGATTATGCTCTTCTATGATGGCATCCAACCAATCGAACTCACCAAGCTCACCCAATTACTTCTGGTTGATAGTCTTCTAATGGTCGATCCCCATCCTACTAAACTTAAAGCACTTAGCATGCTCGGTACTATCATCGATCCCCATCCTACTAAACTTAAAGCACTTAGCATGCTCGGTACTACCCTCATCAAACTGCAAAAAGAGATGATCGGAATCTTAAACTCGACATTTGAACCAAACGACATGCCTGCATAAACTACCAACAATATAAGAACAAAATCTAAAAAAACAAGAAAAAACTACACATGACGTATAGCTATGGCCACGTATAGGTTTGGGTGGCATATGACACTTACACCACCCCCTCCCAGCTTAAATGACACGTATAGGGTTATACATGTCGTATAAGGCCAGGAGGGGGTGGTGTAAGAGTCATATACCACCCTTAGTCATTTGCCACCCACAATCCTACATGTAACCATCTTCTTCCCCACCACAAGAACTATACGTCACGTATAGTCTATATGCGACATATAGTTCTTAAAATAAGAACTATACGCTACATATAGAACTAAACGTGACTATAGTTCTTCAATTTTGAACAAATAGCCATGAAAACGTAACCTATAATACCCTCTATAACCTAAATCTAAGGATTAGAACAACAATAATTAGCATAATAACAATCTAGAAACATAAAAATGTACCTGGACAAAGAAAAATAAAAGACCAAGATGCATAGTATAACACGATGCATGTGCCGGGGGGGGGGGGGGGGAGGGGGTTGTGCGTGAAATAAAATTATTTTCCTCTTTTGGGCCCATTCTAGATGAATTAGACGCCACTTACAACACTATATGTGGCGACTGGCGTACAACTTTTTTAGTAACTTCTTTTTATAATTATATATATATAACTATCTTATAATAACAAATATTGTTTATTTTTTAATTAACAAATAAAAATAAAAATTAAGAACTTAGAGAAAATTTATAAACATATATAACAACATTAAAATTTTCAATCAAAACAAATTGATGTAATGTGTTTGTTTTGTACTATCTATTATCTAAGTAATATCGTAAAATACGAACTCTTGATTGATTTGTTGAAGGTAAAAAGGTTTACCGCCAAACAGGTTCTCCTGATTGCTTTGTTTCAGGTAAGAAGTCTCACCATCAAATACGAACGCCTAGTTGTCTTCTTGAATGTAAGAAGGTTCAGCATCCGAAAAGTACACCTGAAATAACGATGTGGTTAAGATTTAATAAAACTAACGACAAATAAGTGAAGAAATGCTTTATGCATGATTCAAATCTGGTAGGACTATCTCACAAGAAGATTGAACACTAGATTCCTCATGATTACTTTCTACCACTTATGAAACGTTAGAATATTCACTAAAGAAATAGTTGATTTCTCAAACCGACAGGGCTAACGAACGAAGAAATATTAAATTTTTGAGCGAATATGATAAAAAAAATAAGATATTTACGATCGTTGAGAGATCATTTGTTATATATACGATTTTTTTGGGAATCTTGCGTTGTGTATAATAATTCAATAAGAACCCGTCTTTGGAAAAAAAATTACTATACTTGATGTATAAGACTATACACAATGTATAGTAGCCCACCTACAGCCTATGTGTGTTGTATGGGTGGCACCTATATGCGACATATAACATTATACGCATCGTATATTATTCCATGTACAACATTTTGTCGTATGGGTGGCGCCTATATGTTGTGTATATTGTATTTGTCGTATGGGAGCCACGTATGTGACACGTACAATGCTATACATGACTGGTTTGACCACCAGTAGACTGTGTTGAAAATGAAGAAGCTACACGTTATGTATAGCTCTACACAAGGCATATAACGGGGTGCCAAAATATCATTTTTTGTATCTTTATATTAAGACGCTCTTAGTAATTCTGTGAATTGTTTTTTTATCATAATTTGTTTTTTTTCCTATAAAAATAAGATAGTAAATGCATTAATCATTCCATTGTGACCACCTTTAATATACTAAATTAAATGTAGCTTTAAATTTTGAATATTATTTTCATTGTAATATAAAGAGGTGGAACTTTAATTTAAAATATATTATAAACCAATTTATAATTTAAGTTTACTTATCAATAATTACTTAAACAAACTGACAAAATGGATTTTGATTCATATTTAATTTTGATTATCAACTTAACTAAATTTGTTTATACATTTATTATATTATATTATATAATAAACAAATTTCACATCGCGTCTACAGTACTAAATCACTATTGATAGAATTAACCACGTCTCATGTTTTCATTGGATCAATAGTATTTTTTCTTCTTTTGGCTGAATTTTTAAGTGTACTATAAGACTAACGTAGAGATATTAAGCAACAAATGGACCGCTGGCATACTGTTAGACGTGTATCTCTTTCCAACCACCCCCCAAAACCCGACCCTCTCACCCCAAAACCCAGTTTTATTTCCTTTTTTCCTAGCTTTTATTTAATTTTTTTAGTACTTTGTTGACCCTCTATTAGTTTTATACAACCGAGATTTATGATTATAAGTACGTACAAAAATTGATAGCCTTGCCCCAAGCACAACTTAATATTTAAATCTACGTTTCCAAGTTATCTTTTTTATTTTTTGGTTATACAAACATGTGACATGATTATGTATATCTACGTTCACAGGTTGCGGGTTTAACCCACAGTTCTACACGCATCAAAAATGTAGTCACTAAACATTGGTATTGCAAAAAGTATAATACTATTATATAAATGTGAAGGGAATTTATATATTAACTTTAAATATATTCTAACATTAAAGAATTGTATTTAGAAGGAGATGGATTCTCTTGCCACTCAAGGATAGATAAACTGGGTGTTCGTATCCCAATTATAATAGTTGGCCCGACCCGATTCGACTCGTGTTCTTCTCATTGCACGTTCATTTCTTCCATCTTTTTCAAATTCAATTCATCTTCGATCCCCCCTCTTATCTTTTCTTAGTATAATCAAGACAATATCTTTTTATATAAATTTTAAATATTTTCTAATAATAAAAGAATTGTATCTAACAAAGATGAATTCTCTTGCCCACTTTTAGGCAGAAGGGGTCAGGCATTCTGTTTATGTCATAAACAGATTGCCCACTAAGGCACTAAAGGATCAAACTCCATACGAAACTTGGAAAGGGTGCAAACCAAGACTCGATCATCTGCGAGTTTTTAGGTGTGTGGGCTATGTCAAAACACCTTCGAACCTGTTAAAGAAGCTGGATAACAGGAGTGTACCCATGGTTTATTTGGGCATAGAACCTAGTTCAAAAGCATACTGTATATATGATGTCAAAAAAAAAGAAACTAGTTGTGAGTCGGAATGTTAAATTTGATGAAAACCGTAAGCCGGATTGGAGCGAGTATCTGACAGAAAATGATCCAGAATGGACTGAATTTTTTGTCGAGTTGCACCATCAAGTGGACCTGGTAGATCATTCAGCCCAACTGCAGGATCATTCAGCCCAGGTACACTAACTAACCCAGAGAACACTGCTAGTGCAGGAAACACAGAGCACGGGACTGGCAGCCCATTTACGACAGACCCAGATGAGCCAGGCAGCCCTTTCCTCGAAACAGGTGCGAGTCAGTCTGTGACACAAGGCCCGTCGTATCAACACAGCCCGACATCTGCTGCCCAAATATCATCTGGTAGTGAGACTCCCAGTAGTTCAGCTTTTGTTCAAAGATGTGGGCCAATTCAAAGAGAATTTTATGAACTTAGCAGCCCTTACCAGATTGATTCAGATGACTATGATGATACTCCTCCAAAGGGACTCCGACCTTACACATGCAAACAGGTAACATTAAGTTAATGTTAATGGAGGAAGCACCATATTCCTATTCTGATGCAGCAGGTAAAAAGGAATGGGTTGAAGCAATGGAAAGTGAGATTGCTTCTATAGAGAAAAACAAGACATGGAAACTGACCGAGTTACCATCCAATCACAAAACCATAGGGCTGAAGTGGTTATATAAGGTAAAGACAGATGCAAATGGGAAGATCACGAAGTACAAGGCTAGACTTGTAACAAAAGGCTATGTACATCAACCGGGGGTGGATTATGATGAAGCTTTCACCCCAGTAGCGAGACTCGGAACTGTTCCGTTGATCTTAGCGGTTGCAGCTTAACAAGGGTGGCAAGTCCATCATCTAGATGTGAAGTCGGATTTCCTACATGGGGAACTTAAAGAAGAAGTGTACGTTTCCCGGCCGGAGGGATTTATAAAAAAAGGAAGTGAGCATAAAGTATACAAACTGTCAAAGGCGCTCTATGGCCTTCGACAGGCTCCAAGAGCATGGAACACGCGACTTGATGGTGTTCTAAAGTAGTTTGGGTTCCAAGGATGCAAGCAGGAGCAAGCGGTATACACAAGGAGCAAGGATTCTTTAATTGTGGGGGTGTATGTTGATGACTTAATCGTCACCGAAGGAAATAATGATGGCATAACTGAGTTCAAGAAACAAATGGAAGCCATGTTCGAGATGAGTGATCTCAGTCTTCTATCTTATTACCTTGGCATCGAGGTTATTCAAAACAGTGAAGGACTTTCACTAAAGCAAGCTGGTTATGCTAAGAAAATACTCCAACAGGCTGGGTTGTGGGATTGTAACCCAACCAAGTTCCCAATGGAACCTGGTTTGAAGCTTTCAAAAAATGAAGAAGGAGACCTAATTGATGCAACATAGTGACCGACAGGCAATTGGGTGCCTAAGGTACTTAACCCACACTCAACAAGACTTATCTTACTCTGTTGGATATGCTAGCAGGCTTACGCAGGCACCAAAATCAGCCCATCTCCAGGCTGTTAAACAGATTCTTTGTTATGTAAAAGGAACTACTGATCTAGGCATAAGCTATCGAAGGAACGGAAGCAAAATTCTACATGGTTTCAGCGATAGCAGCCATGCTGTGGGTGTTGATGATGGGAGAGGAACAACAGGCCTGGTGTTTTATTTTGATGATGGACTAGTGGCATGGAACTCACAAAAACAAGGTACGGTGGCTTTGAGTTCGTGTGAGGCGGAATTTATGGCAACCACCTCAACAGCATGTCAAGCCCCAGTGGATGAGAAGCTTGGCAGCTGAATTAACTTGTCAGAAGGAAGAACAAGTGACTATCTTTGTGGATAATATGTCTGCTATTGCCCTTATAAAAAATCCAGTTTTTCACGTCAAAAACAAGCATATCAACACACGCTATCACTTTATTAGAGAGTGTGTTGAACGAGATCAAATTTAGGTCGAGCATATCAGCGGGAACCAACAAAAGGTTGACATAATTACTAAGGCGCTACCGAGAATCAAATTTGAAGAAATGAGAAAGCTTATGAGAATGACAATCATAAAGTAAAAGATGTGTTGAAGTGAAGACCGGAATTAAGGGGGTGATTATTGTTAAATTCCGGATAAAATCAATTATGGCTGGAAGATTTTTTATTTTTGGAATAACGCGTTTTTTTCATTTTAGAAAGTTTTGTTTTTGGTATTTTTTACAGTTGTGGTTTGGCTGTAATTAGGCTGTGTTTAACCTTTAAATAAGTCAGAGTTTTCCAGTGTTTTGTATTAAAAAATTCTGTTATGTTTTTCTTTCAAAAGATTAATAAAAAAACGGGCGACCCATTTGCTTGGCTACTGTTCTTTTTCGCTGATCTGATTGTTACTATGTAAAGTTGCAGCATTTGACTTAATGCACACATAGTTTGATACATGTGTCTTGCTGTTGGTTAAAGCCTCAATGCCTAAAACACCCTTAAGAAAGACAAAATAGGTGATTCTAGTTGACCAAATTGAACACCAACAATTATTTTTTGATGAAGACATGGTGTGTAGAATATAAGTTTAGCCTGTCACAAAAAGATTTTATTGTACTTTATAGGCTAATTACATAAAAAAGTAACCAACTTTATTCTTTTGAGTGACCAATTTTTCTTTTGTCGGAAAAAAATTATTGAAGTTTTTAATCAAGGTTATTAGTAAGATAACTTGGTTATAGGTGTCACATCAGTGCCACATTAACGACATGTTACAAAGAAGTCAACGTGGTCAAAGATTTCTGACACCTTCAGCTGCCAAACCATAATTTGGCCCATTACTGGTCAATTAACTTAATTTTTGAAAGTTGGGTTACCTGAATTAGCGTTTCTAAATTAAAGAAGACTAAAAAAAGTTGATTACTTAAAATAAAGAGTTAATTTCTGTTTTGCTTCTTGTGGTTTGATCATTTTAACGGTTTTGTCCCAATAGTTTAACAATAGCCAAAACCCTCCCTGAAGTTACTATTTTTCTTCAAATTGCTTCCCGCCCCTAACTTTGTTTAATTCTCACGTTAAATGGGACCCACGTGCCCCTCACATGAGGGACAATTACGTCTTTTGTTGTGGGTCCCCTTTAACGTGAGAATTAAACGGAGTTAGGGGCAGTGAGCAATTTAGAGAAAAAATAGTGACTTCAGAGAGGGTTTTGATTATATTTAAACTATTGAGACAAAACTATTAAAATGGTCAAATCACAAGCACAAAAAAAAATTAACTCTAAAATAAAAGTTGTACCGAAGTTGGTTACCCTTTTCTGAAATTGGCGCCAATTTTATGAGATAGAGTGGGAGTTTATTGTTTTGTAATGGAATACTTATATTTTTAATGGAAGAAAACCATAAGTTAGCTAAAGTACATGAGTTCAGAAAATCATCATCGTTGTCATCATGATCATGTGCTTAAATTTCTGCAGAGAACTTGTTACACTACTAGTGACATACATGAGGAGATGATTAAAGTCAGTATCTTCAAGAGTACATAAACAGGATGAGAAAAAGGAGCACAAGCAGGTTAAATATAAAGATAATGGTCATGACACAAAGCCAAAAAAGCATTACAATCGAGGGGCCGGAGAGTGATCGCGTACTAACTTAATTCTGAAACCAAGTTAAGAAGCAGGCCACTGGTTTACACTTTGATGACTCCTAAGCTTCTTTTTCATCTTAGGTCTTTTTTGAAGCAAAACAATAAGTTTCACATGCTATAGATTAGTGGCATGATGAACATTGTGTATCAGCTTTTGTAATATTTATGTTGATAAGTCAAGCTTCAAGAAATGTGGGGTGACATAAGTGAAATGCCTTGTGTTTTCTCAAATGATTTCATGGGTTTTGTGAGGAATATATGAAAATATACATACAAGCTGTAGCCTGTAGAGTGTAGATCAGTAGATGTGTATACAGGTGTGGGCTTGGCTAAGCCCAGAGATGTCTATCAAGCCCATTAGATATATAAATATAATACTAGCTTTTCCTTACCCGCGCTTTGCGCGGAGGATTTCGTCATGATCCCAATATCAAAACGTGAATACAACAAAATGTTGTGGCGACTCTCTACGTGATGTGATAAGTTACAGACTAACAATCGACACGAAATTTATGTCAAGCCGTGAAGCAATTTGAATTTTTATCGTTGAACGAAAACGTATCATACCTGACCCGACTTTTTCCGAACAAAATTATATCGAAATGTACTCCAACTCAAAACGTATACACATGTGCAATTGTGTCGTATGTGGCATGGTAGTGTATAGATTCTGATCGTCCCGACTTGTTTCCAAATTTTTTTACGTTTAAACGTACTTAGATTTATACCGTCGAATTAAAATGTTTATATTTGACCTTACTAATTTTAGAATAAAATTTACGTCAAAACGTAAACGAACGTCGAAACGTGGACGAACGGCGAAACATAGATCATCTCAAAACGTATATAAAAATATACACGGAAAAATTTTATACCCGACTCGTACCGGTATGTAAACCCAAAATTTAAAAATCTAAATTTACCTTATAACATTTGATAAAAATTTAATAAACAAATCATATATATTATTATTTAAATATTATTTTATTATTTTAAGAATATTATTACTATAGAATCCTTTATGAATTAATATAGATATAATTGTATATACACATGATATAATGCACAATTTTAGTCAAGCTTGAACTTCGCTAGCATTTTTACACAGCTGGATGTTAGCTGATATAATCCGTTTGTTTACTGGTTTATCTACTATATAAATTATAATGAATACTCATCATTTTGTATTGATATTTGATCATATTATTTTTCACTTACAATTTTGTCCAAAATTTTCATGTTTTATCATATTTATCTAGTTCTTATGATCCATTAAAAGTTATCTTTCTAGATATTCCGAAAGTTGAGGGTTGTTACCACCCAGTATCACTTAGACACAATTTCAAATTTCAAAAAGTATAATTTCTGTGAAATTAATGGCATCTGTTGTTTTTAAGTTATATGAGACATTATAGGTAACTATCAATGACCTAAATTATATGAGACATTAGAGGTAACTATCAATGACCTCTTAGTCTTACTGTTACAAATAGTTGTCAATAGCGAATAACGGTAAATAGCGACAAGCCACCTATATGCTACGTAGCAAATAGCGGGAAATAACGCCCGTTATTTCCTATTTAGCGATAAGATAGTAGAAGCTTTAAGAAATGTTTTACATTCAATAAATAAACATGTTTAGCTATAAAGTAGTAAGAAATTTAAGCAAACACCACCAAATTAACTAAAATACTCTATTTGGGTTGATTTTATAGTTATAAAAAATAAAAAATAAAAAAAATAAAAAAATCGGTACTGGTCGCTATTTGGTACAAAACACAAATAGAGACCCCTTGTCTTTACGCTATGTAAAGCATTATAGCGGTCGCTATAGCCGCTATTGACAAGAGGACTGTTACATATTCAATATACCAAGTTATGTTAATGAAAATTCATTTAATTTCTCAAGAAAACATATTTTTCATAGCCAAAGATTGTGGATTTTAGGTTTACCCAAGACAAAAATAATCCCAGAACTAGGAAAACAATACTTAAGTAAATTCCTTGTAGCTATTTTGATTTGTACCTCTGTATTGAAAATCCCTTAATTTTCAACCTGAACCGACTCGTATCTCAAATACTAAACATGAATCTTCAACTTGAAGCGACTGGTATCTGAAACATAATCTCAACCCCAAACTTGCCAACCGATGGATACAAAACCGGCGAAGAGACCGATTCCCAGCTAACCAATTTAACTGGTCCGGTTTTTAAAACCATGCTAAACTTTAGCACAGTTGAGATTTAATGTTTTTTATTTGAAAAAGAAAGAAGTCCTATATTTTAGCAATTATACATATCTTAAAATTTCTATTGAAACTTCCATAAATTAAAGTGAAAACAATGCAGATTGCTTTCCTGTTTTGAAACCCAACTGACATGTGCTGTAGTACATGTTCCAAATAATATCTGACATTGTCATGCTGGCATTTAATATTATTGAGCATGGTGGACAATTGTTAAAGTAAAAGTACATGTCATGTGCATGTGCATGTGCATTTTTCCTTCAACTGTTTAAAGATTTTCAGCATCATATACCACTAGCAAACACATGGGGCTCAAGATCACTGACATCAGGATTTGCAGAAATTAACTGTAAACAGATCATTTCAAATTAAATATAATAGAGACAAGATGCAGTTGACATACGATCAAGTGTTCTTTTTTTTATAGAAGCTTTCAAACATGCTTTTGGACATATTATAAACATGTTTAGAACACTCATATATTAGATTAACCAATAAATCTCAAAGAAAGGAAACCGAGTTCTAATTTCACGCGAGACACGAATAGGCTATGAAACAAATATGATATGTTGTTTGGATGATTACAACACTTAAATATACCTAAATTAAGCCAACCCATCAAGTGTCATGCTATGATTTTACTTAGAACTTTCATGATAGTAGTTTGCAGAAAAGAAGTTTGACTTTAAATGAAAGTCAACCTGAAACCACATGAAGCTGCTGTATCCATATTCTAATTATAGTAGTTTAGACAGAACATTTCCTTTATACTTCAAACAAACAAGACATCAAGTTATATCTCCTGATTGTGCTAAAACAAGAATTTTAGTAGTTTAAACAAATGACAAAGCAGTTTGACTTTTACTAAAAAGTCAAACTGAAACCTCAAGAACCTGTTATTCATTTCCAAATAACTTTCTATATAACATACATGGGAAAATCACATAAAAGAACATGGGAAATTGAGAATAGCTGAATATCATACACAATAACAAACATATCTCCAAAGATGATGCGTAATTACCGACTGTTTTAGATCAAGAAACAAATAAAAAATCGTATCAAAAGACAAAAAGAAAAATAATACAAACATGTATAACATTGATTTACCTCTTTTACGACTTCTGGTTGGTGCTTGGGCTCTTTTTCTTCAACAAGTTTCCAAACTTTTTCAGCAATGGTTTCTTCTTCTTCACTTGTGGGTCCCGCTTTGATGGCGAGCTGGCACCGTTTATCTGGTCATACCCTTCGGCTCCTTCTGTTTTTGAATCCATGTCATCATCAAAAGAATCATCGTGAGCCGTTGCATCTTTTTCGGATGATAGATCTTTTTCTTCAATTTTGCAACTTTCCCACATCTTAAATTCAACTTCTTCAGAATCTTTATGTTCTCCATTCACATCTTTCACCACGGAATCCGTTTTAAATTCAAATTCTTGATTTTTATTTTCAATCAATGGTGCTTCTTTTGCAGGTTGTTCGATTTTAGCATCTCCGTTTTGTTCAGAGAATTCCACCACTTTTGGAAGCATATCATAATCTTTTTCACTGTCTGTGACATCATCCTTTTCATCAACTGTCACTTTAGCATCTTTCTCCTCAAGCAATTTAGTCAGCTCCTCAATCTTTTTCAAAGATTCAACTTCCCGCGCTCTGAGCTCTGTGAGTTCTTGATCAAGATTTTGCAATTCGTTTTCTTTATCGATTAAACTTTCTTTCAAGTTCACACTTTCTGCTTTTGCATCACCAAGAACTTCTGTAAGATAATTAACTTCAGATTCTGATTTCTTCAAAAGATCCTTGATTTGAGCTCGTTCTTCATTAGAAGCATGAGCTTCTTCTTCGGTTTCTTTAAGCAAATTAGTCAACTTAATTATCTCCTTCTGCAAAGAATCTTTTTCTTCTTTAAAATTCTTCACACTATCCATTAATTCGATCTCCTTTTCTTTCCATTCTGATTCTGTACTTTTATGGCTATCTTTAGCTTGTTCAATCGTGCACATAAGCATGTCGATTTCATTTTTTGCATCGTCAAGCATGTTTTGGTACTTCTCATTTGTTGCTTGCAACGCATGTTTCAAATCTTCAATTTGTGCTTCATAATTTTCATTTTCAGATTGATTAGATAATAATTGTTCTTTAGCTTCTCTTGCTTCTGATGAAACCTCATGTAAAGCCGATGCTAAACTTTCCAATGCTTTCTTGCTTTTTTCCTCTTCATCTTTAGATGCTTCCAATTCACTTATGAGCTTGTTCTTTTCTTCTAGAAGATTTTGAACACTGCTAGCTGCTAATTTCTCATTGTTCAAAGCTTGTGTTTTCTCTTCCTTCACAGTTTCAAGTTCATTTTTCAAGATTTCAGCTGTTTTCGCCATTTCAGAAGCTTCCAATTTCATTTTCTGAAGGGTACGTTCAGATTCTTCCAAATCGCCTTTTTGTCTCACATTTGACATTTCTAATAAACCAATCTTTTCTTTTAAAGAGAAAATCTCTGTTTCTGCATTTCTCAACAAATCGTTGCTATTTTCCAAATCTTTGACCATCGACTCAAGTGATGCAGATGCAGATCTTTCTAATCTTTTAGCTTCTTCTGCTTGAAGATCTAATTCTTCGACTTTTTTCTTCCATTCTTCCATTAAGCTTCTTGCATATGATTCAGACGTTTTAGCAGCTTCTAATTCAACGTTTAGTTCCTCAAATGAAGCTTCTATGTGGACTAATTTCTCCTTGTAAACTTTAGATTTTCTGACTTCTTGATTCAGAGTTTCAATCTCTGATTTCAGCTCTTTTTCCTCTGATTTCAGATATTCAACCTCTGATTTCAAGTCAGACACCAATTTATCGGCTTCTTCACCCTCCGATTTCAATGTCTCTATCTCTGCTTTCAGATCCAACACCAACTTTTCACCCTGATTTACTTCTGATTTCAGAGTTTCAATCTCCAAATTCAATTCAGAAATCATCTTGTTTGTTTGATCGGCTTCTGATTCAAATTTGGAATTCAATAATCCCTTCAATCGTGTGATCTCGTTGTTTAATGCTTCCACTTTCTCCATCTGAATTTCAGCAATCTTTGTTGCTTCATCTGCATGGGTAAGAGCTTGATCTTTAGCATCACAAGTCATGGTCAACTCTTGCTTGACTTTTTCAAGCTCTTGAGTGGCAGCAACGAGAGCTGCCACGTCAGCAGCGTGCTGGATTTTAACAGATTCCAGTTCTTTTTCCCATTGTTCGTCTTTTTTTTGAGCTGATTCGATTCCTGCTTGCTCCATTTCAACAGCTCGGAATTTTTCTATTTCAATATTTTCCTCTGCATTCTTTTGAGCCACAAGTGCCTCTCGAAGCTTTTCATTAGTTTCTTCTGATAACTTTTGTGCTTCTTTTAGGTCATTAACAGCTTTTGCTTTCTCCTTCTCAACCAAAAGTAACTTTTCTTGTGCTTTCTTAAGATCATCTTGAAGAGCAGTTAACTGAGCCTGTAATTCTGACCCCTTTTGCACCCCCCTTGGACTTGGTGCAGGCTTCTGAAGACCAAAAACAGAAGTATATTAGTCATGAAACTAGTCACCCTGAATTTTTTTTTATAAATTTTAAAGTTAAAGAAACAAAAACTTAAACCCCTTAAAAGAAGTTGAAATTTCTTCAAAATAATGCAAAAATAAGTCGAAAGTCCTGGATCCACCACTGATTAGATCATTCGCATTATACGATATAAATGGACATATTTGGTCGATCCAGATGGCTATGTCAGCATAATATCGACAAATCAGACAAATGTAACCTGGTACCTGCTACTCAAGTTACATACTACCATATTTGGTAAGAAAAAGTTCAACTTTCACTAGGAAACGTATACTATATTCTAAAGTGTCTAGGCATTCATTTAAGACATCCTACTTTCAGGAGCTTTAATCTAGACTGTCCAATACTATTTACATCATGAATACATTCAATTATAGACATATATGTATGTTTTGATCATGATCAGACTATATATGGAAAGTTAGGGGGATAATTGCTAATCTAAACAGATCATATTAAAATAAGGGTGAACACATCAATTTAATCAAGATTGTGGGAAATGGGTTCAATCTGGATTCAATTTAAGCCAATTATAAGAATGCTAAAAAGTATGTTAATCCTGCCCACTTACTTCACCAAGGCTGCTGATCTTTGGGGACCTGCGATCTACCGTAGGCTTTGAAACAGCAGGTCGAGGTGATCGTTCTGCAGAAGCTCGTGTGCTTTGTAGGGGAGACGGGGAATCTGTCTCAGATTTAGTAACTCCCCTGCCAAGTTTACTGACTCTGGGTGTCGCCGGTGATGTTTTGCTTACCGGAACTTTAGCCGCCGGAGGTGTCTCAGAGGAAGAAGATCTATCCAATTTCAACATCATTAGTCACATTCACAGATACAAAAGATAAAACCTTGAGCTAATTACACCCAAATGCATAATCAAACAGGTAATTGTCACATTGAAAACCCCTACAATTGGGATCTTCAAATTTACTACACATTAAGTGGAAAGTTAGTAACTTTATTACAAGAAAATGCAATTAACAAACAGGGTTTTCGTATGGATTAACTTTCTTGAAACATTACTGATCAAAGTGGAAGAAATTTATAAAATGAGCAGATCTGAAGAGTAAAGTTCAAGATTACAGACAAAATCAAAGGGTCAGGGGGATCAAGAACTAACTCCAAGATGATAACAAGTAATCTAGTACAGATTGAGCTAATAATCAACAATGACAACATTAATAGCAACATTAATGATAACAATTTGAGATCAAACAGATGAAATTTACTTGGATTTGGTAGACATGATGAAAATGTTGAGCAGATATGATGGTGTTGTTAAGTTGTGGAAATCTTGAAATTAAGTGTCCCAAACAGGGTGAGCAAAGAGAGAGATTGCCGGTGGAAGTAAAAAGGATATGATGAGGAAGCTTAATTATTTCATTAGGGTCGGTGCAATGCTCTTTTCTTGATGGAGTTGTACGTTGTGCAGTGATGGTTGTACCATGAATCAAACATCCTTGCCCAGTCGCTCGCGTGCTGCCTGCCTGTCTTGTCTTTATATTTCTTTATCTTTTGACAGACATATGATCTCCTTTCCATATCCCGGCTACCTTTTTTATTTTTATTTTACAAATATTTTCAAGATTATTTTAAAGATTTTAAAGATTACTATAAAATTTTCGTTTTGTAGATCTTGGCCTTCTTAGGCTATCTTTGGTACTTAATTACTTATCCCTCATTGTGAAGGACATGTAGGCATGAAAATGTAAAGGTGCAAGACTTTGAACTGCATGCCACCGTTGATCCACACCACAATCAAATTAGAATTTGGCGGTAATATTGCTACCCGTGCGCATCAATTGCACAATGGAAGTGATGCCGCAATGGCACCAAAGATAGTCTTAGAAAGACAAGCTTAAAAAAATTGTAGAAACCTACATCACTATCATAGTCTCTTCAAATAGCCCTCCACCATGACTTTTATGTAGAAATAATTCTTTTAATTTAAGGTATAAAAAGACTAGGCCACCACCACAAATCAACTCATTCGGATTTCAGATTGAACAAAATGTAGGTTATGCACTCCTGGATATTTTAGTGTAATTGTATTGAATAATGACCAACGTGATCGTAATATTCATTAAGCAAGTTAGGAGATGTGGAGTGCACGCTTGTTAGAATTTATTGAGATCTTCGATATTGAAAACCTCTTTATATGCGAAGCCCTTAAGCAATGGAGGTTTAAGGGGGCGTTAGTGTCCAGGGGAAAAAATGCATAAAAATTTGATTTCCTGAAATTTCACATGTGAAACTCGGGCGCAAAAATAGTCAAATTCGAAAATGATAATTGCCGAAGGCATTTACCCCAATCCTTGCAAAATTCGAATTTGAGTGCAAGTTTTTGTCATCTGGTTTACAAAATTCAAATAGATCATACTTCACTCTTTAAAACTAAGTTTTATCCGAATGGATATTTAGATTAAACCACCAATAGTTCAATCAAAAAACGATTTCACAACTTTCTGTTTATACAAGTTATTGATCATCATAGTACGATTCCTCAACACACACTTGTGTTTTCTTTGCTCTATTTTTCAACGTTTGAGTATAAGTCTATGATTCGAAGATGGATTTGTGAATGGTTGTTTGGGAGTTTAGATTGAATGAAATTTGGTATTCGTTATGTGTGAGATTGTGACATTTTGTACAACTGATTGAAAGTTATGGTATGCGAGGGGTGCTAGCAGGGACGAGCAGTAGTTTTCCGGCGATGTGATGAAGACGACTGATGGGTGGGGATGATTTGGGTTTTTTAGTTTTATAGTTAATTACACAAATGGTCCCATCAGTTTATTAGAGTGTTAAATTAGTTCCTTCAGACATGAAAATACTGAAATACCTTGAGCTTAACATAAAGTTTGATGGAAATTAGCCTTAAACCCCAAAACCATTACAAATTTGAAATCACAAGCTTCAATCTTGTTGCTAATAAATGTTAGTACCCGAACCTGGGATCTGCGCTAATCTACAAGGATATTTGCAAAGGTGAAGCTTTGTTGGGGTCCTTCCCCCCGTTGTTTCACTTAAAAGTGGAAATTTATGTGTTTTTGGTTCGAAAATTGTATACGTAATTAGTCTAGCCCTCTGATTTGGGTCTCAAGACTTTCGCCTCTCTCTCCCCCTTACAATCTTATGAGCTCTGCCACTAACTATTTGTGTAATTAACTCTACAAGTTTAAAACAAAGAAAAGGCTAACACATGAAATAACAAGTTTAAGTATATTATTGATATGTCCTTAAAAGATATATCTATACTATTATATAATACTTTTAGGAGGACAAGATAGTAATTTTACTAAAATTATAAGACATCTAATACAATATTTTAAGCATAGAGTACACGTGTCCTATACAATAGTTCTGTTTTACCCCTATTTTATAAAATCTTCTAATTAATACACATTATTAATACATTATTTAATAATATGATGTTATTTAATTCAATACATTTAATATTATATTATTTTCAATATTTGGAAATGACATTTAAATTTGTTAAATACTATTTAAATAATTAAGTATACAACTAATATTTATAATAACTAATAGTTATATTTTCTAGGGTATTTTGGGTATTCGATACTTTAGTATTTATTACTAAGTTTGTTAGTAAATGACATATTATTTAATATGTCTAAAAAATATAATAATATTAATAGTAATGATTATTTTTATTAAAAGGTTAACAACAACAACAACAACAATAATAATATTGTATTAAAATTTAATACTGTATTTTGTCATGTTATTGTATCTATAACAATCTAATAATAACATATCATTAATCATTATACAATGTTCTCTATTTTATGATAGTTTTTATTCAAATACTTTTAACGTATTTATTTTACTTGATATTCACAACTTATTAAATATCATATTTTCAATAATAGTATCATGACGATATAATAACGAATCACTAAAGCATGTGTAGATATCATGAGAATCCGAACGCTTATATCATTGAACTTACTAAAATCATGATAATCCCAAAAACTATCATTACGACGTTCACATGTACATTTAAAATCAAACCGCGGTGAAGCTCGGGTGTCAACTATACTACTATATAAAACAAAACCTTAGTATACAAATGTCATTTTATAGAAAAATTAAGACACTTAATATAACTTTTTAAGAATTAGGTACAAGTGTTCAATGCAATCATTCTTATTTTACCCCTTATTAATAAACTTCTTGTAATTAATACATTGATAAATATATTATTTAATATTGTAAGATTATTTAATTCACTTCATTAAATATTATATAATTTTTAATATTTTAAATTAACATATAAATTTACAAATAAGTATTACCTTACTTGAATACTTAAATAAATACTTTTATAATAATAATAATAATAATAATAATAATAATAATAATAATAATAATAATAATAATAATAATAAAATTTATAAATAAGTATTATTCTATTTGAATACTTAATTATATTACTAAATACTTTTATAATAATGATAATAATAATAATAATCTATATGCAGGACCGTGAAGGGTGGTCAATGCAACAGTTTCACAAAGTGGAGAGATATGAAACACTTAGCAGATCAAATAGGAAACCGGCTGGTGATGAAACAATAAACACAAGTAAAACAACAAGAACAAGAACACTCAAATATGGTTTTCAAGAATGATATATATTGCTCTCAAGTTCTTACAAGTGTTACAAAGCATGAAATAAGATACAATTACTTGAGACACTTTATACTACATCCTACAGCCGACCATACTTTGAAGGCCAGCTGGAAACACTAATCTTGACATCAAGATCAATGTAGTGTCAAAAGACAGATTGTCTTTTGACTAGTAACTATGACATGTTATAGCTCACATCCTTGTCTATTACAAAAAGGATAAAAGTATATAGTTGGAAAGTTACAAACAAAAGACCTTAATCTACAGTTGACAAAAGCATGGACTTTTCACCAACTCATATAAGTTGGTAAGTCTTCAGAAGTGGTAGCAAAAAGTGGTTCAGCTTTTGTCAAAAGGTAATTCATAGAAAGCATGTCTTCTCTGTCTTTGGAAGAAATCACTCTTTGGCTTCGGAAGAGCTTTGAAGCTTCTAAAGACTTCATCTTTGGCTTCGGAAGATATGATCTTTTGGCTTCGAATCATTTGATACTTAGCATAATTCTCTGAGTTATATCAAATCTTCTGAAGTAACTTCCTTGTACTTCAGATGTGCATGCTGAGAGCTTTCGGTTGTTCTTTGGTTGCATCAGCCTCTAAGTGTATTCCTTTCAAACTCCCCTTAGGCTGATGCTACCAAAACTTAAGAGACCTTTGATTCTTGATCTTCATCTGTTGACAATCCTCATCAGAATCAAGACCATTCCTTTGATCATCAGCTGGTCATGATTCCTAAGACTCTTAAAGTATCTCCTCATATCATAGAGATCATGCAAAGGGAGATCAAGTATGTTTTGCCAGAAGTACAGGTCTTGACCTCCTTGATCTCTATTGACATACCATCTGTCTGGATTGATTGCAAACATCCAAGACACAATGGGTCTCTCAGCAGTAAGAGGCTCTACTTGAATAGGAGTTGGATGAGCAGCCTTTTTTTATCACCCTCAGGATGTTCTGACCCATCCTGAGGTGTAGAGGTGGATGCCTTGGATCTTTTCTTCTTCTTCTTCTTCTTGTCCCTTCTGATGGCCATCCTTTTCCTCTTCTTGTATTTTAACTGAGGAGACTGGCCTGCAGTACCAGATTGCTCTTGTTTGTCTTCCTCAGTTGGGTCCATGTCCTTTACAAGTTCAGAAGGAGAAGGATCATGACCCTGCTATGGATCAGATGATGTAGTTGGCTATGATGCAGCACTAAGTCCAGGTTGTGTAGTCTTTTGTGGTACAACCTTGACCTCAGCTTCAGTTGTAGCCTGACTTGGTGGAGAATGCAATTTAACCAGCTCACCCCTCTTGATCTTCTGCTTGATTACTCTAATGTTCTCATCCATGATGGATATAGATATTGGACAAAGTCTCCTTCTAGAGAATCCATACAGCTTCAAGAAGCTCACCATCTTTTGTCTGTCAGCAGATTTCTTCAGGTTTGCTCTGATGGTGGCTCTTGACTTTGCAGCCTCTTATCTCATTTTCCTCTTAGCAGCTATTTGCTCCTTTAGAACTTGTTGCTCAAGCTGCTTAAGGTATTTAAACTCAATGTAGTCATATGGTAAAGGAAGAAGGTCTGCTGCCTGATAGAGACCTGTGGCACTCAGGTAGGTGGTCATGTTTTGTATGTCTTCTTCCCTACCTACCTGAGATTTTTGCTTAGTAACCACTATCTCTGTCTCAGGACTTTCCTGAACTAGGGAGAGGGTAGGAGTTTTGTAGATTCTCTTTCTCCTTCTTTCTTCTTTGATCTTGAGAAGCATCTCCACAGTCTCAGCTTCCTTCCTCTCCTTTGACACTTCCATGTCAGCTAGTTTATTTAATTACTCCAAGGGGAGGGAGATGAGTTCATCAATGTTATAGTTTTTTGACCCTAAATAGTTTAATCCAGCTGCCCTTAACTCATCATCTTGAGTGCTTGGCCTGGGGGCAGCCTTGAGTGTAGCTTTCATGAAGCCATGGGTCCCACTTGAACTCTCTCCCCTTGCCTTCCTCTTCCTCTCTCTTTTCTCCTCCTTAATCTCCTCAGGAGTCATTTTTCTTTTACCTTTGTCACTCATAAGCCTGTGTGACTCAGGTTGGAGAGAACTTTGGCCTTTATTGCTTGGTTCTGCACTTAAGCTCGGGCCAGAGAGAGGCTGTGTGACACCTTCACCAGCTGGTGTCTTGCTGAGGGTAATGGGTGCTGAGGGTGCTAAAGTAGCTCCTATCTTAAGGTTCACAGGCTCAACTGCTGGGCTTTCAGCCAAAGTTTCCCCTTTGAAGCTAATCTTAGGGTCTAACTCAGTATCCAGTTGACCAACAGTCTTGCCTGCTAGCCTCTGTCTATATAATCTTGTTCTTAGCTTGAACTCTTCAAGCACCCTTTGTTGAATCCTATCAGCTAACCTTGTAGCTTGCCTGTTTTGACTTGGGTTGGCAAGTGGGAGGTTAACTAGATAAGTGCTCTCATAGTATCTCAGGTTGTAGAAGTTGAAGATCTCTTGTTGACCCTGTGACCTAAAGATTACCAAGGCTCTCCTTCGATCATAATACCTCCATCCCATTATTAGATTTCAGCAGGGTGAGATGGAGTAGGCATACATAGCTTTTAGTATACACTCCTTAAAAAAGCTTTGAATGAGAGATACCACACCAATGTGAACTTGAGGATGTTGTTGAGTATGGACAACTGCAAGTGAGGGTGGTGAGTCCTCCATGTCCATACTCTCAGAGAAACTCCCAGGTTCTGTGATTGTAAGTAGGACTTTCTCTCCTTTTTTGGTAGCATCACCCTCTTGTATAGGGGAGCTAGGATTTAAGTCCACCATATTCATAGGTTCTTGTGGGCCTGGTTGAGTCCTCTGGATGGGTCTCTCAGCTAACTTGCCTTGAGATCGGTAATCTTAAGTTGCTGGTCATTCACCCTTCTTTGCAAGGTAGTCACCTGAGATTCTAGGTGACTAACCTTGGAAAGTAAATTAGTGTAGAGTTTAGTCAGTTTGTGCACCTTTAGTTGCATAATCCACTCATATTCACTAGAAGAATCATGGGGGGATGAGAGAATAGGACCAAAGTCTTCTTCCTCATCACCAGCTTCACTTTCTTAGCTGCTGGTTTTCCCCTGCACACTGACAGCTTCAAAAGAAGTGTCAGTGGGCTGGGTTGCCATGGTTGAGGTCTGAATGATGTAATCACTTGCAAAAGTGAGAGCCTCTTGCATATGGGCCTTCTGAACAGGTTCAGGAAGCTCCACCTCAGTTGTGGGTGGATGATGTGGGCTAGATATAGGTGATGCAGGAGCACTCATCTCTCATTGAGTAGGGGTGGAGAAGAGAGATTCATGATACTCACTGAATCCTATATCTTCATCATTATAGAATTCAAGGTTGGGTATTGGTTGGTTCAGGTCAAGCGGCTGGGGATGGTAACTTTCCCCTAAAGGTTGATCACTAGAGTTTTGAGACTCTAAGTGAAGTCTTAAGGCTGGGGTTATGAGCTCATCAGGCTGAGCATGAGGAACCTTAGCGCTGAGCATAGAAACAATAGGAGTGGTTTGCTCCTCAGGAGAAGTGGGAGCTCCAGTGTCCACTTCTTCCTGCATGGTTGGTGATTTGGGGGCCTGTTCAACCTAAGTAGACTGAGCAGGGGTTCATTTGGATTTTATTTGATAGGTGATGATGATTTGTGGTTGTGTGGGGGTTGCAAATGTAGAAGGTGTGGGTTCAACATTGGCTGGTGCTGCCAAGTTGTCACCTTGAGCAATGAGCTTTAACATTTTTCGGACTAGGGCTGTTTCTACCCCTGAGAAGCCAACAGTTGGCTTTCTTATTGTCTTGAAGATGCGGGCTTCATCTGTCCCAATTTAAGAACATTACCTGTTCCCCTTAACTGTGAGCCCAGTTCACAGTTAAGCATGAACTGAACATATCTAAGGAACATATAATATTCTAAGGAGTCCAAGTTTGCAAGCAGATTTTTATATACAAACTAAGATACCTGAACTTGACCCCTTGAACCATTCCATGGACTATGTAGGAAAGGTCTTCAGGAATTTGGTCCCATCCTCCATGTTTGTTTGAAAGGGAGTGGATGACCACATGGAAGAGGTACTTCCATTTGTATGAGACCTTGCCCTTTTTGAAGGTTCTTATGAAGTAGTCCCCTTCATAGCCCATCTGCCGGAATGAGTCATTAATAGCAGACTTATGGAAGGACAAGTCACCATCTTTATCATCCAGCCTTAGATGAGAATTGATGGTGGCTGGAGTGATGAATACTATCCTCCCCTGCACTGTGGCAGACAGTGCCTACCCATCGTCCAAGTTGACCTCTTGGCAGGTCCTCCAGAACTCCAAAAGTTGATCTTTGTATATTGGAGGGTCGATTATGAGTGCTTTGATACCAATTGCAGGACCGTGAAGGATGGTCAATGCAACAGTTTCACAAGGTGGAGAGATATGAAACGGCAAACGTCTGCGAAACCAGGATCTTTCTCAGACGTCAATAGAGCAACATGATTATGTTGCTTGTGTAAGTGCATGGAGAAATCCGGTTAGTTTCAGGGATCAGGGTTAGCCATTTTGAGTAGCCCAGAGATGAAGGAAGGTAAGAACAAAGTTGGTTTGTGGGTGAATTTTGGGTTTGAATCTTGCAGATGAAGGAGAAAGTGAAAGAGGGGGAACCAATGTACAAATATATATATGATATGGATTTGAGACAAAGTTAATACAAACGGATAAACTTTGAAATCCAGATGTCGGTCCCACCTTTGAAAAAGGGCCCAAAAAAGTAGTTTTCTTGGAAGTCTAAATTTTTCAAAGGTAATTTGTCTTTAGATGGTTTAAGAAAAACTTCCGAAGCCAATTCGGAAGATATTCCTTAGTTTTCTAAGAATTTTGCTTCGAAAGAAAAACTCTTAGAGTATTTTTTTCTTCCTAGATAGATTTTGCTTCAGAAGATATCAAATATCAGAAATCTTATTCATTAAGAGAATAAAACTTTCGAGACTTAATTGCTTTCGGAAGAAAGTAGTCCTTCAATACATATAAGTGGTTAGTGACAAATATAAGCTTTGGAAGATATATTCAAATTTCTTCCGAAGGTTAATTTCTCAGAAGTAGTTTTTTTTTTTTTGAAGACATAGTTTTCTTTCGAAGACAACTTAATGTCTTTCGAAGGAAAATAAATCCAAAATTCACAAAATTCTAAGGGATATCATTTTGAAAAGTTTCTTTCCAAGTAAACTGGGCTTATATGGTGATGATATAGACAACTTAAGACACACATATTATTAAAAATAATCTTGAGTTTAGTTTAAAAAAAAATCTACTCAAAGTTAATCATCCTAATAGCTGATACAAGATACTTAAATCCTTGCTCATCAAAAGCTTTTGTGAACAGATCAGCATATTGTTCATTTGTGTTAATTTTGACTAGTTTTATCAATCCTTTTTTAAAATTATATCTAATTAAATGATACCTGATGTTGATGTGCTTTGTATTTGAGTGCTGTACAGGATTCTCTGTAATAGAGATAGTACTATTATTGTCTATGTCGATGGGAGTCTCCTTGAAGTTGAATCCATAATCTAGCATCTGATTCTGAATCCAAAACACTTGAGCACAGCAAGTTGCAGCAGTAATGTTTTCAGCTTCAGCAGTTGATGCAGATACACAGGATTGTTTCTTGCATTGCCATGAGACTATCCTTCCACCAAGGAATTGACATCTCCCAGATGTTGACTTTGTAGTCATATTGTAGCCACCATAGTCACTATCTGTATATGCATAAAGATTGAAGTCAGAATTCTTTGGATACCAAAGTTCCAATTTGGGAGTACCTTTGAGATATCTGAGAATTCTGTTGACACTAAACAGGTCTGACATCCTGGGGTTGGCTTGATATCTTGCAGAAATACATGTAGCAAACATGATGTCTGGCCTGCTGGCAGTGAGGTACATAAGAGACCCAATCATAGCTCTGTTGAGATGTTCATCAACATACTCCCCCTCAAGATCTGGTCCAAGAGAGTGGTTTCTGGCTATAGGTGTCTTAGCAACCTTGCACTCAGTCATGTGAAACCTGGTAAGTATGTCTTGTGCATACTTTGAGTGGTTTATAAAGATGCCATTGTCAACCTGCTTCATTTGAATTCCTAAAAAGAAATTGAGTTCTCCCATGGCACTCATTTCAAATCTATTCTTCATCAGCTTGTCAAAGTCTTTGCACAGCTTCGGATTAGTTGACCCAAAGATAATGTCATCTATATAAACTTGAACCAGCATCAAGTCATTTCCTGTTCCTTTGATGAAGAGTATTCCATCAATAGTACCTCTCTTGTATCCATGCTAATAGAAATACAATGATAGTGTCTCATACCACTTTCTTGGAGCCTGATGCAACCCATAAATAGCTCTGTCAAGCTTGCAGACATAATCAGGATGATCTGGGTCTGTAAAGCCAGGTGTTTGTTTAACATACACCTCCTCATCAATCACCTCATATAAAAAGGCACACTTGACATCAAGTTGGTAGACCTTGAAATCCTTGGATGCAACAAAACCAGAAATATCCTAATACCTTCAAGTCTTGCTACAGGAGTAAAAACATCTGTGTAGTCAATCCTTTCTTTTTGTGTGTATCCTTGAACAACCAGGCTTGCCTTGTTCTTGATGACAAGTCCTCTATCATCATTCTTGTTCCTAAATATCCTCTTGGTACCTATGTTAGTCTTCCCTTGAGGAAGAGGACATAGATTCCAAACCTTCTATCCCTTAAATTAAAGCAGCTCCTTCTGCATTGCTTCAACCCAACTTCCATCTTTCAAAACCTCTTCAACCTTCTTAGGCTCTATCTAGAACAAGAAACAAAAGTGAAGACAAACACTTTTGTCATGGGTTTGTCCTCTTGTTCTCACCCCAGTCTTAACATCTCCAATGATGTTTATGGTAGGATGGGACTTGTGGATTCTCAGTTGAGGAATCACAGTAAGTTATTTGGACAGCTCCAAATTAGTAAAATTCAAATCTGGTGCTTGAGAATCATCCGCCACATAAACACACTTATCAAGTGAGACTTGATCCATTGAGTGTGTTACATCATTGATGTTGTCTTCTATGGAGTGGTTATCAGCATCAAGAAATTCTTAATCACTATCACCACCTCCATCTCCTCCTACATTGGAACTCCTTCATCTGAGTTATGTGCCTTTGTGCTGGAATTTACAAGAACTTCAGATGTGTCAGCTGAAGAGTTTGTCATGGTTTTGCTGACTGGATTTCCAATGGCGGGGCTAGTTATGGAGCTGAAGTAGTTTGTACACTTGGTCTTCTCAGCTCAAATCTTGGATCAGAATCTCCTGTTGATAAGGTACCTGTAGATCATGAAACATTCTTACAAGATTTGTTAAAACAATTGGTAACTAAATCAAGGTCAAACAGCCAATCAGGACCAGAACCTTTCACACTGGGTGTGTGCTCATTGAAGGTCATATTGGCTGACTCCTCAACTACTTCAGTTTTGATATTGTATACTCTATAAGCCTTGGCTTGGGAAGAGTATCCAATGAAATGCCCATCATCTGATTTCTCATCAAATTTGTCTATTTGTTGCTTGGTATTCAAGATGGTGCAAGGACATCCAAATGATCTGAGGAAACCAATGAAAGGTCTCCTTTTATGCCACAGTTCATAAGGATTCTTACCATGAGTCTTAACCACTAAAACTCTATTTTGTATATAGCAGGCAATGTTGACTGCCTCTACCCAGAAGGTGATGGGAAGTTTAGAGTCAGACAACATGGTTCTTGCAGTATGTTGTATCTCTAATCATAAAATTAGGATACACTCAGAAGATTGTACCCAAATTTCTTCCGAAGGTAAGTTTTCACTAATCTTCTTCTTCACTTCAGAGCTTTTGAAATGAAGAGATTTTCCTTTTGAACTATTTTCTTCTTCTTTTTCTCAGAAGTTTTCTTCTTTTCCATGTAAATAGTACTTTTGGGATTGTAGATGCAATCCTTAGCAAAGTGAAAAGTACTACCAAGTGAGAAGTACTAGCACACATGATGCATTCTGTTGGCATTCTTCTGAGAATCTTCCTTTGAGTCGGAGGCTGAGCTTGATCACTTTCCAGTTCCTTCTTCATCTTCTCAGATGATGCAGCAGGCTTCTTGGGATAAGGCTTGCTCTTGGAACTGGATGGCTCAAGCTGTGCAGCAGTGGTGCATATTTTATCAGCCTTCTTCTCTAAATCAGGATGATTTGGACATGAACTAGGACTCCTGGTACTAGAGTCCATGGTTGGGCCCCTAGTCTTTACCATTTCAAATTCAGTAGAGATGAAAACCTGCTTTTGCTTGGAGTTAAAAGTAGCCTTGATCTTTTAAGCTTTCTTGGACTTTCTTTTGGCTGCCCTGATCAAGTTCTTCCTTGCAGACTTGGTCATCCTTGATTCTTTCTTCTCTCTATAAGAATAGTGTCCCTTCTCAGGATAACCCTTATCACGCTCCTTAGGTTCATCCTTTAATATCTCCTTTTCATCTTCATCTTCTTCTTGAATGGGATCTATGGATGGCAGCTCATCTTGACAAGTTCCACACCTTGGAGGTCTTACAGATAGTAATGTGTGTGGAGGAGCTATCTCATTGAACCCAATCGTTGCCTGTTCTGATAAAAAATCTTTACATGCATGGATGAAGATATTATGTTCTTAAAGGTTTCTTCTTTAAAAACATATTTCTCTGCCTTAGCTTTGCTGATCACAAGCTTAGCTTGGCATTCAGTTAACTTGGTAATGAGATTCTTGATTTGAGTCCCGTAATTTGTGTGCTCATGCTTAAGAGTTGAAATGATTTTCTCTAGATCTTCTATTTTAAGTTTGTAATCATTTTCAGCTCTTTTAAAATCAGCTTTTAAAATATTCAAGGACTCAAGGTCAGATCTCACTTCCAAGTTGTAGGAACTATACATGTTAACTTTAGCAATACATTCTGGAGTTCAAAGATATTCCAATACCTTAGCTTCTTCATGATCAGCCATCAATGCTTGGTTTGGAGAAGCATCTTCTACCTGAAAGGTCTAGTCAAAGCCTTCTTCTTCAACAGCAACAACACCATGTTGTTTGGGCTAGCTTGGCTTCTCTGTTCTTGGAGCTGCATTAGTGTAGTTTGTCTGGTTTGTGCTTGGCCAATATTTGTCCATGGTTCCTTGCACTCTCTAGCAAAGTGGCCTATTTGGTTACAGTTGTAACACTTCACTTTACGTTTTTCCAGTCCAAACTTTCCACTAGCCATATTGCTGGGAAACTTTTTACATGTTCTCTTGTAGAACTTCTTGGCTGTGTGAGTGAAAAGAGTCATCTACTGGACTATCTTCATGTACTCTAGATCATCTGGATGGATACAGTCCAAGTCTTCAAGAGTAAAACGAAAGTTGCCACAACTTTTATTAGTAGACACAAGGGCTTGTGTAGAGCTTGTCTCTTGGAATAGGCTTCCTTGGATGTAGCTCTCCCTTGGTGTCTCGGGGAAGGTGATGAAAGGACCCTTTTGTGAGTTTTCAGGGAAGCATATGAGATGATGTTGTGGTTTTATGCTATCCCTTTTAACCACATGAAGGGCTGAACTCTGCTGATTGTTAGAAGAGCTGCTTGATGGATTTTGCAAGTTCATCTCCATCTGGTAACCACTAAGGATACCATACAGCTCTGTGAGAGTAAGAGTAGAGAGTTTCTCAGTTCTTTTGATGGCCACACAGTAGTGAGTTCATTGTCTGGGAAGAAAGAACATGAACTTCCTCACTATGTCTCTATTCTCAAGCTTTACTCCAACATCCATTAGAGTGTCCACAATCTCAACATACCTGAAGTATTATTGAGTTATGGTTTCACCTGTCTTGTAGGTGAAGTTTTCAAACTGTTGCTTTATGATATCCTTCTTGTTCTCCCTGGCTTCCTCAGACCCCTCATACATTAGCTTCAGTGCATCCTAGAACTGCTTAACAGTCTTGCACTTCTTAAAGCCTCTGTATATGGAGTTAGGAAGAGCAGTTTGAAGAGTGGTCATGGCCTTCTTATCTACATCTAGTCTTCTTCAGAGTAGTCAGCCATTTTCTTTGGTATCATGCCACCTCTAGCAGTGGCTGAAGAGGTGCATGTGATGTGAGGTCCTTCGACAACAGATCTCCACATCCTACTGTCTTGAGACTTGAAGAACCCTTCCATACATTTGTACCAAGTATCAAAGTCATCAGGAGCGATCAATGGAGACTTTGCCATAGTACCGGTTTCCATATCAACTTTAGAAAGAGCTACCATTTGAGTTGATAAGTGTTTTGTGAAACTGAAGTGATCTAAGTGGTGAGATCTTACAATCAAGAGCCTGAAAAGCTCTGATACCAATTATAGGACCATGAAGGGTGGTCAATGCAATAGTTTCATAAGGTAGAGAGATATGAAACACTTAGCAGATCAAATATGGAACCGGCTGGTGATGAAACAATGAACACAAGTAAAACAACAAGAACAAGAACACTCAAATATGGTTTTCAAGAATGATGTATATTTCTCTCAAGTTCTTACAAGTGTTACAAAGCATGAAATAAGATACAAGTACTTGAGACACATTATACTACATCCTACAGCCGGCCATACTTTGAAGGCCAATTGGAAACACTAATCTAGAAACAAGATCAATGTAGAGTCAAAAGGCGGATTGCCTTTTAACTAGTGACTATGACATGTCATAGCTCACATCCTTATCTATTACAAAAAGGATAAAAGTACATAGTTGGAAAGTTACAAACAAAAGACCTTAATCTACAGTTGACAAAAGCATGTATTTTTCACCAACTCATATAAGTTGGTGAGTCTTTAGAAGTGCCAGCGAAAAGGGGTTCAGCTTTTGTCAAAAGGTGATTTATAGAAAGCATGTCTTCTCTGTCTTTGGAAGAAATCAGTCTTTGGCTTCAGAAGACTTTGTCTTTAAATCTTTGGAAGACTTCATCTTTGGCTTCGGAAAATATGGTCTTTTGGTTTCTGAAGATTTGATACTTAGCATAATTCTCTGAGTTATATCAAATCTTCCAAAGTAACTTCCTTGTACTTTAGTTGTGCATGCTAAGAGCTCTTGGTTGTTCTTTGGTTGCATCATCCTCTAAGTGTATTCCTTACACTATATCTATATCATCTATTATTTATTACTATTTATAAAACATCTCTTTAAGACAAGATTGTAATTTTATAATAATTTTAAGATAACATATAAAGATTTGCAAGTTTTAATCTTTAATATTATAATTAATATTCCTATTATACTCTAGTTCTATTTCAAAAAATGTATCACATGATTTTCTATTAATATATCTACATTTAATATTTAATGTTATAAGAGCATTCATAATTTATCCCTCATCCTCGTCTTTATAATTACATTAAAAACCTTTATTTTTTCTCTCTTCTTTTTAATTAAATAATATTTTTTTCATACTTTTATTATTATTTTTTCTCTATCATCCATTCACAAACACTTTAAAAAATATTAAAATATTTATAGGGGTTATACATTGTTTTCCCAAATATGAAGAAAAAATGGTGAAACATGATACAACCCTCATAAAATTTTCCTATTCTTCACTCACAACCACTTACAACCATCCCATATAATATGGGGCACCTACTCACGTAAAAATGGGAAACGGGCTGTGAATGCTCTAACAAATCTTTTCATTGTTGTATTAAAACAATTCAACCTATACTATGTCGAATGTGAATTTTCTTGAAAATATTCGTTAAACTTTAATCATGTTCAACACTTATGTTTACTTAAAAGTTGAGTAATTTAACTATTCTTGTTAATGCTAATTAGTTTTGTACCAATGTGTTAGCTCTAACATATGATAATAATCTTAAGCCGTCTAAGATATTTAAACCATAAAACAAAGCAATTAATAAATTAAGTGAAATATAACAAGTATAGACTTGCAAATTGTTCACTCCGCCGTAACGCGCGGGTTATCCACTACTATGGTACAAGAAGAAAATGGTTTTGCATGTCATATAAGTTTGCATAAAACGTTAATTTGTGTTACATCACTACCTAAAGATGTTTAATGAAGATTAGTGAATATAATATGATATGTAAAGATGTTTAATGAAGATTTGTGAATATAATATGATATGTAACGTATGGCGTGACTATAAGTTAGATTGATGGATATTAGGATATACACAAAATATAAATCGAAGCTCTGTGTTTTTCATGGTTATTGATAAGTAGCTTATTATGACATATTTACCAACATATAATTGTAAAGAATAATAATGATTTTTATGATTTTCTCTATACATAGTAATGACGCATGATATAAAGAGAAAACAAGAAAAGTAATAACTTTTTATCATATAGTCCAAACAGCCACATACCTATGATTTATTGCACACTCAAATTCACATTCAAGGGGGTTTCAAATTTGATTTTAAAGCATGAATCTCGTCAATCATACTCTATCTAAGATAAGAATTTTAATAACCCCTTAAAAATAGCTTATAATATGCTTCGAAAAATATTCCAATATATATTTTTCACTCTAAATTGTCTTTTTCATTTATTGTTAGTCATAATCTAAGATAAGAATCTTAATAACCCCTTAATAAATAGTTTATAGTATGCTTTGAAAAATATTCCAAATATATATTTTTCACTCCAAATTGTCTTTTTAATTTATTATTAGCGAAGAAAAGTGATTTATACACCATCAAATTGCATTTCTACACCAATATTTATACAATTAAAATAGCATATGATGCATCATCCTCAAGCAATCTTTATGATTTAAGAAAATAAAATAAAAAAAATGAAGGATACACAAATCACCTAACTTTGCTAAGGTATATCCAATCTGACTTTGTCTTGTTTCCAAATATCATTGATACATGCATTTGTTTTTTTGTTAACTTCACATGAATGAACAGAGACCCATCAATGTTAATAATTATCTGATTTCAATAAACATTACTGTTATACTGCTAGTCTAGTGGTACAACTCAAGAAATAAGGAGGGATGGTCCCCTACAATTTATATCTTCTTCCCTCAAAATATACACTCTTTTTAACTTGTCCTTTTACCTTTTTTTTAACAATTTATCATAATTTACCATTTAATCTTTAATTAAAGCTTCCAACACATATTATTTGCTTGTGTGATATCATGGTGTTTGTGATTACTTGCTAAAGCTGTTTATCCGATTGTTACATCGTAATACAACAATAAGCGGTTTTAAGGATGTTATGAAGTGATTATCCAAACCGATTATCTTATCATTTGTGAGTGGAATAAGTTATTTTGAATGATAATTTTCGGTTTTAATGATAACAACTCCATAAGATGAGACTTTGTTTTCAGTTTGGTCCCAATAGGGTATATGGGGCTTGACTTGAGTTTGGATGTTGGTCCATGTAGATAATGGTAGTGGTTAGTGGGTGCACCAAACCCTTTTGATTGGTTTGTAAGTTTTAGGTTAATAGTATTTGCATGCAAAAAGAATTGAGTAAAAGATAAAACTAAAAGGTTGTTGATAGATTGATATTGTCCCCACACCACCACCAAAAAGGTGTTTGTCTAGTTTTACTTGGTTAGAGTGCCATACTGCCACAGTATTCTTTCTTTTGTTTGTTAATGAACATGCATTATCAGAGACGGGAATCAAACCCTGATTCCGATAATAATACCCGAAACTCAAGACATCTGGGATGGGTATAAGATCGGGTAAGTGTGTATGAGACTGAGTATGAGATTATTATTATTTTTTTTCCAGGTATGAGACGTGTATTAGTTGCCCATTAAATACTTTGAGTCTAACGGTACCAAGTTATTTGATAAATATATCTATTTCTAAAAGGTTGATAATTCAAATACTGCAGTAAAAAAAACTGTAGATTTAAGAGTAGGAATTACGGGATGTGTGAGTTTGCATTTTCAATAAAACAATTAATGAAAACCACCTTGAGTGTCTTTACACACACATAGAAAGAAAACAGAACACAAAAGGTTTAACGTGGTTCGATTGGTGTGAACTACGTCTATAAGCTACTACTAGAGTTTATATATTACTACCCAGGTGCTTCAGGAATTACAAAAGCCATACCATCTATTTATAATCATTAAATTAGGTTTTGCAACTCTAAAAATGAGAAAAGTTAATATAGACAAGCTGCCTGATAGAGCCAGCGGCCCTTTGCGAAGCCTCAAACTCGACAACGACAAAATTATTGGTTTTTTCTTCAATCTCGTTTAACCAAAAGAACTTGCTACTAGAAGCATGCATATAAAAACGAAGGTTTCCGGGCATAATGCCATATATTAGTAACATAGATGTGCTATTGATACATTTTAATGATCATAATCAATTATATTCTCAAAGGGTACGTATATATAATTTGTTAATAATAAGATTGATAAGATTTTCAACAACAATCTACTCCAGAAAAATGTTATCCAAGACAACTCATCAAAAATTAAACTATTTTTGACAGTTATACCTTTTTCTAATGAACTAGTCAAGTGTTACGTTTTTGAAACGGCTGATATATAATATAACATAAAAAACCAACATATATTTGGTATTTGAAAAAAGAATTTCAATCAAAATTTTATAACCTTATAATTTATAAACTCTTCTAAAATGCCAATACACCATCATGATTAGGGTTGTTCACGAGCCGAACCGAATCGAGCCGAGCCAGGGCAAGCTCGAACTCGGCTCAAATTTAAACCGAGCCAACTCGGCTCGGTTCGGTTTGAAAACCGAGCTAGAAATCTAGGCTCGAGCTCGGCTCGGTTCGTTTTGGCTTGATTTTAATTTCATAAACACAATTAAAAAAATCAAATGCAAAATAAATTTAAAATACTACACAACTCATTACCGGTTTATAACAAGTTTCACAAAATATGAACTAGTTTAAAGAAACTAAGTTCAACTTCAACAAAATACAAATAACTTTATCATTATCTAAATTGAACGAATAAAACCCGTAACACACATACAACCAGTAGTATATTTTTAGTAAATACATTAAAAGTATGTTTGAATAATTTATTGTAATATATAAAAATATATATAACATTACATGAAACAATCCAAACAAACATTATAGTTTAATATTTTGATAAAAAGATTAGTTAAAAATATATTATATTCTTAACAAATAAGTAAATACAATGTAAAACATAAAAACATACCGAGCCGAGCTAACAAGCGAGCTAAACCGAGCCGGCTCGGCTCGTTACGAACTGAGCTGAGTTCAGCTCGTTTTCATACCGAGTAGGCTCGGTTCGGTTCAGTTTAAAACCGAGCCATTTCGAGCGAGCTTTTTTCGAGTTTTTTCCGAACGAGCTACGAGCCGCGAGCTATTTGGACAGCCCTAATCATGATCATCACATATATAAAGACAATAAAATATTGGAATATTAAAATTCATAAACTTGTTTATAATGCCAATACACCATCTCAATTATTAAATTCGGCCACTTTAGTAAAAGTAGATTCATATTCGAGATTCGAGCATATTATCCAGGTTAAATTTTTTACACACATGGAATGTCACATCACTAAATTAAACCAGTTTAAAGGGCAACAATTTTCATAAAAAATTTCACAGGTACATATGATTTAAAAAAAATTCAAAAACTTTAATATACTAAAACTATGTTAAAAACCTTTTTCATATAAAATGAGGAACTACGTTGTTGTTGCTTTTTTTTTTCATTTACCATATTTAACCGAACTAGTTTCACCCTTAGGTATTGATCAAATTACCAAGGTGGCATAATTAGGACTATAAATGCATGATCATTAAAAAGGTTCTATCTTACGTACACTACCCATCTTTAAACTACAGTTTATAAATTCGTAACCTGTTGTTTACAGACACTATAAACGGCCGTTTACTCTGTAAACTACAGTTTACTAAAAGGTAAACAACAGTTTACCTTTTGTCAGATCTATACATGGTGTATGACTTTAGAACCCTTCTTTAAAAACACCTGCAAATCTTTTACAGCAGAGCATAATAATTGCACCATGATTAACACAAATTCAACTCAAGCAAGCATTGCTGGTATAATTAGAAAAAAGGAGTTTAATTCAAGAGAATATATAGTAAGCACAGATCCCCCATGGAAAATCAGATATGATCATCAAAAGTATACACAACTCATTCATGTAAAGGATGAAAGTAAACCATAATTCTAACAATAACATCTTTTATCACCTGTTTTTCTTTTCCCACCAGACAGAAATTGAAATTATACCCAATCTTTTCACATGGTAGCTTCTTCAGGGTCAGTCTCAACTGGCACGCGTGGCGTGCTATTCCTGCCCCGCAACCGTGAAGACACATTGTCAATTGCAGTATTGAGCTGGCTTATTTTAGAGTTCAACGTCTGCCTGGTTTTCTGTATTTTTGAAATATAAAATGAAAATAATGAGATCCAGTAGAGGTGACAAAATGGGCGGGTGGGTAATGGATAAAAGAGGACCCCTATTGGAGAAAATCATTTTTGTATATACAAAACTAAATAAAATATTATTACATTGGTAACCTAAATCTTTGAATAAAATGATTTAGGAGGTAGCATGCAATAAGAACAGAGATCGGGTGACTTTCAACTCCTTCGACCCATTTCACATGCTCCGCCTTGAGAAAAAACACAACCCAAATCGACCCATTAACAAGTAAATGAATCAAAGTTGACACCTCTAAACCAAATTGACCCACGATTTATCGGTTAGAGAAACATGCATAATGGTGCAAATCTAAATACAAAGCTACAAAGGCACACCTCTAAACCTTCATCATAGTATATTGGTCGTTTCGCCCTCCTAAATCCATATTCATCTTCATTCAACAGAGATCTTCTTATCTAAATTGAAAAAAAGTTTACTGAAAAAATTAACACAAGTGTCACATCTATATCTTGACTCAAACAATAATAAAAAGAGTATAAAATTAATGTGACAAAGTAATAGTTTGATTGAATAGATATTAATGCATGAACTGGTTGTTTCACCTGTGGAGCAAAGATGTAAGCCATGGTTCCACATAATGCACCCCCCAAAAGAAAACCAGCAACAAAGTCACCACCGCCTCCACCACTACGATCACTGATTACAACATATAAAAACATATATAAAAGTAATACAAAAATATATGGAAGATAGTTTGTCAAAAGAGTGATTAGAAAATTAATCAACTGACAACATGAATATAAGGTTCGTGAATTTTGTAACGGTTTATATTGGTAAACACCCAACTTAGTTTTCCCATTTTTAGCATTAAAGTCCCACAAGCTTGATATTAGTGATTCTACCCATAAGCTTGCTCTTGTCTAAGCCAATCATCGAATTTTTTAAAGTCAAAGCGGTCATATTTTGCTGATGTGGCATCAAATGTATGCGAAAACGAGATATGGAATTTAATTTTATTGTTTTTATTGGTTTAACCCATCTTACTTTCCTCGTTTTAGGAATTAAGTCCTTAAAACTTTGTTCAGTTATTATAATTATTACTAAAAGTTATATATAAAGGAAGTCACAATTGTTTTCGGTGTCCAAATAAGCACACAGGCAAACACACAAAATAGAACATTAAAAACGAATTACAAACTAACACCTAATACAGAATCGGAATCCCAAAACTAAAATCTGACTCCCTGTGTCAACGCTAAAATCCCTTTTTGAAATTTCTAACCCGTGTGTTCCAACATCTTAGGGAAAGAACACGTAAGCAAAATTTGCATACGTGGCAGCCACCGCAGTAAAAGAACATATCTATTTCCTATCTATGTTTGAATTAGACTGAATAATTATAGGAACTTAATCACTATGAACAAAGTTGAAAAGACTAAACTGGTGATATGAGGAATGTGTGTTGGATTTTGCCGATATAAACCCTTTTATAAATAAAACCAAAAGTTAAACAATGAAAACAAGGCACTTCTTTGATATTATCCTCAATAGTCCAAGAAAAATATTATGTATATACGCAACACATAATTAGTTACATTGTGAAAAAATCTTAAATTACTAAGATAGATTTTAAGCACATCAACTCGTTACCAGATTCACATCAAACTGCAACGATTGAGGATTTATATTTTCCTTACTTGTGTTCCCACCAAGAAAGCATACGTTAGTATCTTACTTAAGGTATGTATAGGACGATAACAACAAATATGAAAATATAAAATATTAGCCTATTTGACCAATAGCAATTTTAATAACCATATCACAAAACAGCTTCTTTGTTAATATGATATCAAATACAGTGAGACAAATGACAAGTCGATCAAAATATGTTTCCACAATGCTTGTCATCAACCATTTAACTTATTTCTAGAGATTAAAGAACAAGATTAGTAAAATGATTTAAAGCTGGGGGTTCTTTAATTTATGATTGGGTCCCAATGAAATAAACCAAGTATATGACAATGTCAAAATGATAAATCGACTGATTGTGGTTGTTAGTCGTTTCTATATGGTTCTTTATTAGGTTATTAGCAAATAATGTCATTTATTGTATAAACAAGTGCCAAAACTGTTACAAAACACAAAAATATATGAATTTTAGGAGTTATAAAGGTATCTTACTTGTACTGTGCACAAGTCGCCAACTTTCTCAGAGTTCTTTGCTGGTTTGACTTTTGTTGATGAGTCAAAGTAGCTTTACCATACAAGCAGGAGTTACCAGACCAACTGTCATTTCCCTTCAGACTAGTTCGAACTGTATCAAGATAAGGTACTAACGTTACACCGAAATCCAAAACTAGATCAATCTAGCAAAAAGAAAAACTTAAAGCATGCACATTGCTCGAACTGAGAACTATAATAAAATCGTAAGTTTCAGAAGCAAAATTATATAGGGGCTTCAACCACATGCAATGTAAAGAATGAACCATAGTTCTAACAAAAAACTAATAATCAGAGCAACGTGACACACGCTACAGATGGTAAAAACCAATTAAGCTAAATGATATCCGTATCAGCTTGCAAGATCCATCTGGCAATTATTAATTGCACTGATTATAAGTCCATAACTACATAATATAACTTATATAGTTACTAGCTCACTTTCTCCACCAATTCCACCATTAGCTGATGTCCTTAACTTTATATAGAGCTATGATTACACTGCAATTATCGACAAACATAAAGTTCCTACAATCAATCAGTCAATGCTCATAAAAACTGCCTATTGGATTTGAATAAGAATCAAGATTTATAAACATCATTCAGAATGATCTTAGTTAAACTCCCATCTTTGAGCTCAAGAGAATTGCAACTTTATCCCATGTTCAACAACTCATTATTCACTCATGAGACTTTATTCTGGACATAATTGTTCAATCAATCACAGAAACAAAAGAATGTGCATACCTCTAAATTTTCGATAAAACCTAGGAACCTTGAGAAATGCCAGTACATAATAAAACTAAAATCAGTTCGCTTATATGGATGATGTTGATTCTTGATCTTGAAAAAATTGCAACAAAATCAAAATCCCAAGAATTGAAGGGTACCCAACAAGCATATTCAACCATTTGTATATAAATTGATCAAGAAACATATTTTCAAGATAAAAAAGAAAACTTTAAGAGAATTCTTGATCTTTTTTCAAGATTTATGGCGAAAATTACCAGAGATTGAAGAAGGTGTGACGATGGTGGATGTAGCCATGGATTGAAAGAAAGAGATGAAGAAAGAAATGGGGTTAGGAAGCAGAGGAGCTTTTGGCAGTGTGAGTAGAAAAGAGATAGCATGGAGGGTAAATTGGGAATTGATGGAAATATAGGCTTCGGTTACACCGTTTGCTGCCAAACCTAACACCTTGGTTTCATCGGAAGTGGCATTTTTACTATTTTTAGTTTCAATAATGTAGCCTATAATCATTCAGTAAGTTTTCAAAACTTACCCGTTTATGAAAACATACCCATTTATGAATCTTTAATAGATGACTTTTAAATAAATCATACATACTTTACATCTGTTGTTTTTTTAATGAAATCATTAATAGGTTATCAAACACCCTTTAAGATGGAACGAAAAATAAGGGTTAGATCCTAGTTACAACTTACAAGAACGTTAGATCCTAACTACAACATATAAGAACGTGATAGAAGGTGATCCTGAGGCGAAGCTTTGAGAACGTCCTCCGACGCTTTAGATAGTGATTTGCTTAAGATAAGCGTATACATAATATATAAGTGTTTAACTAGATATAATGTATAAGAGAAGTAAGTGGAATGATATAGATGTTTAGAAGGGAGCTACAACGAAGTAGGTTAGGGAGGAGCTACCTAGGGAATGACTTAAGAAAGATAACAACAACTGATCTTATATCTTTGACTTTTATGTATGTGGAAACCTTACGTTTTAGTGAAGCTTCACCATGGGAAAACTTTACAAAATTCCTAATGGAAGGTATGTGAACAGATAGGTTGACTATGTTGATTTACTTGACATATATGAATTTTCAGTGCATGAGATTGATGCGGAAAATAGCTAGGTTATCCTAAAAAAGAGATCATGCTTTACCACTCAAGGTATTTAATGAGGATTTAAACTTTGGTTTGAGTGCATTAGAAAATAACTCTGATGTGTTAAATTTCCTGACTTATGTTGGTGACTATAAGCTTATAGACTTATATACTTAGCATAAAAATAAGAGCTGAACCTAGTCAAGGTCATGTGGAACCTACTTAAGGTGTTATGGATCCTAGTCAAGTTCAAGAGAACGTTAATGAGGATGATGAATCTACTAATGGTGATGCATTGAAGAGGATTTATATTTTCTTGTTATTGAAGGTAACATAATTTTTGATATAGAGGTTGATATGAAAAAATGCAGAATTTATGTGGACAATGACATAGGTGAAGAGTCTTTAGAGGCACATAACAAAGATGTTGATCTAGATGATTTTGATAGCCTCGTCAACGAGGAAAATACCCACCTCTAAAGAGAGATTTTATAAAAGATAGGAAGAAACAAAACACGAGAAAACATGCGGTTAGAGAAACCTTTCTTTTTGGGCTATTGCTAATAGAAATGAAATCAATGTGGTTGTGAAGAATTTGATTTTGGATGGTTGGAGGCAGCACAAGGTTATTATGAATGATCCAGTTACATTCAGGTATATTTGAAGGAGCTAAACCAAAATTTTTGATAACGATGGATCTGGCAATGGTAATGTGGTAAAATCACAAGGGGCTAGTGGATCTAAAAGAGGTGCACGTCCCAAAAAAATGGTACTTTATTGACCAAAACTATCAATAAAAGGAGATTTAATCCAACCACTCGTATGTTCTTGGGTTTTTCATTTTTTAACTTAAATAGAAAAGGATCTTGGATTGTAAAAACCTATATCAATAAACACACTCGTCTGCAAACCAAGGAAGTCTAGCTTTGTATAATGTCATGGTTAGCCAGATTCGAATCCTCAGTTGCAGTTACCCTAATGTTCCATCGAAAGCACTCCAAGATCTATTTCAAAAAAAGCATCTAATTCACATGTCTATGCGAAAGGTTTTCTAGGGAAAAATCAGTGGCAAATGGGAAGAATGAAGGACACTACATGGCTCAATATGCAATTCTAAGAAACTATTGTCATGAGCTCTAACTGAGGAACAAATATGAGCTTTGATGTACAGAGTGAGTGTAAACCCTAAGAGTGAAATAAGAAATTTAAGTAGAATCTACATTTGTTTGGGGGCTTTGAAGGAGTGGTTTAAGCGTTATAGGAGACCTATATTGGGGATGGATAGATCTTTTATGAAGGTTCTTTTTCTGGATAGTTGTGGGCATAGAGTCAACACGAACAAAATGTTGTAAAAATTGATGAAAAAACATGCTCTTGTAGAAGTGGGAATTAACTACAATGCTATGTAAGCATGTTGTGACTGTGATGTTGGACATGGCTTCTCATGCGATTGGAGTAGGCTTACCAGACACATGGGTTTCTCAAGTGTATTAGCTAGACACTTGGAAGAAAGTGTATGTTAGTACACTTGACCCAATCAATGGTAGGTATATGTGGATACCATTTGCTATCTGCTTGTCTAATAACAACACCAAGCACCATAAACAAATTGGAAGATCAAGAAGAAGAGGAAGAAAAGTAAAGATGATTGGTTCAATAACTTTCTAACAAAGAGAAGATGGCAAGAGTTAGTCAGTTAGTAACTTGTATGAAGTGTGAACATAACGCTTATAACAAGGGGTCATGCAATGGTCAAGAAGAAGGTTCACAAGTCAATGATTCATAATACGATGTCTAGTATGTCCATATGTGGTGCCTTTGTGTTATAATTCAGTAACAAACAATGATAATTTTTTGGTTACTAGTATGTGTGTGTATTAGTATGGTCATCATGGAACTATATATGTATTGGCCATTGGTGATGTTAATGTATTTGAACATCCATTTTGTAGTAGTTAATTTAATATTGTCTTTATTTTCAATTATAGATTGCTAATGATTTATTTTGCTTTAGTAATTTGGTTTTCTTTTACATTGAATTGTTGTGTTTGGTCTTCATAAATTGGTTTACAAGTTAGTTTGGTTTGTAAATTGGTTTGCATGTTGGTTTGCATATGGTCTGTAAATTGATTTTCACACAAAGAACTCAAAGAAAACCTTCTATAAAAATGATAAATCGAGAGCTACACATTCACACATAAAGTTGTTAGCCTTTGTCTTTCTAATTGATGCATAATCACAAAAAAAAAGCATAAATCTATCTTAGGTCTATAAAAATGTATGAAAATTCAAACCTTTAGCTTGATCTTTATCTATCTCTCTCTAAACCTAGTTCTCTCTAGCTTTTTTTAGAAATCTTAGAAGGCAAGAAAGGAGAGGGAGGTGGCGGCCCTCTTTTCTTTTATAAGGGACCTTAGGGTAAAGTTCTATATTTTTGACCAACTTTAGTCCTTTTCGCTTTATTAAAAACCCGTAAGCCCCTTCTTTTTCTTTTAAAACTAATTCTTTTAGATTTTTGAGGTGTTACACTTATATTTCATAATGGAAGGTATTTATTTGACTTTTATGTATATAGAAACCGTACGTTTCAGTGAAGCTTCACCGTGGGGGAAACTTCACAAAATTCCCTAATATAAGGTATGTAAACGATCATGTTAACTATGTTTGATTTACTTGACAAATATGTATTTTTAGTACATCAGAGTGATGCAAAAAGATAGGTTATCCAGATACGAAATCATGTTTTACCATCTCAAGGTATTTATGAAGATTTAGACTATTCGTTTGAGGGCATTAGGAAACGACTCTGATGTATTAAATTATCTGACGTTTGTTGGTGACTGTAAGCTTATGGAAATATATACTAACCATAAAAAATACGAGGTGAACCTAGTCAAGGTGATGTGAAACCTACTCAAGGTGTTATGGTTCCTAGTCAAATCGTAGAGAATGTTAGTGAGGATGATGAATTTAATAATAGTGATGTTAGATATTAGATTTCCGATCATCGATAATATCAATGTTCTTATCGAGGTACGATCTAAACATTTACACTTCGGACAACAAATGAATGATTTACACATTATAGGTTACCAAACGTGGATTAATTTAATGATGTTTGATTATTTAGTAGAATAATCGTTAGTTAGTTAGTTATTTGATGAATTAATTAAGAGTAAATTACCATTTGCATCCCTGACATTTGCTCATTTTAACCACTTGCATCCCTACAGTTTCAAAATTGCCATCCGCCCCCTGACGTTTCATTTTATTTCCATTTGAGTCCAATGCATTAACGCCGTTAGATTTTCCGTTAATTTTTAAAAAATGACAAAAATACCCTTATTTATTAAATAAAATACCCCCATTCACACCCCACCCCTTTTTCTTCTCTCTCTATATCTTTTCTATGTCCACCACCGTTACCACCGCAATCACCGCAGTCGCCGCACCACCGCCGTCCCCACACCACCGCCAACGTCGCCGCACCACCACCGCCACCTCCACGACCATAAGAACCATCGCCACCCTTATCTCTTCTCTTCTCTTCTCTTCTTTGTGTGTGTGTGATCGGTACTCCACAACCACTAAGATGCGAAATTGATGTTCTAGATAAGTAGATCTAGTGGTGGAAGGGTGGAACACGGTGGTGGCCAAGGATGTTTTGGCAAAAATCGTAGATCTAGTAGTGATAGGAGGCTATAGAGTGGTTATCAGCATCAAGAAATTCTTGATCACTATCACCACCTCCATCTCCTCCTACATTGGAAACCCCTCATTTGAAATATATGCCTCTGTGCTGGAATTTGTAGGCACTTCAGATGTTTCAGCTGAAGAGTTTGTCATTATTGTGCTAACAGGATTTTCAACTACAGGGCTAGTTACCACTTGGGATAAAAGAGTTTTTTAACTTGGTCTTCTCAGCTCAAATCTTGGATCAGAATCTCCTGTTGATAATCTACATGTTGATCCTGAAACATTCTCACAAGATTTGTTAAAATAGTTGGTAACTAAATCAAGATTAAACAACCAATCAAGACCAGAACCTTTCACACAGGGTGTGTGCTCATTGAAAGTCACATTGGCTGACTCCTCAACTACTCTAGTTCTGAGATTGTATACTCTATAGGCCTTAGCTTGGGAAGAGTATCCTATAAAGTGTCCATCATCTGATTTCTCAGCAAATTTGGCTATCTGATCTTTGGTATTCAGGTGCAAGGACATCCAAATGATCTGAGGAAACTAATGAAAGGTCTCCTTTTGTGCCACAACTCATAAGGAGTCTTACCATAAGCCTTGACTATGTTATGCATATAGCAGGCAGTGCTGACTGTCTCTGCTTAGAAGGTGATGGGCAGTTTAGAGTCAGATAGCATGGTTCTTGCAGCTTCAATAAGTGTCCTATTTCTCCTCTCAATAACACCATTTTGCTGAGGAGTCCTGGGAGCACTGTATTGTCTTGTAATACCTTTTTCATCACAAAATATATCAAGGATTTGGTTCTTGAATTCAGTTGCTTGATCCCATCTTATGATTTTGACCTTGTGATAACATTGATTCTCAATTTTTAGAATGAAGCTATTCAAGATCTCAGGGGTCTCATCCTTAGTTCTAAGGAAGAAGACCTAAGTGTATCTTATGAAGTTATCTGTTATCATAAAAAAATATGAGGTCCTTCCTAGACTCATTACACTGGTGGGGCCAAAGAGATCTAAGTATAAGGGAGTAGTGATAGAGTTTCTTTCCTTTGGCTTATGAGACACCTTGTGTTGTTTTCCTTTCAGACATGCAACATAATGGTCATCACTTGTAAACTCTTTCTTTGGCATTCCAGTTTAATTAGTTTATTCATGTTTTTAAAGTTTACATGACATATTTTTTTATGCTAGAGGAAAGACTTATCACTATTGGCTTTAGATAGAAAGCAAGAAACTTCTCTTGGTGGGGATGTTTCCTACAAATCCATCTTGTACATGTTCCCTTTCCTGGGGGCTCTGAGCAGGATATGCTTCTGATGAGTGACCACCCTGGGCTTGAGAACAATGCACTCATGCTTAGTAAAGAGCATGTTATGTCTCTAGTCATAAAATTGGGATACACTCAAGAGATTGTACCCAAGCTTCTTAACATAGTTTACCTTCTCAATGCTGAGCTTATCATTTGTGACTCTGCCCCTTCCAGTGATGTAACCACCTGATTCTCCTCCAAAAGCAACTGGCCCTCTATTAGTTTTCTTAAAGTTTTAAAGCAAAGAGCCATTTCCTGTCATCCTAGAACAACCACTATCAATGATCCATATATTTCCTTTAGTCTTCAGCTGTTCCTACACAGATAGAGATGGTTAGTTACATTTGGAAACCCAAGCCTTGTTGGTCTTGGGCTTGTCAAAGTGAACTGAAGATAGTTCAACAGTAGTTGATCCTATATGCAAGCTTTGAGGATCATTTGTTGTTTTTGATGAAGAACTTTCAAATCATGGCCTTCTTTCATCTTCCACACCATCTTTGGAAGACTAGACTTGGCCTTCAACACTTTGAAAGTTTTGGAGACTGGAACTTCGAAAGCTTTTGCATCCACTACATCAGACTTCGGTACTTCGAAAGCATTTCTTTCTTCCTAGACCAAATATTCTTCCAAAGTTAAGTTTTCACTTATCTTCTTCTTCACTTTGGAGCTTCCAAAAGGAAGAGATTTTCCTTCTGAAGCTATCTTCTTCTTCTTCTCAGAAGTTTTCTTCTTGATCATGTGGATAGTATTTTTGGGATTGTAGATGCAATCCTTAGCAAAATGAGAGGTACCACCACATATGATACATTCAGTTTACATACTTCTGAGAGTCTTCTTCTGAGTAGAAGGCTGAGCTTGATCTCTTTCCACTTTCTTCTTCATCTTCACAGATGATGCAATAGGCTTCTTAGGGTGAGGCTTGTTCTTGGAACTGGATGGTTAAGGCTATGTAGCATTGGTGCATATTTGATTAGCCTTCTTCTCTTAACTAGGATGATTTGGACATGAACTAGAACTCCTGGTACTAGAGTGCATAGTTGAGTCTTCAGTCTTCACCACTTTAAATCCAGCAGAGATAAAAACTTGCTTTTGTTTGGAGTTGAAGGTGGTCTTGATCTTTGGGCTTTCTTTGATCTTCTTTTAGCTGCCCTGATCAAGTTCTTCTTACCAGACTTAGTCATCCATGGTTCCTTCTTCTCTTCAAGATAATAGTGACCCTTCTTAGGATGATCTTCTTTACTCACTTCAGATCCATCCTTCACTATCTCCTTTTCATATTTATCCACTTCTTGTATGGGGTCTATTAGGGGCAGCTCATCTTGACAAGTTTCACACCTTGAAGGTCTTACAAATAGTAATGTATGTGGAGGAGCAATCTCACTTGAACCCAATTGCTACCTGTTCTGATAAAAAAAAATTCATGCATGGATGAAGATATGATGTTCTTGAAGGTTTCCTCTTCAAGAACACACTTTTCTGCCTTGGCTTTGCTGATCACAAGCTCAGCATGGTATTCAGTTAACTTAGTTATGAGATCTTTGATTTGAGTCCTGTAGTTTGTGTGTTCATGCTTAAGAGTAGAAATTGTCTTCTCTAAATATTCTATTTTAAGTTTATAATTATTTTCTACTCTTTTAAAGTAAGCTTTTAAAATATTCAAGGACTCAAGGTCAGATCTCACTTTCAACTTGTAGGACCTATACATGTTAACTTTAGCAAGACATTCAGGAGTACAAAGATGTTCTAATACCTTGGCTTCTTTGTGACCTCTCGTAATTTTTGTTAAATGTTTGTTAATTCCGTTATCTCTTGTAAGGGTTTGTTTTGTTATTAATGCAAATACGAGGACTTATTTGTAATTCCTTGAAATCGTTATAGTTTAATTATAATCAAATAATTCAATAATTAATGATAATAATAATAATAACAATAATAATAATAATAATAATAATAATAATAATAATAATAATAATAGTAATAATAATAATAGTAATAGTAATAATAATAATAATAATAATAATAATAATAATAATAATAATAATAATAATAATAATAATAATGATAATGATAATAAAAATATTAATAAAGAAAGTAATTAATAAAGATAATAATAATAATGATAATACTAATAATAATAATAAGCATATTAAGTAATAATCTTTGAAATAAATAAAAACAATAAGAATCTTATCATTTTTTAAATTTTAGAAAAACTTGGAATTTATTAGTTTGGGCATAAAATGATAAGGTTAAAATCACAGGGATCAAACTGTAAATTCGTTTTTTTAAACAAAACCTGAACTTTGGGTTAGAAGGGTAAACTTATAAACCGCAGGGACTAAAGTGTAATTTCTTAAGATTCAAACCTAAACACCCTGACTTTCCGGTTGAATCTTCGGTCGAGCTCCGGCGAGCTCCGCCACCCCCAAAACAGCCGAATCATCTCGAATTTAATCGAATTAAACCCTCTCTCATCAGTTTCGAACTTCGCCCTGTCATTTAATCGAATTTTAAGTATGGTTATGACAGAATTCGAACATGAAACCGAACCTCAATTGAATCAAAAATCGGTTCTACCATCAAGCGGAGTTAATAATGCAATTAAACTAGCACAAACATTCCTCTAATCATCTCGAACAAAATGTGATGATTCATTGCACCTGAAACAACATTTAAACCGCTTAATTCGACCTGAAACGCCCGACAGTAATACCATAGACGTTGGACAGGTTCTAGATCGAATTGACCCTATAAAATAGAGGGCAAATGCCCTCGACATCTTCTTTTCACTATCTGAGCACTCAATTTCACCGAAAAACACACGCACCAAGCATTTGATTCAACACTGTCGCAGTTTTGTTCGAACCATTGGTCGACGAACTCAATATCAAAACAGGTAATTAAAGGTTTCTTTTGATTCGATTTTACAAGGGGAACAAAAGCCACATGATTAATTTGAGTTTATACAATGGATTGATGATCAATTCGATTGATTGAGAATTAGGGTTTTTCGGTGAATTTGGGGATTCTGCTGAAAAAGGTTTTGAATTTTGTTTTCTATTCATAACACCAAACAGGGCTTAACCTAACCGGTTTAAGTCATGGATTGTTGGGCAGGAGGTCCCGGGTTTGACCCCGGGCACCTGCCACTATTTTTTTTAAAAGGTCTTTTTGTAATTATTAAAGTTTAGAAAATTTTCCAATAATATTATTAATCAAATAAAAATTATTTTTAAATTAGAAATTATATAAAACTATTTCTTTTTAAATTTCTTAGGAATTTAATTAATAAACTCTTATAATTTTGATTTTAAAAATTATATAAATTTAGTATTAATTTTAATTTATATTAAAATTAGTCTCTTTTAAATTTTTAAAGGATTTTAATTTAGTAAATCTTTCTTTATAAAATATATTTACAAAATCATGTATATTTAAAAGAAAAGAAAAAAAATATGAATATGTACATATTTAAAATGTGCATCTATTGTAATTAATAGAACTATCATAATCTTTTAAAAATACAAATTTACTATGTTATTAAATAATAAATAATACCCCTTTTGATAATAAAAGTATAACTTTTATTAATAGTGTTAATCACTAAAATTTTTGTTTAAATCATTTAATTACCAAAATAATAATAAATTACATCTATTTAATAACATAAAAATCATAGACTAACGGTTTATAAGTGTAATACCAAAATCACCATGAATAACTTAACACGACATTTCATTTAGGTTGAACGTTATCGTATCTTCGGCATTATATACAAGACTTATTATTTGTCACCCTTGTTAGCCATGTGAGTTTTCATACCCTTTTTTATATTATTTCACACTTTTGGGGTGAAACATGTTAAACGTATCATAAACACACTAGTAACCACGTTTTTAATCTTGTAACACTTGTGCAATTCATCTTATTTTGTCATGGTTATTTGAAATCTTGTAACTATCATGTAATGACCCTTGTAAGATACAATCATTAACTATTGCTAGCCTGGCGACGTCATAGATCTATGGGCCTGACAAGCCTATTTGGTGCTAAAGCCAAGGTATTGCCGGTTCCTAGTGTCGTATTCTTGAATTCTATGGGAACCAAATACACTTAGCTAATCGTTTAATCTTGTAATGGCCATATTTGTCAAGATTTGATTGTTACAATTATTCATCCATCTTTATTACTTTATTCAATAACCTATGACGTGAATTGCCATCTTTGATATATATCGATGTATGAAAATCTATGGAAACTCACCAACATATTGTTGACATTATTTTTAACATGTTTCAGGAAATGGCACTGTTTAGCTTGTTATTGAAGACTTGGTTACATCTAGGATTGGACCTAGATTAAAAAAAAGACAATTATTATCATATGATGTTGGAAATCTTATGTATTGCTGAATGTTTGAACTTATGTTATTTCTTAGATGTATGTCATGAATATTGATATTTAATAATATTGTCATTTTAAATTAGCGTTGTGTGGCATGAACAATCTTAACCCTCACATCTCGACGTTTCCGCCGTTATGGTTGGGGTGTGACAGATTGGTATCAGAGCCCATAACTATAGGGATTTAGGTTATTAGAAATGGTGGCCTAGACTATGGTTAAACTAGGGACCCTTACACGACATTTGTTATAATCTTGTAAGTATACTTATGTGCCTATCACATGTTGTTACATGTTGCATGATAAATTCTTTATGTACTATTTGTTTTTATTTAGAAAATGGTGCCTTAGGGATATGACTTGAACCTTGTATAACCCAACTTCCTAATCCTCTTTTTATGCCTCTAAGTTCTACCGCGTCTAATCTTTTTCTAAATCTTATTCTCGACTACGTGTGGAAATCTACGCATCTTATCGAATGGAAAAATTCCTTAGACGATATGTCTAAATCTTGAAACTCTCATCGAGGTTTTAATTCTAATAGCCTTAGGGAAGTGTGTGACACATAAACACCTGTATTCTGGATTTCCTGGCAAAAGGCCCTCGGGTTAAGGCAAGCATTTCGTATAAATCTCATTGCGAGACCTGTTATGCTTACCTGGGGATTTCTGGGATGAGTGCTAAATTATGGTCAACATACACATTTTCCTCGGGGTAATTGGGATTAAGTCACCTCGACGTGTCCATGTTCCTATTGGCTATATCGTACCAAATGGAACCATCCTGGTTATATTTAAAATGTCAAAAATTCTTGATTTCCTGAATTGGTTTATCTTCGAATACTAATATTTTTTTTCTTTATATCTATCTTATAGAATGTCTCGTCACCAAGGAAAGCGTGCTACCTCCGACCGCAAACTTGCCGCAATGATCGCCCGTCAAATGGCTGCTGTACTCCCGACGATGGTTGCTGAACTTAGTTGCACCTTAATGGCCAATAACAACAACAAAGCCAATGGAAACAATGGTGGTGATGGCAACAATGATCATGGGGAGAATAGCAACAACCAAGGTGGGAACAACCGCACCTGCACGTTCAAGCACTTCAACTCTTGCAAACCCACTAGCTTTAGTGGAAAGGAATGAGCCACTAGACTTCTCGAGTGGTTCGAGAGTATGGAAAACACGTTCATCAACAGCGAGTGTCCCGAGGAGCTCAAGGTCCGCTATGCTACAAGTGTTCTACAACAACGGGCGCTTACATGGTGGAATAGTGAGAAACGGAACCGAGGTGCTGAAGTTGCCTTGGCGTTGTCTTGGGAGGAGTTTAAGGACTTAATGGTCCAAAAATTCTGTCCGTGAAGTGAATTGCAGAAACTGGAGGAGGAGTTCTGGAACCTTAAACAGGACAGTGGAAACCATTTGGCATACTCTACCCATCATCACGAACCGAGCATGCTTCTACCACACATGGTGGATACCGTACCCCGAAGCATCGAGAAATTTATCAAGGGGGTACCGCCTCAAATCCAAGATGTTGTGGTGGGAAGTAGGCCCATAACTTTGGAGGAGGTGATCAATATCACCGCCCAGCTCACTGAAAATCATATTAAAGCTGGCACAATGACGGTAAAGGGTGCCAAGTCAACTACAAAGGTGACTCCTGAAGCAACAAAGGAGGTAGAAGCTGAATCATCATTCAAAGGCAAGAAGCGCAAGTTCACACCAGCCTGCAATTATGCTGTGACAGCACCAAATGCCCCTCAAAGGCAAGCTATCGCTACAAATCAAGGCCCCGTGAAAAGGGCTTATACTGGACCATACCCGATGTGCAACACCTGCAAGTACCATCATGCGGGAAACACTCCTTACCGAATCTGCTCGTTGTGTGGAAAGTATGGTCATTTGGTGGCCACTTGCCATCGTGCCCTGAATAATGCTGCAATGGTTGCTAATCGAGCCTGCTACAACTGTGGCGAAACTGGGCATTTCCGTCCACAATGTCCTCGCATTGCGGGAAATGTGCTACCGGCTCGAGGAAGGGCTTTCAACATCAATGCCAACCAAGCTCAAGCCAATAATGACATGGTTGATGGTACGTCACCATTTTTCTTCAATCGTTCTTTTATCTTGTAAAATTCCTGCCTGCTTTCCATGTGCTAATGATAGTTTATTATTTGAGCAGGTATGTACCTTGTAAATAGTAGATATGCCTCTATACTTTTTGATTCGGGTGCGGATAAGAGTTTCGTGTCTTTAGAGTTTGAGCCTATTCTTTCTAAGCTGCGTTCTAACTTAGAAAGATCCTTTACGGTCGAAGTAGCCAATGGCAAATATATTGAAGTCAACGTCGTGATACGTGATTGTGTCTTAAGTCTTAACTAGCACGAGTTTCTTATCGACCTTATTCCTATGCAACTGGGGAGCTTCGACATCATTATCGGCATGGATTGGTTAGCCAAACAACACGCGGAAATTATATGCTTCGAGAAGTGCATTCGCATTCCTTTACCATCGGGTGATACCTTAAAAGTCTTTAGGGAGAGATCATCCTAAAGACTCAAACTTATGTCTTGTATCAAGGCCCGAAAGTGCTTGAGTAAAAACTACGTAGCTTTCATGGCTTACGTAGTTAACACGAAAGCCAAGGGGAAGGAATTGAAGGATATTCCTGTTGTACGAGATTTTCCCGAGGTGTTTCCCGAGGATCTTAGTGGGTTGCCTCCCGTTTAAGAAGTTGAGTTCAAAATTGATTTGATTCCTGGTGCGAACCCCGTGGCTAAGTCACCTTATCGTCTTGCACCGTCTGAAATGCAAGAACTAGCTAGTCAACTGCAAGAGTTGACCGATAAAGGTTTTATTCGACCTAGCTCATCACCATGGGGTGCACCCGTGATATTTGTGAAGAAGAAAGATGGTTCCTTCCGTATGTGCATCGACTACCGGGAACTCAACAAACTCACTATCAAGAACCGATTCCCTCTTCCTAGAATCGATGATCTCTTCGATCAACTTCAAGGAGCTACATAATTCTCAAAGATCGATCTACGTTCTGGGTATCATCAACTACGTGTTCATTACAACGACATTCCAAAGACCGCGTTCTGTACTCGATATGGACATTACGAGTTCATGGTTATGCCTTTTGGCTTGACTAATGCACCTGCTGTCTTCATGGATCTCATGAATCGAGTATGTAAACCGTATTTGGATAAATTCGTGATCTTGTTTATTGATGATATTCTCATCTATTCCAAGACAAAGACCGATCACGAATCGCATTTATGTCAGGTCCTCGATCTTTTGAAGAAGGAACAACTATATGCCAAGTTCTCAAAGTGCGAATTTTGGCTCGAAGAAGTTCAATTCCTAGGACATATGGTGAATAGCAAAGGAATTCATATCGACCCTGCAAAAATAGAAGCCGTGAAAAATTGGTGTGTTCCCATGACCCCAACTGAGGTTCATTCTTTTCTGGGTTTAGCGGGTTATAACTGTAGGTTCATTGCAAACTTTTCAAAGATTGTTAAATCGCTTACGACGCTAACTCAAAAGAATATACTTTTTGAGTGGGGACCCGAACAAGAGGAAGCTTTCGAGACTTTGAAACACAAGCTGTGTAATGCTCCTATCCTAACTCTTCCCGATGGAAACGATGACTTCACTGTGTACTGCGACGCGTCTAGTCAAGGCCTTGGTTGTGTTCTCATGCAACGAGGAAAGGTCATAGCTTACGCGTTAAGGCAATTAAAGGTTCATGAAGTGAACTATACAACTCATGATCTCGAACTTGGTGCCATGGTATTTGCCTTGAAGATTTGGCGGCATTATCTTTATGGAACGCAATGTATAGTCTACACTGACCACAAGAGCCTCCAACACGTGTTCAATCAAAAGGATCTCAACATGAGACAAAAACGTTGAGTTGAGTTGATTAGCGACTACGACTGTGACATTCGTTACCATCCTGGGAAGGCGAATGTTGTAGCCGACGCGCTGAGCAGCAAGATCCACAATAAGACGGTCTCACTTCGAGAAATTCGAGATCGAAGGCAATGGTTTGACACGTTGGGAGAATTTGATATCGAGATTCACATGGATGTTAACGAGGCTACTATCATGCTTCAAAATATAAGGATTGATAGTGATCTCGAGTTTTGCATCCGCGAGGCTCAACAAGCAGCGTTAACCGAGGAAGGGAAAGATGAAGATTTGGCATTTAACGTTCGATCACAACTGGAAACAAAACCGAATGGCATGTGGTACTTCTTGAATCGACTCTGGATCAATCGCGATAATCTCCGTCACTTCATCATGAACGAAGCTCATCAAACACGATATTCTATTCATCCCGGGTCCAATAAGATGTAATGGACCTGCGTGGCCAATATTGGTGGCCAGGAATGAAGAAGGATATCGCGTCTTATGTTTCTAAGTGCCTCACGTGTGCAAGAGTCAAAGCTGAACACCAACGGCCTAGTGGTTTACTTGAACAACCCAAAATCCCAATGTGGAAATGGGAGCATATATCCATGGATTTCGTAACCAAGTTACCACATACCTCTCGTGGCCATGATAGTATATGGGTAATCGTTGACCGTTCGACCAAAACGGCACATTTCATACCAATACGAGACACTTACAAGGTTTCAAGATTGGCTCGAATCTACATCGATGAAATTGTAAGTCGTCATGGTGTGCCGTTGCACATTATTTCCGCTCATGATGCTCGTTTCACTTCATACTTCTGGTCTTCTATGCAAGAACTCTTAGGCACTCAACTGGATTTAAGCATGGCTTACCATCCTCAAACGGACGGTCAAACCGAGCGAACAATTCAAACCCTTGAGGACTTGCTACGTCTTTGTGTCCTTGATTTTAGTGGTGACTGGGATACGCATCTGCCGTTAGCGGAATTTTCGTATAACAAAAGTTATCACTCGAGTATCAAGATGGCACCATTCGAGGCTTTATATGGTCGTAAATGTCATTCTCCGATCTGTTGGACTGACGTTGGTGAGAATTTCATTACTGGTCCTGAACTTATTCAAGAAACGACCGACAAAGTCTCCAAAATCTGAAATAACCTCGAGGTGGCTAGAAGTAGTCAAAAGAGTTATGCCGATAAAAGACACAAACCGTTGGAGTTCCAAGTCGACGACATGGTTCTTCTTAAGGTCTCTCCATGGAAGGGTGTTGTTCGCTTTGGGAAGAAGGGCAAGTTAGCACCACGTTTTGTAGGACCTTTCAAGATTCTGAAAAGAATTGGGAAAGTGGCTTACAAACTGGAACTACCTTCCGAACTTAGCGAGGTTCATCCTGTCTTCCATGTCTCAAACCTGAGAAAATGTCTGGCTGATGAAAATTTGCATGTTCCTTTAGAGGAAATCCAAATTGACGAATCGTTGCATTTTATTGAGAAACCTGTCGAGATTATGGATCGATTGCTGAAGAAGACCCGTACATCTACCACACCAATCGTCAAAGTCCGTTGGGAAACACAAACGTGGAGCTGAGTTCACTTGGGAACGCGAGGATCACATGAAGGAGAAATATCCCCATCTGTTCGTTTAGTCTCTCTTAATTTAGGGGCGAAATTTCTTAAAGTTGGGGAGACTGTGACCTCTCGTAATTTTTGTTAAATGTTTGTTAATTCCATTATCTCTTGTTAATGATAATAAAAATATTAATAAAGAAAGTAATTAATAAAGATAATAATAATAATGATAATACTAATAATAATAATAAGCATATTAAGTAATAATCTTTGAAATAAATAAAAACAATAAGAATCTTATTATTTTTAAAATTTTAGAAAAACTTGGAATTTATTAGTTTGGGCATAAAATGATAAGGTTAAAATCACAGGGATCAAACTGTAAATTCGTTTTTTTAAACAAAACCTGAACTTTGGGTTAGAAGGGTAAACTTATAAACCGCAGGGACTAAAGTGTAATTTCTTAAGATTCAAACCTAAACACCCTGACTTTTCGATTGAATCTCCGGTCGAGCTCCGGCCACCCCCAAAACAGCCGAATCATCTCGAATTTAATCGAATTAAACCCTCTCTCATCAGTTTCGAACTTCGCCCTATCATTTAATCGAATTTTGAGTATGGTTATGACAAAATTCGAACATGAAACCGAACCTCAATTGAATCAAAAATCGGTTCTACCATCAAGCAGAGTTAATAATGCAATTAAACTAGCACAAACATTCCTCTAATCATCTCGAACAAATTGTGATGATTCATTGCACCTGAAACAACATTTAAACCGTTTAATTCGACCTGAAACGGCCGGCAGTAATACCATAGCCGTTGGACAGGTTCTAGATCGAATTGACCCTATAAAATAGAGGGCAAATGCCCTCGATATCTTCTTTTCACTATCTGAGCACTCAATTTCACCGAAACACACACGCACCAAGCATTTGATTCAACACTGTCGCAGTTTTGTTCGAACCATTGGTCGACAAACTCAACATCAAAAACAGGTAATTAAAGGTTTCTTTTGATTCGATTTTACATGGGGAACAAAAGCCCCATGATTAATTTGAGTTTAAACAATGGATTGATGATTAATTCCATCGATTGGGAATTAGGGTTCTTCGGTGAATTTGGGGATTTGCTGAAAAAGGTTTTTGAATTTTGTTTTCTATTCATAACACCAAACAGGGCTTAGCCAAACCGATTTAAGTCATGGATTGTTGGGCAGGAGGTCCCGGGTTCGACCCCGGGCACCTGCCACTATTTTTTTTAAAAGGTCTTTTTGTAATTATTAAAGTTCAGAAAATTTTCCAATAATATTATTAATCAAATAAAAATCATTTTTAAATCAGAAATTATATAAAACCATTTCTTTTTAAATTTCTTAGGAATTTAATTAATATACTCTTATAATTTTGATTTTAAAAATTATATAAATTTAGTATTAATTTTAATTAATAATTAAAATTAGTCTCTTTTAATTTTCAAAGGATTTTAATTTAGTAAATCCTTCTTTATAAAATATATTTACAAAATCATGTATATTTGAAAGAAAAGAAAAAAATATGAATATGTACATATTTAAAATGTGCATCTATTGTAATTAATAGAGCTATCTTAATCTTTTAAAAATATAAATTTACTATGTTATTAAATAGTAAATAATACCCCTTTTGATAATAAAAGTATAACTTTTATTAATAGTGTTAATCACTAAAATTCTTGTTTAAATCATTTAATTACCAAAATAATAATAAATTACATCTATTTAATAACATAAAAATCATGGACTAACGGTTAATAAATGTAATACCAAAATCACCATGATTAACTTAACACGATGTTTCATTTAGGTTGAACGTTATCGTATCCTCGACATTATATACAAGACTTATTATTTGTCACCCTTATTAGCCATGTGAGTTTTCATACCCTTTTTTATATTATTTCACACTTTTGGGGTGAAACGTGTTAAACGTATCATAAACACACTTGTAACCACGTTTTTAATCTTGTAACACTTGTGCAATTCATCTTATTTTGTCATGGTTATTTGAAATCTTGTAACTATCATGTGATGACCCTTGTAAGATACAATCATTAACTATTGCTAGCCTGGCGACGTCATAGATCTATGGGCCTGACAAGCCTATTTGGTGCTAAAGCCGAGGTATTGCCGGCTCCTAGTGTCGTATTCTTGAGCACTATGGGAACCAAATACACTTAGCTAATCGTTTAATCTTGTAATGGCCATATTTGTCAAGGTTTGATTGTTACAATTGTTCATCCATCTTTATTTACTTTATTCAATAACCTATGACGTGAATTGCCATCTTTGATATATATCGATGTATGAAAATCTATGGAAACTCACCAACATATTGTTGACATTATATTTAACATGTTTCAGGAAATGACACTGTTTAACTTTTTATTGAAGACTTGGTTACATCTAGGATTGGACCTAGATTAAAAAAAAGACAATTATTATCATATGACGTTGGAAATCTTATGTATTGCTGAATGTTTGAACTTATGTTATTTCTTAGATGTATGTCATGAATATTGATATTTAATAATATTGTCATTTTAAATTAGCGTTGTGTGGCATGAACAATTTTAACCCTCACATATCGACGTTTCCGCCATTATGGTTGGGGTGTGACATTCTTCATGTTCAACCATCAGTGCTTGGTTGGAGAAACGTCTTCAACCTGAAAGCTCCAGTCAAAGCCTCCCTCTTTAAAAGCAACAACAACTTGTTTTGGTTGGCTTGGTTTCTCAAGTCTGGGAGCTGTATTAGTGTAGTTTGGTCTGGATTGTGCATGGCCACCATTTGTCCTTGGTGCCTTGCACTCCCTTAAAAAAGTGTCCCATATGGTTACAGTTGTAACAATTCACCTTGCTTTTATCCAGACCAAACTTTCCACTAGCCACATTGTTTGGGAACTTTCTTCCAGTTCTCTTGTAGAACTTTTTGGCTCTATGAGTAAGAAGAGCCATCTGCTGGACTATCTCTATATATTTCAAATCATCTGGATAGATGCAATCCAAGTCTTCAAGAGTGAAGAGCAAGTTGCCATAACATTTATTAGCAGGCATAAAGGCTTGTGATGAGCTTGTCTCTTGGAATGGGCTTTCTTGAATGTGGCTCTCCCTTGGTGTCTCAGGGAAGGTGATGAAAGGGTCCTTTTACGAGTTGTCAGGGAAGTAGATGAGATGATGTTGTGGTTCTCTGCTGTCCCTTTCAACCACATGAAGGGCTGAACTCTGTTGATTGTTGGAAGAGCTGCTTGATGGATTTTGCAAGTTCATCTCCATCTGGTAGCTACTAAGGATACCAACAGCTCTGTGAATGTAAGAGTAGAGAGACTCTCAGTTCTCTTAATGGCCATACAGTGGTAAGTCCATTGTCTGGGAAGAAAGAACGTGAACTTCCTCACTATGTCCTTATTCTCAAGCTTGACTCCAACATCCATAAGAGTATCTACAATCTTAACATACCTGAAGTATTGTTGAGTCATAGTTTCATCTATCTTGTAGGTGAAGTTCTCAAACTGCTGCTTCATGAGGTCTTTCTTGTTTTCTTTGGCTTCCTCAAACCCCTCATACATGAGCTTTAGTGCATCCCAGAGCTGCTTAGCAATTTTGCACTTCTTGAAGCCTCTGTATATAGAGTTTGGAAGAGTTGGAGAGCGGTCATGGCTTTCTTATCTACATCAATTTTCTTCCTATCTTCCTTAAAATAGTCAGCCATTTCCTTTGAAATCATCCCGCCTCCAGTAGTGGCTGAAGAGGTGCTTAGGATGTGAGGTCCTTCAACAATAGATCTCCATATCCTACTGTCTTGAGACTTGATGAACCCTTGCACACGTTGACACTAAGTATCAAAGTTATCAGGAGTGATCACTGAAGAATTTGTCATGGTATTGGTTTCCATATCAGCCTTTGTGAGGGCTGCCATTTAAGCTGATAAGTGTTTTGTGAAACTGAAGAGATCTAAGATGGTGAGATCTTACAATCAAGAGCCTGAAATGCTTTGATACCAATTACAGGACCAGTGAAGGGGGTCAATGTAACAATTTCACAGTGTTAGGAGAGTTAGAACACTTAGCAGATCAAATAGGGAATCGGCTTAATATGAAACAAAGAATACAAGTAAAGAACAGAACAAGAACAAGATAATATGATTTTCAAGAATGTTGTATATTGCTTTCAAGTTCTTACAAAGAGTTACAAAGCTTAAAATGAAATAACAAGTACCTGAGATAGTTTATACTACATCCTATAGCCGGCCATAGGCTAGCTAGAAACACTAATCTAGAAAACAAGATCAATGTAGAGTTAAAAAGCAGATTGCCTTTTGACTGGTGACTATGACATGCCATAGCTCATATCCTAATATATTACAAAAAGGATAAAAGTATATGAGTAGAAAGTTACAGACACAAAACCTTAATCTACAATTTGACAAAAGTATGACCTTTTCACCAACTCATATAAGTTGGTGAGTCTTCAGAGGTGGTAGCGAAAAATAGTTCAGCTTTTGTCAAAAGGTGATTCAAAAAAAGCATGTCTTCTCTGTCTTTGGAAGAAATCAGTCTTTGGCTTCGAAATGGTCCGAGTTCAGAAAGTTTGAATTTTTGTTGAAAGTTCATCTAGCAAAGCAAAGCTTGTGGATTGTGATGTTCAGAACGTATGAAAGTTATAAAAAGTTTGATATTGTAGTGGACCATTGGGGTCTTTTTATGTAAAACATCATTCAACAATGAAGCAGGCAAGTTTGTTTGTAGTTTTCATTAGCATGTTGTTACCATTCATTTTGCTTGTTCTCTTTTGTTATTTTTTTCATACACATAATGTCACACGCTTTAACCACCCAAAAATTAGGAATAAAAGATACAAGAGAATTGAAGGATTCATGAGAAAGACTTGCCTGGTATGCTTCAGCAATTGAACCATTTATTGATCCCAGTTTTAGTATTATGTTAATGAATGTATCACTTTAAAGATTTTTATAAAGACCCTATCATCTAGTGTTTTTCACTGATTTTATAACCTTTCTTCATGATTTTCATATATGAATCCTACAACAGTACTTTCTTTATCACAAATGCTATAAGTTACTAAGTAATTTATTTTTGTATTCAAATAGTTCCTATTAATCATAGAAAGTGAGTTTTTTTTCCTGGGTTTTGTGGTATATGAATATATATATATATATATATATATATATATATATATATATATATATATATATATGTGGATTCTATGATTTTTGTGACTTGGAGTTTTTTCTTGAATAATTTCAGTGAACAACCGGTGAAATAATATTTTATGATTATATATGCATGCATCTAAGAATCATAAAATTTCACTCCTATCAAGAGATCAGAGTTTCATGATTGTTGTTCTTTCTATTAACGATCAAATCTTCTATGTTGCCCTACCCATAAACGTTGTTTTAACAGAATAGATAATTGGGATAGGCAACTAAGTATGTGATTATTTGGCCTTTTAAACACTCTGAAAATTGACACGTAAGAGAATGTATTATTATAAAATTATATAATTTGTGTTATACAATCCCGTGTAATACACGGTTCTATAACCTAGTAATGTATAATTAGCAATATATATAATAGTAATTGATGTAGGAACTATAATTAATGTGGAAATTTTATGTAAAAACTATAAGTACGGTGTTTTGATTAGGATGTTGCATTTTGGTCGTTGTTGATGATAATAAAAATATATTTTCTATTTATTTATAGTTTCTGAGAGAATATAACTTTTTATATTTAATTTCATTTATAATAATACGTATATTTATTAAAGAAAAACAACCTAATTGGTGATTTAGAGAGTCATGTGGTAGATATTCCTTAATTTTTGTTAATGCATATATTTGGTTAATCCATTATCTATAATAGTTCTTTTGGTTCTTACCAAAAATTTGGTTCTTATTAGGATGTGTCCCTGCCTACCTATCTACCTACCTACCTACATACATACATGCATACATACATACATGCATACATACATACATACATACATACATACATACATACATACATACATGCATACATACATACATACATACATACACATATACACACAAACATACACACATACATACACACATACATACACACATACATACACACATACATACACACATACATACATACATACACATACATACATACATACATACATACATACATACATACATACATACATACATACATACATACATACATGCATACATGCATGCATGCATGCATGCATACATACATACATACATACATACATACATACATACATACATACATACATGCATACATGCATGCATGCATGCATACATACATACATACATACATGCATGCATACATACATACATACATACATACATACATACATACATACATACATACATACATACTTACATCCATACATCCATACATCCATACATCCATACATCCATGCATACATACGTACATACATATATATATATATATATATATATATATATATATATATATATATGTGTGTGTGTGTGTGTGTGTGTGTGTGTGTGTGTGTAGGCAAGTGCATACAATAGATAGGTGCACATACATGCATACATACATACATACATACATACATACATACATACATACATACATACATACATACATACATACATACATACATACATGCATACTTACATACATAGATACATACATACATACATACATACATACAAACATATATATATATATATATATATATATATATATATATATATATATATATATATATATATGTGTGTGTGTGTGTGTGTGTTTGTGTGTGTATAGGCAAGTGCACACAATAGACAAGTGCACCTATTGTATAATAGAATAGCATTTGGTAAGAACTGAGTACCGATCCGTGGACACGGTAGTTCCTAATATTTAACCTTAAGAATCATCCAACCAAATAATTAAGGTATTAGTGCTTAAACTAATTAATCATGCAATTAAATTAAAAAAAGAATTAAAACCTAAGGATAATCAAGCAAAGAAAATACCATTCAAATTTTCTAATTCAGTTACCTACAATTCAATAATAAGTATGAAACTATGGCGAGATCTCAATTAGTATAATTATAGATTAAAACTTCCATTAAGGTTTCTTAATCCTATAATCTTTTGGAAAGCTAGAATGATAAGTTACATTTCAACCACCTAAGATCATATAATATTTCCAAGAGACATAATTAAGCAAATGACATATATATTAATTAGACTTCAATCAAGGTTATTTAATCCTACAACTTTTAGGAAAGCTAAATATGATGTGAACACATCAACGTCCCTTAGTTATATTAAGTAGAAAAATTTCATGCACTTCTTCAACCTAAGGTTACCGTATTATGAAATTGTCAACTAGAGATTCATACTTATGAATCCTAAATTAACATAAGAATGACACGAATACTTCTTAAAATGTATATTAGTTTTTCAAAATTCATATACAAGAATGCACATGTATCTTACTATCAAAACCATGTAATCTTCATCTATCATTCCTAGTAAAATGATATAGTTTGCATAGACATACAAGATATGAATGATAGTTTAACAAATACAAGTCTTCTAAAAATGATGGTTTAACAAATACAAGTCTTCCAACCAAGTCAAACCAAACATTCATAAGATCAATATGATAAGCATAGATATTCATTTAAGAATAATCATAAATCATTAGAAAACTTGCATAATCATCACCATCATATCCATACAGTTGTCAAAATATGCTAAGCTTCATCTAAATTCAAATGATAGTAAGTAGTTTGCCATAAGGCTTACAAGAACAACATAAACACTTGATAAGCTAACAAAACTCATGGTAAGAAATAAGAAATCAAACTAAAAACCAAGTAGAATATGATATAGATGTTTGTTGATTCTTCCTTGATGCTATTTGGTAATGCTATGGTTAGCCATAAGCTTGTCTTTTGCCAACCATTGTTGAATTCCGGTGCCATCAGGTTCTTACTTAGGTTGTACCCTTTTCGTTAGCAGAGCTGGATTTCAAATGTCGGCACAACCGTGTCTACCAGGGTCATGTTGATTGAGAATGTTATCGGACAGAGGTTGTGCTTCAGCTCGTGCCAAACCATGGTTTTTGGGAACAAACTGAGGCATGACTATGCGTTATAGGAGCACGGTCTTGTTGATCACTTGGCTGTCAGGGCATAGGTTGTGCCTTAGCTCATGTTGGGCCATCTTCTTGAGAACACAGGCTAGCATAACCGTGCCTTCTGGGAGCACAATTGTGCTTGCATACATTCTGTTGACAAACTTTTGTGAAATGTTTGTTTTGACCAATTATCTTTAGAAAGTTGTATAATCCTTCAAATTGACATAATGAATGTTTTTAAGTATCAATTTGAGATAACTTATGCAAAGTGCTCATAAAGTAGAGGTTAAAATGCATAAGAATATGTTTGTTTAATTACATATCAATTTCTCAAGTGTATTGGCTAGACATTTGAAGAAAGTGTATGCTAATACATTTGACCTAGTTAATTGTAGGGATATGTGGACACATGTGCTTGTCTATTAACTCTCATACCACCAAAGCACCATAAACAAATTAGAAGACCAAGAAAAAAGAGGAAGAGGAGTGCAGATGAATTGACTTAACAACTTCTTAACTCTCATACCACCTAACAAGTTGTAACACCAAGAAAGATAGCAAGAGTTGGTTGGTCAGTAACTTGTAAGAAGTATGGATAGAGATGTCATATTGTCATAACAAAAGGTCATGCAATGGTCTGAAGAAGGGTCACTAGTCAATGATTCACAACATGTTGTTTATTGTGTCTATGTGTGGTTTTGTTGTGTTCTAATTCAATAACAAACAATTATAATCTTTTGGGTAGTAGTACGTGTACAGTACTATGTATAGTTATCATTTTAGAACAAGTATATGTATGGTCTTAGGTTATGTTAATGTTTTTAAACATCCATTTTGTAATGTAGACGTCACTAGATAGGTAATGTATTAACTTGGTTTAGTAATTTGGTTTTGTTTAGCATATCATTGTTGCATTTTGGTCTCTGTACTTTGGTTTAAAAGTTGGTTTGACTTGTAAATTAGTTTGCATATGGTGTGCAACTTGGTTTGCATATGTCTCAACTTGGTCATAATCTGTACAAATGGTCTATACAATTGTTTAATGATCTGCATTTTTTGCTTTTGTATTTTAGTATGAATTAGTGGTTAATTTCATTAACACAATACGCTAATTTCATTTTTTGCTGCATAATTACTTATGTACTTTGAAAATTTATACAAACTCGTAGAAAAAAATAGATAATTTCATAAACATAACAGTTAACCCTAACTAATGACCTTTAAACCTAACAAACACCCTTCATAAAAACTTTAGTTCATTTTGATAAAAAAAGTAGAAGATATATTGTAACACCCGAAAATTTTAATAAAAAGAAAGGAAAAAAAAGTGTCTTGAAAGAAAAGAAAAGAAGCACAAGTGGAGGGGACCTAAGTGTAAAAGTACAAAACCTTATTATTTTAATGTTTAAAAGGCATGGCCGCCCATGCCACTGCCTTTTTACACTTCTGCTTTCGGCTAGAACAGAAACAAGAAGAAGAACAGAAGCTCTCTCGTTTATAGAGAGAGAAAGAAGCTGATTTTGCTAAGGTAGGTATTTTTCTTGTGTTTTTGGTTCGGTTTCAGCTGAATTTTCAGCTTTTGAACCGATTCTTATGTGTTTTTGTGCTTGGTTATGTGTTTTCGGTGTGTTTAGGTTGTTTGAACTCTTTGTGCCCTCAAGTTCGGTGGAGTTTTGCTTGAAGGCTACAATTAGTGAGTTCTAGATCCCCGGTTTTGTGTTTTTAAACTTCTTTGGGGCTGAAAATGCATGTACAAATATTTTACATCTTGTATGCATGATAACCGTATGTATGTTGTTTTTGGTTGGTTGTATTTCTTGGGTCTATGTTTGTTTTAGGTGTTTAGAATGATATATTTAAGTTATGAGCATGTTAGAATGATATTTGAGACTGGAAATAGTTTAGAAACACGTTAAGTCTGCTGCCCATGCGCCCAAATAGGACTCATGCGCCTGAAATTTAGCTCAGACGCCTAAGTCCTTCTTATGCGCCTAAACAGTACCTCATGCGCCTAGAAATTTTGCCTAATAGTCTAAGTGTTGCTCATGCGCCTGATACTTAGTCAAAAAGACTAAGTTCCACCCATGCGCCTTAATAGTGCCCATGCGCCCCCCAAAATGCCTAAGTGTACCCCCAAGCGCCCCAATAGTATCCATGCGCCCAGAAAACTTCTCATATGCCTAAGTGTTAGTTCAGGTGCCTAACTTCCCATGCGCCTAAGTGTTGGTGCGCCTGCATAGTACTACGCGCCTGCATAGTGCTCATGCGCCTAAAAGACTTATAAAAATTTCTGAAATTTTGGGAAATAGAAATTTTAGGGTTTAACCCTGGGTTGTTTTGGTGGTTATGTTTGTTGATGTTACGCTTGTTTGTGGGCTGTTCTTATGTTCCATATTACGTATTATTATGTGACTTTACGTGGTGTGATTATGCTCGTATACGTAAGTATTATCATAAATGAAGTGAAAGATTAATGATAATGAAAAGTGGAACTTAACGAATGAATAAAAGTCTTGCAAGAAAAAGAAAGGAGGTTCACAGCCATGGGTTGTCAGCTCAACTGCATGCGGGTTAGCTACCCCATGAGGATGCATGCAGGGTCAATATTTGAGATTGACGGGACCCTTGTTGCTTGCCCCAGGTACTAGAGTCAGCTTCGTGCACAATGTTCGGGGTCTATTTATAGACCTCAGGCCCAGTACTAGCTTCGTGCATAATGTTCGGGGTATTGCACATTGGTCTGGTAGAAAGTGAAAGATAATGATAAAAGTACGAAATGAATGAGAAGAATGATGAAGGATAATAATGAATATTATCTTGTTGTACGTATGATGTGTGATCATGTACGGAAGTAACGGATTTTATGAAAATGAAGTATTTTAAGAAAATGATATTTTTATATATCTAAACAAGAGATTTTAAATTCTAAAAACTAGAACTCACTCAGCAACGCTGACTTTTATGCATTTTCAGTTGGCAGGTAATTTGTTGTTGGGATGGCACGCGGGGGAAAGCTACTTGGCGGGCAAGACTGGCATCCATTCCGACATGATAATTATGTTGTTTTGTAATGCAACTAAGCGTTTCTTTTGTAACTCCTATTATACATTGATGTATTATTTAGCAACATTAAATATTAATGCAATGAATGGTTTTTGGTAATCTAATCCACTGCGATGTTTTAATTAAATGTACGTAATTTATGTAAATAATGCTGTGGTTGACTAACTGTGAGGTTTCCGGGAACAGGGCCTTACAAGTTGGTATCAGAGCCAAAGTTTAAGAGAAATGGGTAAATATTTTCAAAAACCTAAACTTAAACTGAGAATGGGACCGAATGGAGGGATGCCAGCCCAAGTAGCTACGTGCCATCAGGTATTTCTTTTCTTAAATATTAACCGGTATTATGTGCGTGTGCTATCTGATTTATGTGCTCTTAGTAGATTTGGATACTAATGTAGTCAGGATAGGAAATGCTTAGGGGTTGAAGAGTAAGGTAAGTGGCTAATCATAACTGGCCACTGTAATTAGGGACTTACTATACTTGACATAAACTGAGCTATTACCTTGAATGACCGTGTTGGTATTTGAATCTTATAGTGTTTAGAGGATGGCTGGTGGTAGATCGTCGAAAGCTTCCCGCGGTGGAGCACGGGGTGGTCGTGGTGCTGGACAACGTGTCACGAGGAACAAGACGAAAACTGCTAAGACGGCCCCTGCAGGGCCCGAGCTTCATCACCCAAAGGGCGGTGATGAGAGTGCTAACTTAAGAGCCTCAGTAAAGGAGGCAGTCGTGGAGGAAGTGCATCAGGTCATGCAGACGATCCTGCCGTCTGTGGTGATCGAGGTCATCCGTGCGGTAAGAAAGGATGAGAAAAGGAGAAGGAGGAGGAGAGAAAGAAAACTGCTGGGAGAAGGAGGGATGATAGAGATCAGGATGAAGGGGAGCAACTAAACACTAAGGTGGCGGCCTCTAGTGATGAGGAGGAGGGGGTAGTGCGGGAGACTGCGAAGGGGTGCAGCTACGGGGCATTCCAGCGATGCAAACCCCCAACTTTTGATGGCAATGGTAATGTTGCTGCTGCTCACCGCTGGGTGAGAGAAATGGAGGCGGTGCTGGAGATTAGTGAGTGTACGGAGGACCAAAAGGTAAAGTTCGCCACTCACTCGTTTGTAGACTCGGCTTTATGTTGGTGGGACAATATTGTCTAAGCCCGAGGGCAGCAGTGCCATCGAAAAGATGAGGTGGGAAGAACTGAAGAAGATGGTGATTGAGGAATTCTGTCCTCACCGAGAGCTCGACAAGATAGAGAGGGAGTTCCTACAGCTAGAGGCGGGGACCATGACTCATCAGCAATACACCACCAAGTTCAACGAGATGGCGAGGTTGGTGCCAGATCAGGTAACGCCGGTGTCGAGAAAGATCAAGAGGTATATTCAGGGATTGCCGGCGGATGTCCGTAGGCACCTGATTGTTGCCCGGCCGAGTACCTTTAGATCGACAGTGGATCTGGCAGGGAGACTCTATGATGAGAGGGAAACGGCTGTGGTAGAGGTGAGAAAGGCAGGTGGCGGTGAAAGGAACTGGAATGGAAAGCGGTTTGGACGTGGTGGTTTCACTCCAAACAACAAGAGGACGATGGTGGATGACCGAAGAGTGGTGTCATCAAGCACGGGGATGAAGAAGTGTGGCAAATGTGGTAAGGAACATACTGGAGAGTGTAAGTGGGGATCGAATGTATGCTTTAAGTGTGGGAAGCCTGGTCACATTGCAAGGGATTGTAGGGTGTTGAGGTGCTATAACTGTGGTGAAGAAGGTCATGTGAGTAGGGATTGCAAGAAGCCAAGGGTGGAGAGTTTTGGGGCGAAGAAGAGGATGGAGAATGAAGGATAGAGGGCAAGTGCTAGAGCATTCATGATGTCCCGGGAGGAGGCCAGGGTGGACCCCGATGTCGTGTCAGGTATGTTTCTAGTAAACCAAACTTGTGCCTCTGTATTATTTGATTCTAGCGCTAGTAGGAGTTTTATTTCTGCTGCTTTCTGTGCTAAGTTGCCTATTAGTAGTAGTAGTATTGATGAGCCATTCGATGTAGAAACTGCTATTGGTAAGTCTACCAGAATTTCTGAAATGATAGAGGATTGTGACATAGAACTAGAAGGCCATAGGTTCTCTGCTAAACTATTTGTGATGCCCCTAGGTGGATTTGATGTAGTTCTAGGGATGGATTGGTTGGTAGCCTATGAGGCAAATATTGTGTGTCGCAAGAAGATGATTCGATTAACTGCGTCTGATGGAAGTTCGGTGACGGTCTACGGTGATCGAGTTACTACGGTCCCGAAGGTGATTTCAATGGTGGTGGCCGAAAAGTCCATGAAACGGGGATGTAGTGCCTACCTAGCTTACGTGAAGGACGTGGATGCGTCAGTACCCCAATTGTCCGACGTACCAGTTGTGCGTGACTTTCCAGACGTGTTCCCAGAAGATTTACCAGGTGTGCCACCGGACCGCGAAATCGAGTTTCAGATCGATTTGATACCTGGTGCTCAGCCCGTTGCCAAAGCACCATATCGATTGGCTCCATCTGAGATGAAGGAACTGATGGTGCAGCTACAGAAGTTGTTGGACAAAGGGTTCATTCGACTGAGCATCTCTCCCTGGGGTGCTCCGGTCTTGTTTGTAAAGAAGAAGGATGGTAGTATGAGGATGTGCATTGACTACCATGAGTTAAACAAGTTAACGGTGAAGAACCGATATCCACTACCTAGAATTGATGACTTATTTGACCAGCTCCAAGGTGCCAGTTGGTTCTCGAGAATAGATCTTCGATCTGGCTACCATCAATTGAAGGTGAAGGAGCAGGATGTCCCTAAAACAACGTTTCGCACACGTTATGGACACTAAGAGTTTCTCGTTATGTCTTTTGGTCTAACTAACGCGCCAGCTGCTTTTATGGATTTGATGAACCGAGTGTGCCGGCCAATGTTGGATAAATCAATGACTGTGTTTATTGATGATATTCTGATTTATTCAAAGAGCGAAGAAGCACATGCCGGCCACATTCGTGAAGTGTTGGAGACACTTAGGAGAGAGAAGCTGTATGCTAAATTCTCTAAGTGCGCTTTCTGGTTGCGTGAAGTTCAATTTTTGGGTCACGTGGTAAATTCTGAAGGAATCATGGTGGACCCTGCAAAGGTTGAGGCAGTGATGCAATAGAAATCTCCAAAGACGCCATCCAAGACTCGCAGTTTCTTGGGTTTGGCGGGCTACTACAGAAGATTTATCCAAGACTTTTCCAAGATAGCCTCACCATTGACCAAGCTGACTCGCAAGGATGTGAAGTAGGTATGGGGTCGAGAGCAAGAGAACGCTTTCGAAGAATTAAAGGCGAGGTTGACTTAAGCTCCTGTCTCGACGTTGCCCGAAGGGAACGAAGACTTAGTGGTCTATTCAGATGCTTCATATTCGGGATTGGGTTGCGTGCTAATGCAGAGGGGAAGAGTAATAGCCTACGCGTCCTGACAGTTGAAAATCCACGAGGCTAACTACCCCACTCATGACTTGGAGTTAGCGGCTGTGGTCTTTGCACTGAAGATTGGAGGCATTACCTGTACGGGGCGAAGTGCACCATCTTCACGAACCATAAGAGCTTGAAGTATTTCTTTGAACAGAAGGACCTCAATATGAGGCAAAGTAGGTGGCTAGAATTGATCAAGGATTATGATTGTGAAATCCACTATCATCCGGGCAAAGCCAACGTAGTGGCCAACCGAAAAAAGAGACCCGAGCCAATCCGGGTGAAAGCTTACCGGCTGATTATGACCTCCGATGTGATGACACAGGTCAAGGGGTTCCAAGATGAGGCATTGAAAGAAATCGCCTTAACTCTGAAAGGATGAGAGGTCTGGTCGCGGAGTTGGGTGAAAATACTCTTGGAGTTAAAACCCTATTCGGGCGGATATGGATCCCTCGTTATGGAGAACTACGGGGGCGGATCATGGATGAAGCTCATAGGACATGATACTCCATTCATCCCGGTGCTACCAAGATATATCATGACATGAAGAAGGATTACTGGTGGCCGGGTATAAAGCGTGATGTAGCGGAGTATGTGGGCAAGTGCCTTACTTGCTTGCAAGTGAAGGCAGAGCATCAGAAGCCATACCGGATGATTCAACCTTTAGATATACCCGAGTGAAAATGGGAGCACATCACCATGGACTTCATCACCAAGCTACCACGTACGGCAAGGGGGTACGATGCCATATGGGTGATAGTTGACCGTCTGACAAAGAGTGCTCACTTTTTGCCGATCAGCGAGACGTATTCCTCCGAGAGGTTGGCGGATCTATTCATTAAGGAGATTGTAGCTCGTCATGGTGTACTGGTGTCTATTGTGTCAGACCATGACACTCGGTTCACATCGAAGTTTTGGAAGAGATTCCATGATGCGATGGGGACGAGGCTACACATTAGCACGACGTATCACCCTCAGACAGATGATCAGTCGGAGAGGACAATTCAGACACTCGAGGATATGCTCCGAGCATGCATGATTGACTTTGGAGGAAGTTGGGATGAACACTTACCGTTAGCTAAATTCTCATACAACAACAGTTACCATGCCAGCATTGGCATGCCACCATATGAGATGCTATATGGTAGAAGGTGTAGAACGCCCGTGTGTTGGGGAGACATCGGGCAGAAAGAGCTGGGCAGTATTAAAGTGATTGAGGCTACGACTGAGAAATTGGAGAAGATCAAGGCCTTCATGAAGGCGACAAAAGATAGGCAAAAGTCGTATGCCGACAAGAGACGTAGACCGATTGAATTCAATGTGGGTGATAGGGTCATGTTGAAGGTCTCGCCTTCGAAAGGAATCATCCGGTTTAGGAGGCAGGGTAAGCTCAGTCCGAGGTATATAGGACCTTTCCGAATTGTTGCACGAGTAGGAGAGGTGGCCTATCGATTGGAGCTACCTGATGAGTTAAGTGGAATTCATCCAACATTCCATGTATCTCATCTGAAAAAATGCCTAGCTGATGAAGACATGATTGTATCACTGGAAGACATTGAAGTGGATGAATGACTTAACTATCTAGAGCAACCAGTGGCAATCATTGACCAAAAAGAGAAGAGGTTACGAAATAAAGTGGTTCCACTGGTGTGAGTGTAGTGGAAGCATAGGAAGGGATCTGAGTCTACGTGGGAGACTGAGGAAGAGATGAGACAGCATTACCCACAACTGTTCGAACAATAACAGGTTTCAAGGACAAAACCTCTATAACGGGGTGCACTTGTAACACCCGAAAATTTTAATAAAAATAAAGGAAAAGAAAAGTGTCTTGAAAGAAAAGAAAAGAAGCATAAGTGGAGGGGGCCTAAGTGTAAAAGTACAATATCTTATTATTTTAATGTTTAAAAGGCATGGCCACCCATGCCACTGCCTTTTTACACTTTTGCTTTCGGCTGGAACAGAAACAAGAAGAAGAACAGAAGATCACTTGGTTCTAGAGAGAGAAAGAAGTTGATTTTGCTAAGGTAGGTATTTTTCTTGTGTTTTTGGTTCAGTTTCAGCTGAATTTTCAGCTTGTGGACCGATTCTTATGTGTTTTTGTGCTTGGTTATGTGTTTTTGGTGTGTTTAGGTTGTTTGAACTCTTTGTGCCCTCAAGTTCGGTGGATTTTTGCTTGAAGGCTGCAACTGGTGAGTTCTAGATCCCCGGTTTTGTGTTTTTAAACTTCTTTGGGGCTGAAATTACATGTAAAAATGTTTTACAACTTGTATGCATGATAACCGTATGTATGTTGTGTTTGGTTGGTTGTATTTCTTGGGTCTATGTTTGTTTTAGGTGTTTAGAATGATAGATTTAAGTTATGAGCATGTTAGAATGATGTTTGAGACTGGAAATAATTTAGAAACACGTTAAGTCTGCTGCCCATGCGCCCAAATAGGACTCATGAGCCTGAAATTTAGCTCAAACACCTAAGTCCTTCTTATGCGCCTAAACAGTACCTCATGCGCCTAGAAATTTTGCCTAATAGTCTAAGTGTTGCTCATGCGCCTGATACTTAGTCAAAAAGACTAAGTTCCACCCCATGCGCCTTAATAGTGCCCATGCGCCCATTGCCCAAAATGCCTAAGTGTACCCCCAAGCGCCCCAATAGTATCCATGCGCCCAGAAAACTTCTCATATGCCTAAGTGTTAGTTCAGGCGCCTAACTTCCCATGTGCCTAAGTGTTGGTGAGCCTGCATAGTACTCACGCGCCTGCATAGTGCTCATGCGCCTAAAAGACTTAGAAAAATTTCTGAAATTTTGGGAAATAGAAATTTTAGGGTTTAACCCTGGGTTGTTTTGGTGGTTATGTTTGTTGATGTTACGCTTGTTTGTGGCCTGTTCTTATGTTCCATATTACGTATTATTATGTGACTTTACGTGGTGTGATTATGCTCGTATACGTAAAGTATTTTCATAAATGAAGTGAAAGATTAATGATAATGAAAAGTGGAACTTAACGAATGAATGAAAGTCTTGCAAGCAAAATGAAAGGAGGTTCACAGCCACGGGTTGTCAGCTCAACTGTATGCGGGTTAGCTACCCCATGAGGATGCATGCAGGGTCAGTCTTTGAGATTGACGGGACCCTTGTTGCTTGCCCCAGGTACTGGAGTCAGCTTCGTGCACAATATTCGGGGCCTGTTTATAGACCTCAGGCCCAGTACCAGCTTCGTGCATAATGTTCGGGGTATTGCACATTGGTCTGGTAGAAAGTGAAAGATAATGATAAAAGTACGAAATGAATGAGAAGAATGATGAAGGATAATAATGAATATTATCTTGTTGTACGTATGATGTGTGATCACGTACGGAAGTAACGGATTTTATGAAAATGAAGTATTTTAAGAAAATGATAGTTTTATATATCTAAACAAGAGATTTTAAATTCTAAAAACTAGAACTCACTCAGCAATGCTGACTTTTATGCATTTTCAGTTGGCAGGTAATTTGTTACTAGGATGGCAGGCGGGGGAAAGCTACTTGGCGGGCAAGACTGGCATCCATTCGTGCATGATAATTATGTTGTTTTGTAATGCAACTAAGCGTTTCTTTTGTAACTCCTATTATACATTGATGTATTATTTAGCAACATTAAATATTAATACAATGAATGGTTTTTGGTAATCTAATCCGCTGCGATGTTTTAATTAAATGTACGTAATTTTATGTAAATAATGCTGTGGTTGACCAACTGTGAGGTTTCCGGGAACAAATCCACGGTTTGCTCTCCAAAATCCTAGCATATATAAGAATCACGTAAACCTTAGTAGACATTTTAATTTCCTATTTTGATTAACAAAATCCTAGCAATTGCCTTATTTATGTTACACATCTTCGATAATCCATCTATAATCTTCACACCTCTTCGACACATTAGGGGATCTGACCAAGCAACAAATCCACGGTTTGCTCTCCAAAAGCAAATTAGGTTAAAAAGGATGTATATTAAACCATGAACATGTATAAAATCTAAAACAAAAGAGAAAGGAGAACATGATGACCTGTTTGGCATAACAATAGAACCTATATCATGTGTTTGTGCATGTCCAAGAAGTGTGATAAAATGTTGGAGATCCATATGAACACATCACCATGTCATCAACCATTGTAGAGTTCGAAACAAGCTTGAGCATGAAAATGAAATGATCAAACAGATGAAGTTAAATAAAAACCCTAGTTAATTTTATCGAAAAAAAGAACACAAATGCCTTTTGAAAAGGAAAGTACAATAATGCCCCTCACGTGAGGGGCATGTCGGTTGCACTTAACAGAAATACTGATTAGTAGTAACCTACTGGTTTGTAAAGTACAATAATGTCCAACAAATCTCATACCATCAAAGCACCATAAACAAATTAGGAGACCAAGAAAGAAGAGGAAGATGAGTGTAGATAAATTGATGTAACAACTTTCTAAGTCTCATACCACCTAACAAATTGGAATACCAAGAAAGATTGCAAGAGTTTGCCGGTCAGTAACTTGTAAGAAGTGTGGATAGAGGGGTAATATTGTCATAACAAAAGGTCATACCATGGTCATGAAGAAAGACAATATGTCAATGATTCACGACAGGTTGTTTAATGTGTCTATGTGTGGTGTCGTTATGTCTAATTCAGTAACAAACAATTGCAATCTTTTGGGCAGTAGTATGTGTATGTTACTATGTATAGTAATCATTTTAGAATAAGTATATGTATGGCCTTAAGTGATGGTAATGTATTTAAACATTCATTTTTGTAATGTAAAAGTCCCTAGATTGGTAATGTATTAACTTGGTTTAGTAATTTGGTTTTGTTTTGCATTTCATTGTTGCATTTGGTCTGCATACTTTGGTTTACAAGTTGATTTGGTCTGTAAATTAGTTTGCATATGCTGTGCAACTTGGTTTGCATATGTCTACAACTTGGTTTTCAAAGGGTATGCATAATCTATACAAATGGTATGAACAGTTGTTTAATGATCTTTATTTTTTTCTTTGGTATTTTGGTATGAATTAGTGGCGAATTTTATTAACATAATACACTGATTTCATCTTTTATTGGATTATTACTTATGTACTTTGAACATTTATACAAACTTTTAGAAAAAAAAAGCAGATAATTTCATAAGCATTACCACAATACATTTAACCCTAACTAATGAACTTCACAACATTTTTAGGTCATTTTGGTAAAAATATCCTAACAATTCCCTTCATAAAAATATCTTAACAAGAAACATTTCAATTTCCTATTTTGATTAACAACATCCCTAGCAATTGCCTCGTTTATGTTGTACATCTCCAACAATCTATCTATAATCTCTACACCTCTTTGACACATTCGGAGATCTGACTAAGCAACAAATCCACAATTTGCCAACTGCATGCATATTAGGTATATAATAATGTATATTAAACCATGAACATGTATTAATTCTAGAACAAAAGAAGAAAGGGGAACATGATGATTTGTTTGGCACAACAATAAAACCTACGGCATGTGTTTATGCATGTCCAAAAAGTGTGATAGAAGGTTGGAGATCCATACGAACACATCATCATGTCATCAACCATTGTAGAGTTCGAAAGAAGCTTGAACATGGAAGTGAAATGATCAAACAAATGAAGTTAAATAAAAACCCTAGTTAATCTTATTGGAAACACAAATACCTCTTGAAAGGGAAAATACTATAATGCCCATTACGTGAGGGACATCTGATCGCACTTAATAAAATATTAACGGAGTTAGAGTCACAAAGTAAAATAAAAAAAAATAGTAACTTGGTTGTTTGTAAAGTTTACATCTTATAAAAACATCCACATCTTTTTTTTATCTTTAATCTTATAAATATATCAAAAATCATTATTTTATTTATCTTCTTTTTAATTAAATAATACCTTTAGCATTATTTTGTTACTACTCTGCTCACAACTATTTTTAAAAACAATTAAAGAATTAATAAAAATAAATAATATCTTACCAAATATATCACAATCTCATGCGATTAAACCCGGTAACCCACACGACACACTTGAAGACCCTCACTCTGAGATCAGCAGTCGCCGGCGATGGCGGGCACCTCCGGCGGTGGCAGCGGTTCTTCAAACTCAAACGCCTCATCCGCCGCCGCCGCATCTCATCAAGTTCCCAAGATCCTTCTAGCAAAGCCCGCTCTCGTCACCGCCGCCAAGTACAACCGCGGCCCCGGCGCCGGTGGAACCTCCGCCGGTGGCTCCGACGACTCCTCAGCCTCACTCCGTTCTCGCCTCCCCAACGTCGCCTTCCTCAACCTGTTATCTGACTCCTGGGATTTCCACACCGACCGACTCCTCCCCGTACGTCCATCTCATGATTCAACTGTTCATTTGTTTGTTTGTTTGTTTTGTTGATCGGTTGTTGTTGTAGTTTTTGACGGATAATACTGATTTCACGGTGGTCGGAGTGATTGGTCCGCCGGGGGTCGGAAAGTCGACTATCATGAATGAGATTTACGGCTTTGATGCAACTTCCCCTGGTAATTTTATCATTCATGACCTCAGATTCCTAATTTTCGTTAGTGGTTTGATGACATTTGTATCACCATAGCAATCGAGTATTCTGGTTGTTTTATTTCATCAGTTTCTTGTATTTACACTGGCAAACCGCAGATAATCTGATTGTCGTTACTAGTTTGATGAAATTAGTTTGAACATGGCGGTATCTTAAGTTGAGAAGCAATTTAATGTTCTAGTGGTTTTATTTCACCAGTTTCTTGTGTCTACACTAGCATTCATGACTTCAAATGATGTGATTTTCGTTAGTGATTTGATGAAATTACTTTGAATATGACTGTATGTCTGTATCTTACGTTGAGAGACATAATTTAGCTGAAAATTGGTGTTCTATTGTTATTGCTTGATGATGCTATATAGTAATACTGTATTAGTGATCAATTTGGTGTTAGTTGGTAGGGATGCTACTTCCCCTGGTAATCTTAGCATTTATTTTTTGTGATTTTACACTTGCATTCATGACTTCAAATGCTGTAATATTCATTAGTAAGTTGATGAAATTACTTTGAATATGACAATATCTTAAGTTAAGAGACATAATTTAGCTGAAAATTGTTGTTATATTGTTATTGTTTGATGATGTTATACAGTAATACTGTATTAGTGATCAATTTGGTGTAAATTGGTAGGGATGCTAATGCTACTTCCCCTGGTGATGTAAAAATTTGATATCTGATTTTATTCAATGAACTTCTTGTATCTACAGTTGCTAGGATTCAGGTGATACGCAATGTCGCAATGGAAGCTAATAACTCGCGCACTAACGATTATCTCACAGAAACATAAAATAAATGAACACTACTTCAGCTAGGGTTTTCTTGTTAGCTCACTGTGCAAAGATTACAATTACGTATGCAGGGTATTTATGGATAAAATACTAGGGCTAATTAACATAGATGGGTCCTAATATTAGATAGTAGTTGGCCCCATGTGCTTCATCCAAATCGACATTCATGAGCCCAAAGCCTTCACAATTAACCCAATATCACTTGCATTCATGAATTCGCATGTTGTAGCTTTCATTCGTAAATTGATGAAATTACTCTAACATGGCACTATCTTAAGCTGAGACAATGTGGCTGAAATTTTGTGTTTTATTGTGATTGTTTGATGATATTGTACAGTAATAGTGATCAATATGGTGTTAATTGGTAGGGATGCTGCCTCCATTTGCAGTAGAATCAGTAGAAACCAAATCACTAGCAAAACATTGTACAGTAGGAATTGAACCAAGGATCACTTCTGAAAGAATCATACTTCTTGATACTCAGCCTGTTTTTAGTCCATCGGTTTTGGCTGACATGATTAGATCGGATGGTTCATCCACGATATCGGTTTTGGGTGGTGACTCTTTACCTGCTGAGTTGGCACATGAACTGATGAGTATCCAGGTGTGTCTCTGGACTGTTGCCTTTTTAGTTTTACCTACAGTTTTGCCATTGATTGTGTTCATTTATGCATGATATGCTAATCTTTATGTTATGCAGCTTTAGTTGTTTGACTTGTTTCTAATTGACTGTTTATCTTTCAATGTATTCTGCAAGGAACCCTTATAGCTTGGTGTTCTCTTGATCTCCATTTGTCACATTGTATTGGTGGTATCAGAAGGTGTTCATGATAACAACATGTGGCGTTTAATGGCAACGGTATGGTTTCCCGTTCCTAAATATTTTCATGGTTTTTTTTTTCATACCAGCTAGTTGATACACATATGAGTGTGTAATTATTTGATAAACAGATTCTGCTGATAATTTGTTGATCAAATTATAAACTTTTGATGATTTGTTTCATATCTTCTCAACAGAAGAGACTGTGTAGTGGTAAAATATAATTGACCTATTTACACTCTTCTTTTAACCTAATTTGAGAGACTACTACTGAAATTTACAGGGTATGCTTGTCATGAAGCATTTGAGTGGTTACGCTTTTGTTTGAATAAAAGTATAAAACCTCCCATTGGAAAAAAGGATTTCTTTGGATGACCGAGTATCGGTTACAATTTTGGAATAAGCTCCTAATGAATAAGCTACTCAAAGTAACTTTTAAAAATAAGCTCGGAGCTTTTGACAACAAAAATACCTGAATACGTTTCTTTGTAAGCATGAACCTATAAATATATCTGTCCTTTTATGTCCTTTTACATTTTTTCATCTACAACTACAATTACTTTTACCAAATATCTCTATACAGCTAACAGCTCACTCATAGCATACTCATAATACATATCAATTTATTTTCACTTAATTTCTTCTATTTTATTGTCAAATTCATTAATTTCTTAAACTGTTAATATTTCTCAAACAATCAAACACCTTATTATTAGAATGTAAACATACTCGCAGTCGGTTATTTTATTCTAATATCTAATTACCACATAGTCTGTTTGTTATAAGGTACGTTATGTGCTTTTTGATTTCCAGGTGGATTTGTTAAAGCATAGCCTACCCGATCCTTCGTCCTTGTCCCTTTCACATCCACACAGCTCTAATTTAGGATCTGATAAAGAAATTAAAGATAAAATTCAAGAGGTTGGAGAAGAATACATGGCTTCCCTGGTTTTTGTTCACACAAAGTACATTGTTTTTTCTCATTTTTTTATATTTTAGTATTTTACATAGCAGGACGTGTGAATTAGCGAATGCATGATAATTTGATATGATATCTTATTGTTTGCAGGCTTCGTGAACAAGATATTGCTCCCAAATATCTTGTGCAAGTAAAAAAAGCACTTAATCAGTATTTTTGCTCCACTTCATTCAACAAACAGAAATCCGTGAGTCTCGATAGCAGTTCTGATCCGGCACCACTAGAGTTATTTTTCATCCCACATAAATTAATTCAGATCATCCGGGAACACAATATGAGAGTTACTATTCTTCCTTGTGGAGACTACGGGATCAGGTAAAGACCAGTAACTGTTGGCATGGGTCAACAAGGGTTGGGTATGGCTGGATTGACCTTAGCGTGCCAGATATGATTCTACAAATTATCTCAATGATGATCTGATTATTGAGCAAAATGACTCTTGTTCAGTCCTTTTTACCCATTTGACCCATTTTCTTTGATCTATATCTTTTATTCTACTTGGTAACCTGTTAGAGATAATACATAAGCCAAGTATTACCATTTATAAGTAAAATGGGTCAATATTGTCTGCCTTTAGTGTGTGTGCGTAGAGGTGCACAAAACCCATGCTGGGCTAATTCCGGTCCCTACCAAAAAAATTAGGTCTAGAGAGGGCCAGCCATTTTTGGGTTTTGTTGTTTTATTTTTATCATTTCTGAATGCTAAGATTTACAAATGTTAGTTTAGACTTATAACTAAAGTTTCACTAAAAAGATTTAGTATCATCAAGTATAAATAAAAATGTTTTCTTAATAAATTAAATAAAGCCCACTTTTACACCTCTATGTGTGCTAGTTTGATGGGATGGTGTTGGGTAGGGCTGCAACAATGTTGAGCTTTTATCAAGCCGCTTGAGCTTTGGATCGAGCTCTAAACAAGCTTTTTCAATAGAATATATACATTCTATCGGATCATTGCTGGATTTGACACCATCATTTCTGATTTTGAGTTTAGGTTTTATCGATGAGTGGTCCATCTTTTTCAAGAACAGTGTCAGAGAGAGACTGGCTGAAAAATTCAGGTAAGATATGGGAACTAGTGAAGAATTCATCAATCATTTCTGATTACTGCAGGACACTTCAAAACTCAGGCTTATTCAGAAGATGATATCATCTGTTTCACTCAAGAATCAAGAGAAAACCAAGATGCAATACCATTTGTGCTTCAGTCACTGCATTTCCTTCTAGAGTTTAAACATATCTTTTCTTCTGAAATTAAATATATATTAAATATCAACTTCCTTACGTGAGTGCGTTGTACTGTAGTTAGCTATGCGTACGTAGAAGCTTATGGTACCACTTTCTTTGCACCTCATTCACATTGCATCTCACTTCAACATAAAACAAAACAACAGATCGATTTAGAAAAATATCCCAAACGAAATAGTGACGATAGTGGCAATGGGCAAAGCCACCGGTGACAGCATGGTGGTCGGAACCGCTGCGGCGGTCGTAGCTTCTTGAACTGTAGCATTACCAACGTGGCGGGAAATTATGAGTTGGTGGCAAAGGCGGTAGGGACGATGCCACCAGCGACAACGTTGGTGGCCGCACTAGGTGCGACGGCCGTAGTTTCTTGAGCTACCGCATTATCGACGGCGGAGACGGTGATTAACATAACAACCACGGCGGTGAGCGCATTATTGCACAACTTTGCCTAAAAAACTATTGAGTCACGTTTGTATTTTTATGTACGTGTCTATATAAATTCGAGTCCATCTATGTTTTTACATAAATTTTGTTTAGAAACGAGTGGGGTGAATATAATACGTTTTCGTTCGACGCTATAAATCCACGTTATTCTATGTTTCAACGTAAATTTACTTTGGAAATGAGTCAGCACAATTGCAATCTATACTTTATTAGGCAAGCAGCACGTTTATTTTTATGTATGTTTGGAGTTGGTCTACGCTTCAACATAATTATTTTTGAAAAAAAAGTCAGGTTAAATATAATAAGTTTTCATTCAATGATATAAATTCGAGTTACTATACGTTTCGACGTAAATTTAATTCGGAAGGGAGTCAGGTTGATTCTAGTCTATATTTTATCACGCCGCGTACAATGTCTGCGCAACGCGCGACATGTATAAAAAATAAATTTATGTAGAAAACATAACACTTTTGTATTTAAAAGAGTTTAAATATGCCATTCTTTTGGTTGACAAAAATATAATGGAATTTATCAATAGTAATAGGTATGAATTAAGCGTAGATAATATATCTAAATTTGAAACAACTGTATAGTCTTAGTGACCGATAGTAGTGGTGGTTTATTCTTATCAAAATTCTGAATTTCAATGAAATTGTAAATAATTGAAGTTTGCATGAACAAACCCGATTGAGCTGCTTGGTTCCCTTGAGCTTGACACTATAATAAATCTTTAAATATATGGTATACAGTCCAATTCATACACTCGCAAGATAAAGAAACTATTATTTTTATAAGTGTTGTATATAGTAACATCGTGGATATCAATATATTATATAAAAGAAAACAAGATGGGTTTAAGCTTGAGCTTTCATAGGTTAAAGAGATTAAATGGATAAAGCTCAAGGGTGAACCTTTAGGCTTCAACTGAATCTGATTCCAACTGCTTATTTATATTTTTGCTAACTACATCTCATGAAACTCCATTTCTAACTGAATATCAAATTCAAGAGAACCATTTAAAATCCACCAAAAATAACTAAAATACTTTAGCATTGACGAATTATTACTAACTTGGTGTTACTAACTTCTAACCACTAACCTGTCGTTCAAAAAAAAAAACACCCCACCTAAATACCTACGATGGGGTTTAAATCCTTACCACCAGGCTGAGGAGAGAGCACCAATGTCATTGGGCCAAAGACCTTTTGATTATTGTTCAACATATAGCTCAAAGATGATGTGTTTAACTCGTAAAACAATGGTTGTTATACTTTCAATATTAATGTCAACATTCTTACATCTTTGATAACAAAAAGAACTAGGGATAGCTAAATCTAGGAACATTTAAGAACACCATTAAACAAATTTAAAAAGGAGCTGTGATTCTTGAACAGTAAGGACTCCTAATCAATCACTCCATCATCACATCTGATGAAGCCTCAGTGGCTGATTTATCTGAATTTCCTTTCTTACCTGCAAATCATCAAATAGAAAAATTAGTATGTAATACAAAGATTTAGTTAGCAAAAATCTTTAAAACTACCTACCCTTTTTGTCCTTCTTGTTTAATCGCTTTGATCTAATCTTCAAACTCTTTTTCATGTGGAATTTTACTGGAGATTTAGTGGTTTCTTGTGATGATGTCCCTGATCCTGTAAATACATGTTTGCAATGGTAAGGGATATGATAGGCCTGTGTAATGATCTAGCCTAAAGGTGGCAAAATTAGCGCGTTGGGTAATGGGGCGAAATGGGTTTGTGTGGAAACTGATCACGGTTGATTTGAGCAGGTGGAAGGTGGACCCATTGGGTCAAGTTCTATTATATCTACTTCTAATAATTATAATACTTTCTTATTGTTGGAGAAAAGAAAACATGCTGCAACTTTTTCTTTGTGAACCTAATTTTTTTGTTCGTAAGCTATGATGAAAAATCCATCAGATATATCATCTCCCACACTTGATGATACTCTTCCAACCTGTTGGGTAATTTCATGGCCCAAAATTACTCAACCACTTGCACTTAACAGGTTACCTTGGTTTTAAAAAGCGCTAGGTGCTTTGAGGCGTTTAGGTTCCTAAAGCCAAGGCGCGAGGCAAAAGCGTCACCACAAGGTCTTGCTTAATGTACAACCAGAGTTGTATGTGTATTATCTGGTTTTACATAACAGCCTTTCTATCAAGTAAATCATTCTTAATCTCTTTATTCTATTGGTTGTTTTTACCATTAGCCTCTACACACCCTAATTTTGATCCAAATGAACATGAGGCGCCATCTCAAGGCCCTCAGGTGTTCTCTAGATCACTCAAGCACCTCACCTCGCATAGATCACACCAACCTACCCACCCCGTGTGTGTGGATGCCAAGCTCATTTCCCCCTTTTTAAACTTACCCGCTAAAAAACTGATTTTAAGTCACCTTTCTTAGTTATTAGTAAGGTTGTAGACTTCTTGTAATTCTCTTTTCCCTATGTTTTGTTCTCTATAAGGAATAGACGCTTTCCCGCTTGCAAGGTTTCGAGCTCCTATTTCTGGAAGAGATTGAGGAAATGCTCCTTCCGTGAGGGCCTTTCAACCTATAGGAAGCTCTCTCATCCGAGAAGGCACACCTCAGGCATGCTTTTTAAAACCAAAAGCGTTGCCTAAGTTTTTTCTATTGGATTGAAATTACCAGGTATAGTCTAGCCCCTAACAACATCTGATCTTTGATTTCTACTCCTAAAAGGTTCCTAATGAAAGTATTAGTAAGGAACTAAGGATTCATGTCTGACATCAACAGTAAACTGGAGATTTATTGGTGCCTTGAGATGGTGTACTTGGTTCAGTAAATATATGTGTGCAATAGTAAGTGATATGATAGTCCTTTGTCATATTTTAGCCCTAAGCAATCAGAGGCACACATAGCACTTGCAGTGTCCCACAGTCATACCGCCCTGAGTCCATCAAGCCATGAAGGCGCATAGGCGCAGATACTAGCCAGATTCTACAAAACAAACAGACTGAACGCGTTTAAGACCGCTAAACTGGTCTGAAGCATCCAGAATAGCCTAGAACCAAACTACCCCCAAGGCCCCAACCCACCAAAACATGTCTAAAACCCAAAAAGTAGCATGCTTCGCGCCTTGAGTGCCCCTTTGAGTATCTAGGTTTAGCCCAAACAATATTGGTTATCCTTTGGCTTCCACTCCTAAAGGCTCCTAACGAACTCATCAACATTTCTGAAATCAATCATACAATAAAACATACAAACAGAATGTAAGCAGAGTATAATACCATCTGCAACAACCATCTCGATATCTTCCATCGTAATAAGACCCTTTTCCATAGCCTCCTTCTGGTCCTGTTCATTGTTCAGTACAATACCCAACGAATCAACTCAATCAGTTATGCAAACAAACAAATTTCTTCACAATAGAACTACATCAAACCACACAAATACTCAAAACATGAACAAAACATTAAACATACCCTCCGCCATTTCTTCATGAGCTTTCGCTTACGCTTGCCGGAGATGGTGGTGTTTTGGGGCCTATGCTTGAGCTTTCCGGTGGCAGGGTCACCGTGCACCGCTCTCTTCCGCTGTGCCACGGCGGCTCTCCGCCGCTTCTGTACCACGTTGAAGACGGCCATTTTGATGTCTTTGAGCTCCGGCGATTAGGGTTTGACTGTTGTTGTATGACTTATGAGTGATTTCAGGGTTCCTTATTTGTCGATGAATACAATTACATAATTTCCCCTTCATGTATTACTTAACTAGCATATTTGCCAACATAGTGTGTTAGCTCAAATTACACAAATCGATTCAATTTTACATTTCATCACTGAGATTGAAAAATTATAAGTTTAGTCATAAGGTTTAAAAAAAATATAACATGTTTCGTCCTTGGTCAAATAGCCGTTAGTTTTTGACGTTAAATACATGTAAATTGACCATTTTACCATTCTTCTTCTTCTCCAACCCACGCCTACACTTATTCTTCTTCCTCATCTCAACCACCATACCACCACCAATCCACCACCACCCACATCCGCACCATCACCACCACTCCTTGCCACCACCACCACACACCCCTATCTCCAACACCACCATATACCCCTATTTTCACCACAACCACTACCAATCCATCACCATCACCACCACACACACCCATCTCCACCACCAAACACACCCATCTCCACCACACACCACACACACACATCTTATTGCATGTTAGACTAAGAGCATGACTTTTGTAAGAATAGACTTTAGCGAATTTCGAGGATGAAATTTCTATAAGTAGGGGAGAATGTAACGACCTTGATGTTGGGCCTAAATTTTTTTTTCTAATAATCATAACGTGCCACACAATGATCACTATGAGGGCCCATAATTGGGCTTGGAATCATAAGACACACACACACTTAATGGGCTTAGGCCTATCAACCTTTAAACGGGCCATTGGCCACAATGCTAAATGAGCTTGACTCACAAGAATTCAATAGCCCATTGGGCCACAATATGATATTACCTTATGATTACCGACATTAATGGGCCATGGGCCCAATGCCTTAGCAGAATTAGTTACCCTTTATATTTCTAAATAATTAAGTGATTATAGATAGACCTTATTACTTAACATTCTAGATTTAACCTAATAAGTAAACAAATTAAACGAACAAATATAGTGAATATTTTTCCGAAAAAATTGTATAAACCCAATTACGCGAATTACCTAAGATAAATAATAAATAATAAGTTATAGTTAATGAAGGCCTCATGCATATTAAAAATTATAAAAACATTTGAAAGATATGAACTTTATAAAAATAATAGGAAGTTTTATAAAAATACTCTTTAGACCAATTAAATTCATATTAAAAACAAATAATACTTACATAATAAATAACTAACTAAATCTAAAAATTATCAAATCAAATCTATGAAACTTGTAAGGATTGTTTTTATAACTCTATAATAAGAAAAACCCAAATGCATGCACCTAATTATATATATATATATATATATATATATATATATATATATATATATATATATATATATATATATATATATATATATATATATATATATATGTGTGTGTGTGTGTGTGTGTGTTAAAAATTAACTACACCACTCACATATTATACATGCATGCATACGTAACACACACATATATAAATATATATATATATATATATATATATAATATATATATACACATATATTTGATACATGTATGCATACACACACCCATGCATACATATACGCATGCATACGTACTATACACCATACATATACATCACAACCATATACAAATGCGCGCGCACACACACACACACACACACACACACACACACACACACACATATATATATATATATATATATATATATATATATATATATATATATATATATATATATATATATATATATATATATATATATAGATCCATTCAAATTAAAACCAATTTTAAAAAAAAATCCAAAAGAACCACTACCAACCAATCAGAATTTTTAAACTGAACATTATTCTTTTTTTTTCATTTAATTACATATAAGGGTAAAATGATAAAGTAAAAAATACAATTTTAAGACCTGAAATTAAATGTTCCCTCTATTGTACTGAGACCACCGAACATCCGGTTTTGAATACTTACGATTCAAGACAATTGGTTACTACGAACATCAAAATTGAAGAGTAATATTCGAGAATCTGATGAAATTCATCTTTCAAAAGCAGTCCAACGATTATTGCTTCGGGTTCAATCGTAATTTGAGAAGGATATCTTTTGTAGAATGGGTTTGGATTTCTGATCAATCTTAACCTGCGTAACTTTTGTAGAGAATATCTGTCGACTCATGAAGGTAAACGCATTTTGCATTTACCTTAATTATTGAAAATTATTATGTCTGATAAAAGTAATCATGCATTTCATTCATAAGCTGAGCTTTTGCAAGTAGAGATGGAGAACAGGGATCAAGCCGAATAGGAGATCAAGTAATGGAATCATATGACATAAAAACAAGGGTTACATCAGACAGCACAAGTTTAAGAAGCCTGGTAGGTGTGGCACATGATGTTCATTGTGCAGAATCAACTGACCTGATGAACAACGATGCAGGGACTCATAACAAACAAGACGGGATGAGTAGCAAAATATCATATAAAGAGTTGTTGATGTTGGAATCTCTAACAAGAAATAAAGGCAAGGAAGTACTAACAAATCCAGAACAACCTGGTGATTGCACTTATGATATGGAGGGTTGCGTTACAGGATGTATGCAAGAAGAAACTTTTGAGACGATAAGAAACTGGGATGACGTAGGTATGAACTTTTATCTGGGATATGAAGATTGAGAATGTGAAAAAACCTATCATGATCATCATGATGAACCTTGCTTTATGAGAAAATAAATATAATTTTTGTACAACAAATCATTTAATTATGCTCCATAATATGATGAATATGTTGTTAAGGATTGATGTGATGGATTATGGGTTGCTGGGAAAAAAGATCATAGATGAATGACATCATGGATTAGCGGAAAATATATGTCCATGCATAAACGATGGGAATTAAGGGTTAAATCAAATTCTTAGGTTCTGGGAAAATATAGGCTATGAAAAGAAAGTAAAAAAAATTTGGACTACACTTATTTCATAGACTTCATATCTACATGATGAAAAAGTTTATGAATTGGATGTTAAAATGATTTTAAATTCGATCATGATTTATATTATATCATATACTTGATTAGACTATTTTATGAATTGGTTGATGTTATATAATATCAACTATAAATGGAAAGAAACATGATTCGCCATCTGACATTATTAACAAGGTACATTTATGTTGTCACAGGTGATGAAAAGGCTTACGAAGCTTGTGATACAAACACTATTCACTCCCCTAATGGCTTAACCTATTGGATTCTTATAGTATCAACAAACTTAAATCCTGTGGTCGGTGTTTTTTATGCAACATTTGAAGAAGCTAAGAAGATGTACGATGCATATGATGAAAATGCAGGGTTTTCAACTAGATCTAGCATAGTAAAGCGAAAAAAATAGTGAAATAACCTATCGATACATAGTATGTAACACATATGGAAAGTCAATGTCAGTAGTTGTTGATACATTGGAAGAAAAAATGGGAGGACCTTCAAGAAGGATGAGTAATTTTAAGGTTACCAACTGCAAGGCCAACATTCGGAACTGCCCAATATTGTTTGTATAAGTTTGTTGAGGCACATAACCACGAGTTGTTGGATGATGATGATATGATCTTTCGTAAAGCTAGAAGAAAGTTATAGTATGCAGATAAAAGGTACATTCTCAGACTATCAACTTCAAATATAGGACCAAGTATTGTTTATAGACTTAGATGCTTGAGTAGTGGTGGTCATAGTCAGGTGCGTGGGAACGTTGAGGATTATTGGAACTTTAAAAGAGATATGAACCTTTACATTGGTTTAAAAGAAGCATAAATACTCATTGACAGAATGGTGACGAGAAAGAAAAACAACCCAAAGTATTCATTTGATTACAAAACAGAAACTAATGAGCTTGTTCTTATATTTTGGGCTAATGAGATTGAAAAAGCAAATTATGATGCATTGGTGATATCCTAGCATTTGATGCAACCTATCGAATGAATAGGTACAAAATATGTCTTTCTTGAAGCTTTCAAAATATATGGGAGTGAATTAGCTTAGTCAATTTCGAGATGAATATGTTTTGAATACAGGTATAAGATAGTGTTTGTTCTATTCATTGGCGTTTATCATCACACCAGAAGTGTTACCTTCGGCGAAGCGTTGATTAAAAGAGAGAACATAGATTCATACAAATGGATTCTGGAAGCATTTCTACAAGCGCATGGAAAACAACCAAAACTAGTCCTAAATGATCAAGATCCAGCTGTAAAGGTTTCCATGGAGTCAACCCTCCCAGAATCATCACACCGGTTGTGCATGTGGCATGTAATGGACAAGTTACTATTTTGGTCAAAAATTAACAAGGTAATTAATGAACAAATTAGTCAAGTGAGGTAGTGTGCTATATCAGAATACTAACTGAAATATGTGACCAACAACGGAATATCGATCAGGATGTTACAAAAATGAACAATCAAATCAAGTAAGAACAAAGACAATGAATTTTGAAGGGGAAAAAGCCCTTGATCAAAGTGATCTCCGGCACAAAAAACCCCTTGGCGCCTGACAAAATGTCGGTGGCTGGTCCTTTGATTAATAACGAAAAACAAGTACAACTCGAGAGCTTGAATGATCGTATCTAAGTGTTATAATGATAATTTGAGTGTGTTTGAGTGTTTGTGAACAGAGATCAGGTGTGTGAACGTGAATAAGTGCCCTCAAACGATCAGCCAAGCCTCACTATGTATAGTACATGAAATAAACAAAATGTGAGACATTTTCGGGATATTCAGTGAGATTTTCAGGATCCTCAGCGGTTACTTTGACCAGTTAACCTGTTATCCAGCTAATTGAGCACGTTTTGTAACACCCAAAAATTTGCTAAAAATAAAAGAAAAGAAAAGTATAAAGAAAGAAAGGAGAATTTGCATAAGTGGAGAGACTAAAGTTGTGTAAATGACAAAACATTATTATTTTATGTTTAAATAGGCATAGCCGCACATACACCCTACTTTTCTACTCCTCTTTCGGCTGGAAAGAAGAAAGAAGAAGCATAAGTTCTCTCGGTTCTTGAGTGTGAAGAAGCTGATTTTGCTAAGGTGGGTGTTTTACATGCGTTTTTGTTCGGTTTCAGCTGAGTTTTCAGCTTCGGGACCGATTCTTATGTGTTTTTGTGTGTTCGGTTGTGTGTTTAGGTGTTTGAACTCTTTGTGCCCTCGAGTTTGGTGGAGTTTTGCTTGAAGGCTGCAATAGGTGAGTTCTAGATCCCCGGTTTTGATCTTTTAAACTTGTTTTGGGGCTAAAAATGCATGTAACCAACTTTTAATACATTTCAGCATGTTTAACCATAAGTTTGTGCCCCTGTTTATACGGGTGATTATATGTTTGTGTATGAATTGTTGTTTTTTGTGTTTATATGCTTGATTTAGGTGTTTGGCATGATAGATTTGGGTTAGGAATATGTTAAAGATGATTGGGTCTGAAAAATAGTGTAAGTTTGAAATTACAACTCTCCATGCGCCCAACATAGTGCCCATGCGCCTGGAATTCTGTCCATGCTCCTAAGTCCTTTCCCATGCGCCTAAGTACCCCATGCGTCTACTGTCCAAATGCCTAAGTATAGTTCATGCGCCCAAGCAGTACTCATGCGCCTAGAATTTCCCATGCGCCTAAGTGTTTCCATGCACCTAAGTACCCGTGCGCCTACATAGTACTCATGCGCCTGCATAGTGCTCGTGCGCCTAAATGCCTTAGAAAATTTTTTGAAATTTTGGGAAATAGAAATGTTAAGACTAAGCCTTGGGATGTCTTGATGGTTATGTTCGTTGGTGTTATGCATGTTTGTGGCCTTTTATTTATGTTCCCTATTACGTATTATTACGTGACTTTACATGGTGTGTTTATGCTCGTATGCGTAACATATTATCATAAAGAAGTGAAAGATTAATGATAATGAAAAGTGGAACATAACGAATGAATGAAAGTCTTGCAAGCAAATGAAAGGAGGTTCACAGCCATTGGGTTGTCAGCTCAACTGTGTGAGGTTTAGCTAACCCGAAGGATGCACATCGGGTCAATCCTAGAGATTGACGGGACCCTTGTTGCTTGCCCCAGGTACTGGAGTCAGCTTCGTGCACAATGTTCGGGGTCTATTTATAGGCCCTAGGCCCAGTACCAGCTTCGTGCACAATGTTTGGAGTATTGCATATTGGTTCTGTAGAAAGTGAAAGATAATGATGAATGAATGAGAAGAATGATGAAAGATGATAATGAATATTATCTTGTTGTATGTATGATGCCTGAACACGTACGGAAGTAATGGATTTTTGAAAAGGGAGTATTTTAAGAAAAATGATATTTTTATATATATACAAGGGACTTTAATTTTAAAACTAGAACTCACTCAGTAACGCTGACTTTTATGCATTTTTAGTTGGTAGGTAACTTGTTGCTGGGGATGGAACACGGGTGAGGCTAATTAGGGGGCAAAGACCGGCATCCATTCGTGCTTAATGATATTGTTGTTTTGTAATACAACTGGATGATTCTTTTGTAACTGTTAAAATATAATGATGTATTATTTAGCATCATTAAGTATTAATGCATGAATGGTTTTTGATAACTTAATCTGCTGCGCTATTTTTATGAAATGTATTTATTTTATATGAAAAATGTTGTGATGGTCTAACTGTGAGGTCTCCGGGAATGGGGTCTTACAAGTTGGTATCAGAGCCAAAGTTTAAGAGAAATGGGTAAATTATTTTAAAAACCTAAACTTAAACTGAGAATGGGATCGAATGGAGGGATGCCATCCCAAGTAGCTACGTGCCATCAGGTAATTTATTTTCTTAAATGTTAACCGGTAATATGTGCGTATGTTATTTGATTTATGTGCCCTTAGTAGATTTGGATACTGATGTAGTAAGGATAGGAAATGCTTGGGAGATGAAGAGTAAAGTAAGTGGCTAATCACAACTGGCCACTGTAATTAGGGACTTACTATACTTGACATGAACTGAGCTATTACCTTGAATGACCGTGTTGGTGGTTGAATCTTATAGTGTTTAGAGGATGGCTGGTGGTAGATCGTCGAAAGCTTCTCGAGGAGGAGTACGGGGTGGCCGTGGTGCTGGACCACGCATCACAAGGAACAAGACTAAGACTGCTGAGTCGGCTCCTGCTGAGCCCAAGCTTCATCACCAGCAGGGCGGTGATGAGAGTGCCAACTTGAGAGCCTTAGTAAAGGAGGCAGTTGTGGAGCAAGTGCATCAAGTCATGCAGACGATCCTGCCGTCTGTGGTGACCGAGGTCATTCGTGAGGTAAGAGAAGATGAAAAGAAGGAGACGGAGGAGGAGAGAAAGAAAACTGCTAGGAGAAGGAGGGATGATAGGGGTCATGATGAAGGGGAAAGACTAGATACCGAGATGGTTGCCTCCAGCGATGAGGAGGAGGAAGTAGTGCAGGAGACTGTGAACGGGTGTAGTTACGGGGCATTCCAGAGATGCAAGCCCCAACTTTTGATGGAAATGGTAACGCTGCTGCTGCTCACCGTTGGGTGAGAGAGATGGAGGCTATGTGGGAGATCAGCGAATGTAGGGAGGACCAAAAGGTGAAGTTTGCCAGTCACTCATTCGTGGACTCGGCGTATATTAGTGGGACAATATTGTCCAGGCTGAGGATAGCAGGGTTATCGGGAGGATGAGGTGGAACGAACTGAAAAAGATGGTTATCGAGGAGTTCTGTCCTCATAGAGAACTTGACAAGATAGAGAGCGAGTTCTTGCAGTACTAAGTTTAACGAGATGGCAAGGCTGGTGCCAGACCAGGTGATGCCGGTGTCGAGAAAGATTAAGAGATACATATAGGGTTTGCGGTAGATATCCGCAGGCACATGATTGCTGCCCGGCCGAGTACGTTTAGGTCGGTGATTGATCTGGCAGGAAGGCTATATGATGAGAGAGAAGAAGTGGTGGTGATGGAGGTGAGCAAGAAGAGTGGTGGTGACAGGAATTGGGATAGGAAACGATTTGGTCGTGGTGGTTTCTCCCTGAACAACAAGAAGGCAAGGGTGGATGATCGAAGGGTAGTGTCGGCAGATACGGGGATGAAACGGTTGTGGTAAGTGCGGGAAGGAGTATACGGGAGAATGCAAGTGGGGACTGAACGTTTGCTTCAATATGGGAAGCCTGGTCATGTGGCAAGGGATTGTAACTACAGCTGCGGTGAAAAAGGTCATATGAGCAAGGATTACAAGAAGCCGAGGGCTGAAGGTTCTGGGGCGAAGAAGGGGACCGATGTCACACCCCAACCATAATGGCGGAAACGTCGAGATGTGAGGGTTAAGATTGTTCATGCCACACAACGCTAATTTAAAATGATAATATTATTAAATATCAATATTCATGACATACATCTAAGAAATAACATAAGTTCAAACATTCAGCAATACATAAGATTTCCAATGTCATATAATAATAATTCCTTTTTTTTTTTTTTAAATCTAGGTCCAATCATAGATGTAAGCAAGTCTTCAATAACAAGCTAAACAGTGCCATTTCCTGAAACATGTTAAAAATAATATCAATAATATGTTGGTGAGTTTCCATCGATTTTCATACATAGATATATATCAAAGATGTCAATTCACGTCATAGGTTATTGAATAAAGTAAATAAATATGGATGAACAATTGTAACAATCAAATCTTGACAAATATGGCCATTACAAGATTAAACGATTAGCTAAGTGTATTTGGTTCCCATAGTGCTCAAGAATACGACACTAGGAGCCGGCAATACCTCGGCTTTAGCACCAAATAGGCTTGTTAGGCCCATAGATCTATGAGTTTGCCAGGCTAGTAATAGTTAATGATTGTATCTTACAAGGGTCATCACATAATAGTTACAAGATTTCAAATAACCATGACAAAATAAGATGAATTGCACAAGTGTTACAAGATTAAAAACGTGGTTACAAGTGTGTTTATGATACGTTTAACATGTTTCACCCCAAAAGTGAGAAATAATATAAAAAGGGGTATAGAAAACTCACATGGATAATAAAGATGACAAATAAAAAGTCTTGTATAAAATGCCGAGGATACGATAACGTTCAACCTAAATGAAACGTCGTATTAAGTTAATCATGGTGATTTTGGTACTATTATTTATAAACCGTTAGTCCATGATTTTTATGTTATTAAATAGATGTAGTTTATTATTATTTTGGTAATTAAATGATTTAAACAAGAATTTAGTGATTAACACTATTAATAAAAGTTAAACTTTTCTTTGTCGGAAGATTATTATTTACTATTAAAAATAGTAAATTTGTAGATTTAAATAATTCTTTTAACCCAAAGATGACACATTTAAATATGTACATATATATATTTATTTTCTTTTAAAATATAATTTACTTGAAAATACATTGTACGGAAATGAGAGATTTATTAAATTGAATTTCTTGAGGGTTTAAAGGAATAATTTTAATTACAAGTTTAAAACCCACAAGGAAATATATTTTATAAAATTTTATAATTTTCAAGATAAAAAAAAAGGTTTTATTAAGTTAAATTTCTAGAAAAATTTAGGAGAAATAGTTTTATTTTGTTCCTGATTAAAGAATATTATTATTTTTATATTAATTTAATAATATATTAAAATTTTCTGTAATTAAATTATTCCAAGAATCCTTTCCAAAATAAAAAAATGCAGAGGCCCGGGTTCGAACCCGGGACCTCATATGTATTCCCTTTGAACCTTAATCGGTGGACCAAGTCTCATTACTTGTCATAATACCATTTCAGATTTATAAAAGCAACTTGAATAAAGTTTCTCCAATTGACATAAACCCTAGAACTAAAATCGAATCAATTGATCGGCAATTCGAGATTGATAATGAAATTAACCATGGGGCTTTTGTTCCCCATGTAAAACCGAGTTCATTGATGCTTTTACTCACCTGAAATGATTGTGAATTCTATGAATACAAACTCGAGCAGCCACGCGACTTTGATGACTTCGATTTAAGTGGTTAAAGTTGATTATAATCAAATTCGCTGCACCGGAAGTTTCCAATGGTGTGTATGCTTAAAGCCCTCTATCAATTCCGGTTTAAGATGCTTCGAAGTTGATGATCGGTCTTCGATGCGGATGTAGATTTCATGTGAAATTGAGTGTGTGTGTTTCAGATAGGTTATTTAGATGATTAAACACCATTTAATTGCACATGATTGAATGCGTTTCAAGTCGATTGATGTCCAAGTTTTGAATGAGTTTCGGTTTTGATTAAAAGAATTGAAACCGCCGATTAATGTCGAATTAACTTTGTTGTGGTGTTCGAAACCAGTGTACGTTGGTAAAGGATGGTTTAATTTGGGTAGAAATGATAAATTTCGAGGATTATGAAGTGGCCGGAGCTTGGCCGGAGCTTGGCCGGAGCGTTCACCAGAAAATCGAGTAATATGGGTTTTTAGTTTCGAAGTTACACTTTGACCCCTGTGCTTTATAAGTTGACATTTGTAAACCAAAGTTTAAGTTTTAGTTTAAAATGAAATTACAGTTTAGTCCCTGTGGTTTTAATGTTATTATTTCATGCCCAAACTATTAATTTACAAGTTTTAATTAAATTATTATTTCAAAGATTATTACTTAATATGCTTATTATTATTATTAGTATTATCATTATTATTATATTTATTAATTACTTTCTTTATTAATATTTTTAATATCATTTATTATTATTATTATATTATTATTATTATTATTATTATTATTATTATTATTATTATTATATTTATTATATTATTATTATTATTTTATTATTATATTATTATTATTATTATTTTTATTATTATGCTTATCATTAATCATGAATTATTTGATATAATTAAACTATAACGATTTCAAGGAATTACAAATAAGTCCTCGTATTTGCATTAATAACAAAACAAACCCTTACAAGAGATAACGGAATTAACAAACATTTAACAAAAATTACGAGAGGTCACAGTCTCCCCAACGTTAAGAAATTTCGTCCCGAAATTAAGAGAGACTAAACGAATAGATGGGGATATTTCGTCTTCATGTGATCCTCGCGTTCCCAAGTGAACTCAGCTCCACGTTTGTTTTCCCAACGGACTTTGACGATTGGTGTGATAGATGTACGGGTCTTCTTCAGTGTTCGATCCATAATCTCGACATGTTTCTCAAAGAAATGCAACGATTCGTCAATTTGGATTTCCTCTAATGGAACATGCAAATTTTCATCGGCTAGGCATTTCCTCAAGTTTGAGACATAGAAAACAGGATGAACCTCGCTAAGTTCAGAAGGTAGTTCCAGTTTGTAAGCCACTTTCCCAACTCTTTTCAAAATCTTGAAAGGTCCTACAAAACGTGGGGCTAATTTGCCCTTCTTCTCAAAGCGAACAACACCCTTCCATGGAGAAACCTTAAGAAAAACCATGTCATCGACTTGAAACTCCAACGGTTTGCGTCTTTTATCGGCATAACTCTTTTGACGACTTCTAGCCACCTCAAGGTTATTTTGGATTTTGGAGACTTTGTCGGTCGTTTCTTGAATAAATTCAGGACCAGTAATGAAATTCTCACCAATGTCAGTCCAACAAATCGGAGAATGACATTTACGACCATATAAAGCCTCGAATGGTGCCATCTTGATACTCGAGTGATGACTATTGTTATACGAAAATTCCGCTAATGGCAGATGCGTATCCCAGTCACCACCAAAATCAAGGACACAAAGACGTAGCAAGTCCTCAAGGGTTTGAATTGTTCGCTCGGTTTGACCGTCCGTTTAAGGATGGTAAGCCGTGCTTAAATCCAGTTGAGTACCCAAGAGTTCTTGCCTAGAAGACCAAAAGTGTGAAGTGAAACGAGCATCACGATCGGAAATAATGTGCAACGGCGCACCATGACGACTTACAATTTCATCGATGTAGATTCGAGCCAAGCTTGAAACCTTGTAAGTGTCTCGTATTGGTATGAAATGTGCCGTTTTGGTCAAACAGTCAACGATTACCCATATACTATTATGGCCACGAGAGGTACGTGGTAACTTGGTTACTTGATATATGGGTGTTCCCATTTCCACATTGGGATTTTGGGTTGTTCAAGTAAACCACTAGGCCATTGGTGTTCAGCTTTGACTCTTGCACATGTGAGGCACTTAGAAACATAAGACGCGATATCCTTCTTCATTCCTGGCCACCAATATTGGCCACGCAGGTCCATGAACATCTTATCGGTCCCGGGATGAATAGAATATCGTGTTTGATGAGCTTTGTTCATGATGAAGTGACGGAGATTATCGCGATTCGGGATCTAGAGTCAATTCAAGAAGTACCACATGCCATTCGGTTTTGTTTCCAGTTGTGATCGAACGTTAAATGCCAAATCTTCATCTTTCCCTTCCTCGGTTAACACCGCCTGTTGAGCCTCGTGGATGCAAAACTCAAGATCACTATCAATCCTTATGTTTTGAAGCATGATAGTGGCCTCGTTAACATCCACATGAATCTCGGTGTCAAACTCCCCTAACGAGTCAAACCATTGTCTTCGATCTTGGATTTCTTGAAGCGAGACAGTCTTGTTGTGTTACGACTCAGCGCGTCGGCTTCAACATTCGCCTTTCCAGGATGATAGCGAATGTCACAGTCGTAGTCACTAATCAATTCAACCTAACGTCTTTGTCTTATGTTGAGATCCTTTTGATTGAACACATGTTGAAGACTCTTGTGGTCGGTGTAGACTATACATTGTGTCCCATAAAGATAATGCCGCCAAATCTTCAAAGCAAATACCATGGCACCAAGTTCGAGATCATGAGTTGTGTAGTTCATTTCATGAATCTTCAATTGCCTTGACGCGTAAGCTATGACCTTGCCTCGTTGTATGAGAACACAACCAAGGCCTTGACTAGACGCGTCGCAGTACACAGTGAAGTCATCATTTCCATCGGGAAGAGTTAAGATAAGAGCATTACACAGTTTGTGTTTCAAAGTCTCAAAAGCCTCTTCTTGTTTGGGTCCCCACTCAAAAACTCTATTCTTTTGAGTTAGCGCCATAAGCGGTTTAGCAATCTTCAACAAGTTTGCAATGAACCTACGGTAATAACCTGCTAAACCCAGAAAAGAACGAACCTCGGTTGGGGTCGTGGGAACACACCAATTCCTCATGGCTTCTATTTTTGCAAGGTCGACATGAATTCCTTGGCTATTCACCACATGTCCTAGGAATTGAACTTCTTCGAGCCAGAATTCACACTTTGTGAACTTGGCATATAGTTGTTCCTTCTTCAAAAGATCGAGGACTTGACGTAAATGCGATTCGTGTTCGGTCTTTGTCTTAGAATAGATGAGAATATCATCAATAAACACGATCATGAATTTATCCAAGTACGGTTTACATACTCAATTCATGAGATCCATGAAGACAGTAGGTGCATTAGTCAAGCCAAAAGGCATAACCATGAACTCATAATGTCCATATCGAGTACGAAACGCGGTCTTTGGAATGTCGTTGTCGTGAACACGATGATGCCCAGAACGTAGATCGATCTTTGAGAATTATGTAGCTCCTTGAAGTTGATCGAAGAGATCATCGATTCGAGGAAATGGGTATCGGTTCTTGATAGTGAGTTTGTTGAGTTCCCGATAGTTGATCACATACGGAATGAACCATCTTTCTTCTTCACAAATAGTATGGGTGCACCCCATGGTGAAGAGCTAGGTCGAAATAAAACCCTTGTCGGTCAGCTCTTGTAATTGACTAGCCAGTTCTTGCATTTCAGAATGTGCAAGACGATAAGGTGACTTAGCCACGGGGTTTTGCACCAGGAATCAAGTCGATTTTGAACTCAACTTCTCGCACGGGAGGCAACCCACTAAGATCCTCGGGAAAACCTCGGGAAAATCTCGTACAAAAGAATATCTCTTCAATTCCTTCCCTTGGCTTTCGTGTAACTACGTAAGCCATGAAAGCTATATAGTTTTTTTACTCAAGCACTTTCGTGATACAAGACATGAGTTTGAGTCTTTGGGATGATCTCTCCCCAAAGACTTTTAAGGTATCACCCGATGGTAAAGGAATTCGGAATGCACTTCTCGAAGCAATAATTTCCGCTTGTGTTTGGCTAACCATCCATGCCAATAATGATGTCGAAGCTCCCCAGTTGCATAGGAATAAGGTCGATAAGAAACTTGTGGCTCGTTAAGACTTAAGATGAAAATCGTGTATGACAACGTCAGCTACAATCGACTTTCCATCGGCAACTTCGACCATAAAGGATCTTTCTAAATTAGAACGTGGCTTAGAAAGAATGGGCTCAAACTCTAAGGACACAAAACTCTTATCCGCACCCGAATCGAAAAGTACAGAGGCATATCTATTATTTACAAGGTACATACATGCTCAGATAATAAACTATCATTGGCACATGGAAGGCAGGGAGGAATTTTACAAGAAAAAGAACGATTAAAGAGAAATATTGATCAGGGCATGATGGCAAGTAGCCACCAAATGACCATACTTCCACACAACGAGCAGATTCGGAAAGGAGTGTTCCCCGCATGATGGTACTTGCAGGTGTTGCACATCGGGTACGGTACAGTATAAGCCTTGCCACGGGGTGCTTGATTGTAGTGACAGCTTGCCTTTGAGAGCATTTGGTGCTGTTACAGCATAATTGCGGGCGATGTGAACTTGTGCTTCTGCCTTTGAATGACGACTCAACTTTCACCTCCTTTGTTGCTTCGGAGTCACCTTCACAGTTGACTTGGCACTCTTCACCGTCAAGGTACCACCTTAATATGGTTTTCAGTAAGCTGGGGCGGGTGATATGATCGCCTCTCCAAAGTTGTGGGCTACTTCCCACATAGCATCTTGGATTTGAGGCGGTACCCCCTTGATAAATTTCTCGATGCTCGGGGTACGGTGTCCACCATGTGTGGTAGAAGCATGCTCAGTTTGTGATGACGGGTTGGAGTATGCCAAATGGTTTCCACTGTCCTGTTAAGGTTTCCAGAACTCCTCCAGTTTCTGCAATTCCTCTCGGCAGAATTTTGGACCATTAAGTCCTTAAACTCCTCCCAAGACAACGCCAAGGCAACTTCAGCACCTCAGTTCTTTTCTCACTATTCTACCATGTAAGCGCCTGTTGTTGCAGGACACTTGCAGCATAGAGGACCTTGAGCTCCTCGGGACACTCGCTATGATGAACGTATTTTCCATACTCTCAAACCACTCGAGAAGTCCAGTGGCTCCTTCCTTTCCACTAAAGCTAGTGGGTTTGCATGAGTTGAAGTGCTTGAACGTGCAGGTGCGGTTGTTCCCACCTTGATTGTTGCTATTCTCCCCATGACCATTGTTGCCATCACCACCATTGTTTCAATTGGCGTTGTTGCTGTTATTGGCCATTAAGGTGCTACTAAGTTCAACAACCATCGTCGGGTGTACAACAGCCATTTAACGGGCGATCATTGCGATAAGTTTGCGGTCGGAGGTAGCACGCTTTCCTTGGTGATGAGACATTCTATAAGATAGATATAAAGAAAAAAAATATTTGTATTCGGAGATAAACCAGTTCAGGAAATCAAGAATTTTTTGATATTTACAAATATATCTAGGATGGTTCCATTTGGTACCACATAGCCAATAGGAACATGGACACGTCGAGGTGACTTAATTTCAAATACCCCGAGGAAGATGTGTATGTTGAACATAATTTAGCACTCATCCCAGAAATCCCCAAGGTAAGCATAACAGTTCTCGCAATGAGATTTATACGAAATGCTTGCCTTAGCTCGAGGGCCTTTTGCCAGGAAATCCAGAATACAGGTGTTTATGTGTCTCTTACTTCCCTAAGGCTATTAGAATTAAAACCTCGAGAGATTTTCAAGATTTAGATATCGTCTAAGGAATTTTCTCCACTCGTAGATGCTGGTAGAATTCCACACGTAGTCGAGAATAAGATTTAGAAATGATTAGAGCGCGGTAGAACTTAGAGGATAAGAAGAGGATTAGGAAGTTAGGGTAAACAAGGTTCAAGGCATAATTAAGGCAATTTTCTAAATATAAACAAATAGCACATAAGGAAATGATCATGAAACATGTGATAGGCATATAGCATACTTACAAGATATAAACAAATGTCGGGTCCTAGTTTAACCATAGTCTAGGCCACATTTCTAATAACCTAAATCCCTATACTTATGGGCTCTAATACCAATCTGTCACACCCCAACCATAACGGCGGAAACGTCGAGATGTGAGGGTTAAGATTGTTCATGCCACACAACGCTAATTAAAATGACAATATTATTAAATATCATATCATGAATACATCTAAGAAATAAAATAAGTTCAAACATTCAGCAATACATAAGATTTCCAACGTCATATAATAATAATTATCTTTTTTTTTTAAATCTAGGTCCAATCCTAGATTGTAAGCAAGTCTTCAATAACAAGCTAAACAATGACATTTATGAAAATGTTTAAATAAATGTCAACAGTATGTTGGTGGGTTTCATAGATTTTCATACATAAATATATATCAAAGATGCAATTCACGTCATAGGTTATTGAATAAAGTAAATAAAGATAGATGAACAATGTAACAATCAAACCTTGACCAATATGGCCATTACAAGATTAAACGATTAGCTAAGTGTATTGAATGAAATTAGGAGCCGGCAATACCTCGGCTTTAGCACCAAATAGGCTTGTCAGGCTAACAATAGTTAATGATTGTATCTTACACGGGTCATCACATGATAGTTACAAGATTTCAAATAACAATGACAAAATAAGATGATTGCACAAGTGTACAAGATAAAAACGTGGGTACAAGTGTATTATGATACGTTTAACATGTTTCACCCCAAAAGTATGAAAAATATAAAAAGGGTATGAAAAACTCACATGGATAATAAAGATGGCAAATAAAAAGTCTTGTATAAAATACCGAGGATACGATAACGTTCAACCTAAATGAAAACGTCGTATTAAGTTAATCATGGTGATTTTGATACTATTATTATAAACCGTAGTAGTCCATAATTTTTATATTATCAAATAGATGTAGTTTATTATTATTTTGATAATTAAATGATTTAAACAAGAATTTTAGTGATTAACACTATTAATAAAAGTAAACTTTTCTTTGTCGGAAGATTATTATTACTATTAAAAATAGTAAATTTGTAGATTTAATAATTCTTTTAACCTAAAAGATGCACATTTTAAAATGGTACTATATATTATTTATTTTCTTTTAAATATATAATTTACGTGAAAATACATTGTACGGAAATGAGAGATTTATTAAATTGAATTTCTGAGGGTTTAAAGAAATTATTTTTATTACAAGTTTAAAACCCACAAGAAAAATATTTATTAAAAAATTTATAATTTCCAAGATAAAAATAAAAGGTTTATTAAGTTAAATTCCAGAAAAATTTAGGAGAAATAGTTTTATTTTGTTTCTGATTAAAGAATATTATTATTTTTATATTAATTTAATAATATATTAAATTTTCTGTAATTAAATTATTCCAAGAATCCTTTCCAAAATAAAAAAAATGCCAGAGGCCGGGTTCGAAAAATAAAAAATGCAGAGGCCCGGGTTCGAACACGGGACCTCATATGTATTCCCTTTGAACCTTAATCGGTGGACCAAGTCTCATTACTTGTCATAAAACCATTTCAGATTTATAAAAGCAACTTGAATAAAGTTTCTCCAATTGACATAAACCCTAGAACTAAAATCGAATCAATGATCGGCAATTCGAGATTGATAATGAAATTAACCATGGGGCTTTTGTTCCCCATGTAAAACCGATTCATTGATGCTTTTACTCACTGAAATGATTGTGAATTCTATGAATACAAACTCGAGCAGCCACGCGACTTTGATGACTTATTTAAGTGGTTAAAGTTGATTATAATCAAATTCGCAGCACGGAAGTTTCCAATGGTGTGTATGCTTAAAGCCCTCTATCAATTCCGGTTTAAGATGCTTCGAAGTTGATGATCGGTCTTCGATGCGGATGTAGATTTCATGTGAAATTGAGTGTGTGTGTGTTTCAGATAGGTTATTTAGATGATTAAACACCATTTAATTGCACATGATTGAATGCGTTTCAAGTCGATTGATGTCCAAGTTTTGAATGAGTTTCGGTTTTGATTAAAAGAATTGAAACCGCCGATTAATGTCGAATTAACTTTGTTGTGGTGTTCGAAACCGGTGTACGTTGGTAAAGGATGGTTTAATTTGGGTAGAAATGATAAATTTCGAGGATTATGAAGTGGCCGGAGCTTGGCCGGAGCGTTCACCAGAAAATCGAGTAATATGGGTTTTAGTTTCGAAGTTACACTTTGACCCTGTGCTTTATAAGTTGACATTTGTAAACCAAAGTTTAAGTTTTAGTTTAAAATGAAATTACAGTTTAGTCCCTGTGGTTTTAATGTTATTATTTCATGCCCAAACTATTAATTTACAAGTTTTAATTAAAATTATTTATTTCAAAGATTATTACTTAATATGCTTATTATTATTATTAGTATTATCATTATTATTATTATCTTTATTAATTACTTTCTTATTAATATTTTATTATCATTATTATTATTATTATTATTATTATTATTATTATTATTATTATTATTATTATTATTATTATTATTATTATTATTATTATTATTATTATTATTATGATTATCATTAATCATTGAATTATTTGATTATATTAAACTATAACGATTTCAAGGAATTACAAATAAGTCCTCGTATTTGCATTAATAACAAAACAAACCCTTACAAGAGATAACGGAATTAACAAACATTTAACAAAAATTACGAGAGGTCACAACCGAAAATAATGGGCAGAGGGCAAGCTCTAGAGCATTCATGATGACCCGGGAGGAGGCTCGAGTGGATCCCAATGTCGTGTCAGGTATGTTCCTAGTAAACCAAACTTGTGCCTTTGTGTTTTTTCATTCTGGTGCTAGTAGGAGTTTCATTTCTGCTACTTTCTGTGCTAAGTTGCCCGTTAGTAGTAGAAGCATTGATGAGCCCTTCGATGTAGAAACTGCCATTGGTAAGTCTACCAAGATTTCCAATTTGATAGAGGATTGTGACATAGAACTAGAAGGCCATAGGTTCTCTGCTAAACTATTTGTGATGCCCCTAGGAGGATTTGATGTAGTTCTAGGGATGGATTGGTTAGCAGCCTATGAGGCAAATATTGTTTGTCGCAAGAAGATGATCCGACTGACAACGCTTGATGGGAGTTCGGTAACGGTCTACGGTGATTGAGTTACTACGGTTCCGAAGGAGATTTCGATGGTGGTGGCAGAGAAGTTCATGAAATGGGGATGTAGCGCCTACCTGGCTTACGTGAAGGATGTGGATGCGTCAGTACCGTAATTGTCAGACATACCAGTTGTGTGTGAATTTCGAGACGTGTTCCCAGTAGATTTACCAGGTGTGCCACTAGACCGCGAGATCGAGCTGACGGTGAAGAACCGATATCCGCTACTGAGATAGATGACTTGTTTGTTCAGCTCCAAGGTGCCAGTTGGTTCTCAAGAATAGACCTCCGATCTGGCTACCATCAATTGAAGGTGAAGGAGCAAGATATCCCTAAAACAGCTTTTCGCCCGCGTTACGGACACTACGAATTTCTCTTTATGTCCTTTGGTCTAACTAACGCGCCAGCTGCCTTTATGGATTTGATGAACCGGGTGTGTTGGCCGATGTTGGATAAATTAGTGATTGTGTTTATAGATGATATTCTGATTTATTCGAAGAGCGAAGAAGAACATGCCAGTCATATTCGTGAAGTATTGGAGACACTCAGAAGAGAGAAGTTGTACGCTAAGTTCTCCAAGTATGCTTTCTGGTTGCGTGAAGTACAGTTTTTGGGTCGTGTGGTAAATTCCGAAGTGATCATGGTAGACCCGGCAAAGGTTGAGGCGGTGATGCAATGGAAGTCTCCAAAGACGCCATCCGAGATCCGCAGTTTCTTGGGTTCGGTGGGCTACTACAGGAGGTTCCTCCAAGACTTTTCCAAGATAGCCTCACCATTGACCAAGTTGACCCGCAAGGACGTGAAGTTTTTATGGGTTTTGGAACAGGAGAACACTTTTGAGGAGTTAAAGACAAGGTTGACTAAAGCTCTTGTCTTGACGTTACCCGAAGGGAATGAAGACTTGGTGGTCTATTCAAATGCTTCTTATTTGGGATTGGGTTGCGTGTTAATGCAGAGGGGAAGAGTAATAGCCTATGCGTCCTGACAGTTGAAAATTCACAAGGCTAATTACCCTACTCATGACTTAGAGCTAGCGGCTGTGGTCTTTGCATTGAAGATTTGGAGGCACTACTTGTACGGGACGAAGTGCACTATCTTCACTGACCATAACAGCTTGAAATAGTTCTTTGAGCAGAAGGATCTTAATATGAGGCAAAGGAGGTGGCTAAAGTTGATCAAGGGTTATGATTGTGAGATCCACTATCATCCGGGCAAGGCCAATATAGTGGCAGATGCCCTTAGCCGAAAGGAGAGACCCGAGCCAATCCGGTTGAAAGCTTACCGGTTGGTGATGACCTCCGATGTGATGACACAGGTCAAGGGGTTCCAAGACGAAGTGTTGAAAGAAGAGTGCCTTAACTCCGAAAGGATGAGAGGTGTAGTCTCGGAGTTGGGTGAGAACATTCTCGGAGTTACAACCCGCTTCGGGCGCATATGGATCCCTCGTTATGGAGACCTACGGGGGCGAATCATGGATGAAGCTCATAAGACTCGATGTTCCATTCATCCCCGTGCTACCAAGATGTATCATGATATGAAGAAAGATTACTGGTGGCCAGGTATGAAGCGCGATGTGGCGGAGTATGTGAGCAAGTGCCTTACTTGCTTGCAAGTGAAGGCAGAGCATCAGAAGCCATACGGGAAGATCCAACCTTTGGATATACCCGAGTGGAAATGGGAGCACATCACCACGGACTTCATTACGAAGTTACAACGTACTGCAAGGGGGTACGATACTATATGGGTGATAGTTGATCGCTTAACGAAGAGTGCTCACTTTCTATTAATCCGCGAGACATATTCATCTGAGAGGTTGGCGGATCTGTTCATCAAGGAAATTATGACCCGTCATGGTGTACCAGTGTCTATCATGTCAAACCGTGACACTCGGTTTACATCTAAGTTCTGGAAGAGATTCCATGATGCAATAGGTACGAGGTGGCATATCAGTATGGCTTATCATCCTAAGACAGATGGTCAGTCGGAGAGAACTAAACAGACGCTTGAGGATATGCTCCGAGCATGTGTCAATGATTTTGGAGGAAGCTGGGACGAACACTTACCGTTAGCTGAATTCTCATACAACAACAGTTATCATGCCAGTATTGGCATGCCACCATATGAGATGCTATACGGTAGGAAGTGTAGAACACCCGTATGTTGGGGTGACATTGGGCAGAAGGAGTTGGGGAGCATGGAAGTGATCGAGGCTACGACTGAAAAGCAAGAAAAGATCAAGGCCTTTATGAAGGCGGCGAAAGATAGGCAAAATTCGTATGATGATAAGAGGCTTAGGCCGATTGAATTCAAGGTGGGTGATAAAGTTATGCTGAAGGTTTCGCCTTGGAAGGGGATCATTCGGTTCAGAAAGCGGGGTAAGCTGAGCCCGAGGTATATAGGCCCTTTTCGAATCATTGCTCGAGTAGGAGATGTGGCCTATAGGTTGGAGCTGCCAGATGAGTTAAGTGGGATTCATCCAACATTCTATGTATCTCATCTGAGAAAATTCCTAGCTGATGAAGATATGATTATACCACTGGAGGACATTTAAGTGGATGAATGGCTCAATTATGTAGAGCAACCAGTGGTAATCATTGACCGAAAGGAGAGGAGATTACGGAATAAAGTGGTTCCACTGGTGCGAGTATAGTGGAGGCACAGGAAGGGATCCGAGTCTACGTGGGAGACTGAGGAAGAGATGAGGCAGCATTTCCCATAACTGTTCGAAGATTGACAGGTTTCGGGGACGAAACCTCTATAAGGGGGGTGGACTTGTAACACCCTAAAATTTGCTAAAAAGAAAAGAAAAGAAAAGTATAAAGAAAGAAAGGAGAATTTGCATAAGTGGAGGGGCTAAAGTTATGTAAAGGACAAAACATTATTATTTTATGTTTAAATAGGCATGGCCGCCCATACACCTCACTTTTCTACTCCTCTGTCGGCTAGAAAGAAGAAAGAAGAAATAAGAAAGAAGAAGCAGAAGTTCTCTCGGTTCTTGAGTGTGAAGAAGTTGATTTTGCTAAGGTGAGTGTTTTACATGCGTTTTGTTTGGTTTCAGCTGACTTTTCAGCTTCGGGAACGATTCTTATGTGTTTTTGTGTGTTAGGTTATGTGTTTAGGTGTTTGAACTCTTTGTGCCCTCGAGTTTAGTGGAGTTTTGCTTGAAGGCTGCAATAAGTGAGTTCTAGATCCCCAGTTTTGATGTTTTAAACTTGTTTTGGGGCTGAAAATGCATGTAACCAACTTTTAATATATTTCAACATGTTTAACCGTAAGTTTATGCCCCTGTTTATACGGGTGATTGTATGTTTGTGTATGAATTGTTGTGTTTCGTGTTTATATGCTTGATTTAGGTGTTTGGCATGATAGATTTGGGTTAGGAATATGTTAAACGATGATTGGGTCTGATAAATAGTGTAAGTTTGAAATTACAACTGTCCATACGCCTAACATAGTGCCCATGCGCCTGGAATTTCATCCATGCACCTAAGTGTTTATACGCCCACATAGTGCCCATGCGCCTGGAATTCTGTCCATGCGCCTAAGTCCTTTCCCATGCGCCTAAGTACCCCATGCGCCTACTGTCCAAATGCCTAAGTATAGTTCATGCGCCCAAGTATTACTCATGCGCCTAAATTTCCCATGCACCTAAGTACCCGTGCGCCTACATAGTACTCATGCGCTTGCATAGTGCTCATGCGCCTAAATGCCTTAGAAATTTTTTTGAAATTTTGGGAAATAGAAATGTTAAGAGTAAGCCCTGGGATGTCTTGATGGTTATGTTCGATGGTGTTATGCATGTTTGTGGCTTGTTATTTATGTTCCCTATTACGTATTATTACGTGACTTTACATGGTGTGTTTATGCTCGTATGCGTAAAGTATTATCATAAAGAAGTGAAAGATTAATGATAATGAAAAGTTGAACATAATGAATGAATGAAAGTCTTGCAAGCAAATGAAAGGAGGTTTACAGCCATTGGGTTGTCTGCTCAACTGTGTGCGGTTTAGCTAACCCGAAGGATGCACACAGGGTCAATCCTAGAGATTGACAGGACCCTTTTTGCTTGCCCAGGTACTGGAGTCAGCTTCGTGCATAATGTTCGGGGTCTATTTATAGGCCCTAGGCCCAGTACCAGCTTCGTGCAAAATGTTCGGGGTATTGCACATTGGTTCGGTAGAAAGTGAAAGATAATGATGAATGAATGAGAAGAATGATGAAAGATGATAATAAATATTATCTTGTTGTATGTATGATGCATGAACACGTACGGAAGTAATGGATTTTTGAAAAGGGAGTATTTTAAGAAAAATGATATTTTTATATATATACAAGGGACTTTAATTTTAAAACTAGAACTCACTCAGTAACTCTGACTTTTATGCATTTTCAGTTGACAGGTAACTTGTTGCTGGGGATGGAACGCGGGTGAGGCTACTTGGCGGGCAAAGACTGGCATCCATTCGTGCTTAATGATATTGTTGTTTTGTAATACAACTGGATAATTCTTTTGTAACTGTTAAAATACAATGATGTAGTATTTAGCATTATCAAGTATTAATGCATGAATGGTTTTTGATAACTTAATCCGCTATGATATTTTTATGAAATGTATTTATTTTATATGAAAAATGTTGTGATGGTCTAACTATGAGGTCTCCGGGAACGGGGTCTTACAAGTTGGTATCAGAGCCAAAGTTTAAGAGAAATTGGTAAATTATCTTAAAAACCTAAACTTAAACTGAGAATGGGATCGAATGGAGGGTTGCCATCCCAAGTAGCTACGTGTCATCAGGTAATTCATTTTCTTAAATGTTAACCGGTAATATGTGCGTATGTTATTTGATTTATGTTCCCTTAGTAGATTTGGATACTGATGTAGTCAGTATAGGAAATGCTTGGGAGATGAAGAGTAAAGTAAGTGGCTAATCACAACTAGCCATTGTAATTAGGGACTTACTATACTTGACATGAACTGAGCTATTACCTTGAATGACCGTGTTGGTGGTTGAATCTTATAATGTTTAGAGGATAACTGGTGGTAGATCGTCGAAAGCTTCTCGAGGAGGAGTACGGGGTGGCCGTGGTGCTGTACCACGTGTCACGAGGAACAAGACTAAGACTGGTGAGCCCAAGCTTCATCACCAGGAGGGCGGTGATGAGAGTGCCAACTTGAGAGCCTTAGTAAAGGAGGCAGTTGTGGAGGAAGTGCATAAAGTCATGCAGACGGTCCTGCCATCTGTGGTGACCGAGGTCATTCGTACGGTAAGAGAAGATGAAAAGAAGGAGAAGGAGGAGGAGAGAAAGAAAACTGCTAGGAGAAGGAGGGATGATAGGGGTCATGTTAAAGGGGAACGACTAGATACCGAGATGGTTGCCTCCAACGATGAGGAGGAGGAAGCAGTGCAGGAGACTGCGAAGGGTGTAGTTACGGGGCATTCCAGAGATGCAAGCCCCCAACTTTTAATGGAAATAGTAATGCTGCTGCTGCTCACCGTTGGGTGAGAGAGATGGAGGCTGTGTTGGAGATCAGCGAACGTAGGGAGGACCAAAAGGTGAAGTTTGCCACTCACTCATTTGTGGACTCAGCGTTATATTGGTGGGACAATATTGTCTAGGCCTAGGGTAGCAGGGTTATCGGAGGATGAGGTGGAATGAACTGAAGAAGATGGTGATCGAGGAGTTATGTCCTCATAGAGAACTTGACAAGATAGAGAGCGAGTTCTTGCAGTTAGAGGCGGGAACTATGACACACCAGCAATACACGACTAAGTTTAACGAGATAGCAAGGTTGGTGCCAGACCAGGTGACGCCGGTGTCTAGAAAGATTAAGAGGTACACACAGGGTACCGGCAGATATCCACAGGCACATGATTACTGCCCGGCCGAGTACCTTTAGGTCGGTGGTTGATCTGGCAGGAAGGCTATATGATGAGAGAGAAGAAGTGGCGATGGTGGAGGTGAGCAAGAAGAGTGGTGGTGACAGGAACTGGGGCAGGAAACGATTTGGTCATGGTGGTTTCACCCCGAACAACAAGAAGGCAAGGGTGGATGATCGAAGGGTAGTGTCGGCAGGTACGGGGATGAAGTGGTGTGGTAAGTGCGGGAAGGAGCATACGGGATAATGCAAGTGGGGACTGAACGTTTGCGTCAAATGTGGGAAGCCTGGTCATGTGGCAAGGGATTGTAAGGCGATGAGGTGCTACAACTGCGGTGAAAAAGGTCATATGAGCAGGGATTGCAAGAAACCGAGGGCTGAAGGTTCTGGGGAGAAGAAGGGGACCAAGAATGAAGGGCAGAGGGCAAGCGCTAGAGCATTGACGATGACCCGGGAGGAGGCTAGAGTGGACCCCAATGTCGTGTCAAGTATGTTCCTAGTAAACCAAACTTGTGCCTCTGTGTTATTTGATTCTGGTGCTAGTAGGAGTTTCATTTCTGCTACTTTCTGTGCTAAGTTACCCGTTAGTAGTAGAAGCATTGATGAACCCTTCGATGTAGAAACTTCCATTAGTAAGTATACCAGGATTTCCAATTTGATAGAGGATTGTGAGATAGAACTAGAAGGCCATAAGTTCTCTGCTAAACTATTTGTGATGCCCCTAGGTGGATTTGATGTAGTTTTAGGGATGGATTGGTTAGCAGCCTATGAGGCAAATATTGTTTGTCGCAAGAAGATGATCCGACTGACAGCGCCTGATGGGAGTTCGCTAACGGTCTCTTGTGATCGAGTTACTACGGTTTCGAAGGTCATTTCAATGGTGGTGGTAGAGAAATGTATGAAATGGGGATGTAGCGCCTACCTGGCTTACGTGAAGGATGTGGATGCGTCAGTACCGCAATTGTTCGACGTACCAGTTGTGCGTGACTTTCGAGACGTGTTCCCGAAAGATTTACCAGGTGTGTCACTATACCGTGAGATTTAGTTTCAGATCGATTTGATACTTGGTACTCAACCTGTTGCCAAAGCATCGTATCGATTGGCTCCCTCAAAAATGAAGCAACTGATGGTTCAGTTACAAGAGTTGATGGACAAGGGCTTCATTCGACCGAGTATCTCTCCCTGGGGTGCTCCGGTCTTATTTGTAAAGAAGAGGGATGGTAGTATGAGAATGTGCATCGACTACAGTGAGTTGAACAAGCTGAGGTTGAAGAACCGATATCCACTATCGAGAATAGATGACTTGTTTGATCAGCTCCAAGGTGCCAGTTGGTTCTCGTGAATAGACCTACGATCTGGCTACCATCAATTGAAGGTGAAGGAGCAAGATATCCCTAAAACAGCTTTTCACATCCGTTACGGACACTATGAGTTTCTCGTTATGTCCTTTGGTCTAACTAACATGCCAGTTGCCTTTATGGATTTGATGAACCGGGTGTGTCGGCCGATGTTGGATAAATCAGTGATTGTTTTTATAGATTGTCACACCCTCAAAATCCACGTGCGGGGTTTTACCGCGAGGCGTGTGACATACCAGGATCTCAGTCATTAGTTACTCAGAACAACTCTATATGAACAAACATTCAAAATCAGAGTTTAACTTTAAAATATGCGAAGCGTTTAATAAACCAGAAAGACCAAAGTAAAACAATATAGTGTAAAATGCGCAAACACACGCGCCCAAAGTAATACCAACAAATACTTAAATGTTTAATAACCAAACCAAAACAAGTTTCGATCATGCTGACAACTCAATGATGCTGACCCGTGCACGTGCTCCTAGGCAATGCTAACCTCAACCTGAGAATAGCATACTAAAAGAGTCAACACAATGGTTGGTGAGTTCAAGAGTTTACGTTAATCATAAATCAGTAATAGTTGCAAAATATAAGAGGTGTATTGAAATAGATAGATAGTCTATGTTCATCAGAAATAATCATAGTGATTTCGCGTTTGAAGCTGACTGTGTTTCGTTTATTGTCTCCCGTCACGACTTACCAGGTCATGACGATGTCTGTGTTAGGACAAAATTGCACTCGTTTGACCTCGAGTCGTACAGGTGGGGCTCGTCAGACCCAGTAGTACTACCCAATATTTCCCGCTAATCATCATTATTAACAATCCAAAAGTGTGAGGACTTTCATGGTATTCAACACTATATCATACTATGCACAACTCATATAAAGTAAGCGTTTGTAAAACCAGTATGCTATCTCCCCCAAAGAGAGTACGTAAAAGAGTGGGGCATGAACTCACCTGGTGTGCACAAGAAAGAACTTAAGAGCTTAACTTGGAAAGAGAGTGGAAAGACAACCTTCAGAGGTCACCTAGAACACGCAAGTACATAAATACGTGTACACAGAATCATAATGAAACCCTTAGTGCTCTATAAACCAAAGAACTCAAGGTTTTGGAAAAACAAGACACATTGACCCAGTTGACCCGTTTGACCCGTTGGTGACATTATTGGTGAAATTCCATTCAATCAACTATAACAGTTCATCACACATGATTATCATACAAGTTGCTCACATATATCACTTCATTAACCACATGTACTTCCTAGATCATCATAAAACCAGATTTTCATACAAGTCATGCAAATCTCAAATAATCATCATGTTCAACATAATTATATCATAACCCATGCATCATACACAGAATCAAATCATGCACAACATGCCATGTGAAGCCACTCACGACTTCACACCCTAAACCCTGCCAATCTTACTAAGTAGGGGCCTCAGATTCGCACGCGTGTATAACAATCATCATCACACTAATCAACAGAATTCATACCAACCAAAATGTTCAACCATGATCTATTACAACCCAAACAATGCATTCTACCACATTAGAAATCATCCAGGAACATGCTAACATGATCCTAAAGTCACAAACATGCCCAAATCATCATATTCAAGATTTTGTGCAAATAAAGTTTCCCTTTTGGGAAAGTGCATCCCAAAATCTATTCTTCCATGAATTACAACTCATACACATCAATAACATACCCTATCTAGTCCTTAGAGATCATAACCATTCATCAAGCACATGTAATTCATCCAACACAAATCTTCATAAATTAAAGTTTCCACTTTTGGCAATGTATGAACTACATTATCAATCCTTGAATTCCTAGCACACTCATCATCATTCTAACATCCATACCACATCATAAATACCCTAGTAACATCAATTCATCATCAAATCACCATATTCATGCAATTAAAGTTACTATTATTAGTAACGTATGAACAACGCATCAAAATCATGAATTTCTTGTATAATCTACGTAAACTAGCATCAATACAATCTAACTAACATCCCAATATCATCAAACAACCAAGAATTCGACTTTCACATCAATTTTCGAACTAGGGTTCGGCCAAGACCAAAAATCCATGAAAACCACAAAGAAACTAACTTTTAATCACGTAATGGGTGAGAATTGAAGCCTCTAACGTGTTGTAGTTCTTGGAATCGACCAATACTGAAGCACAATTGCTTGTTCTAGGCTGAATTCGTAGGTGTGTGTGTGTGGAGAGGGAGTTCGCGACCGATGGGGTGAGTGGGGGCTAGGGTTGGGTTTTTTTTTTTAATTAATCATATTTACCCCTTAAACCCCTATTGTTTTGTATTTTATTAAAACTAAGCTTTTAATTACTTTTTAAAAGGTTTAAACTTAATAATACAAACATTATTAATCAACAATAATAATTCTATAAATTATTTTCACTAGTCACAAGATTCACGAATTAAATACACACGTTTTCACGTTACGCGATAAAATTCACAATTGATATTTAAATCACGTAAGCACATAAGCACAACTGAATAATCACATTACCAACTAAAGTATTATCAGTTTATCATTATTAATTATTATTAAGTCACCAACGTTCAACGAAAACTAGTGTGTGCTCACAACACGTGTATGCAACACTTAACGGAACTAACGGAGTTTGGTAACAGAAAATTACCGGATGTCATATTATCCCCATGTTGAAAGAATTTTCGTCCCGAAAATTGCGTTACATGGTATGTGCTCCATCAGTGGTCTACTGCATTGGCATAAAGTAATCGAGTGAGTTTTGGGTGAGTTTCGGGTGAGTTGTCACATCATCCCCATGTTGAAAGAAATTTTGTCTCGAAATTTAAATCAATACCTTCGCTGGCTGGCATCGTCTTTTCGTAACAGTTGAGGATACTTAAGCTTCATCTGGTCCTCACGTTCCCACGTGAATTCTGGTCCACGTCTCAAGTTCCAACGAACCTTGACTATGGGTATCTTGCTTTGTTTAAGTGTCTTTACCTCACGATCCATCACCTCAACTGGTTCCTCAATGAAGCGCAACTGTTCATCTACTTGGATTTCCTCAAGCGGTACGATCATCGTTTCATCCGTTAGGCACTTCTTCAGATTTGAAACATAGAATACATCATGGATTCCACTCAATGAATCAGGTAAGGCTAGTCGATAGGCCACTGGACCTATTCTTTCCAGTATCTCAAACGGTCCAACGTATCTCAGATTTAGTTTTCCTCTTTTACCAAACCGAATCACGCCTTTCCACGGTGAGACTTTCAGTAAAACCTTGTCACCAACCTAGAACTCTAGAGGTTTCCATCGCTTGTCAGCATAACTTTTCTGCCCGTCGCGCGGCTGCAGCCATACGATTCCTTATTTGTACAATCTTCTCAGTGGTCTCGTGTACCAACTCAGGACCCGTTAGCTGGCTATCACCAATTTCATCCCAAAAAACTGGTGATCTACATTTTTGCCCATACAAAGCTCCAAAAGGTGCTGCCTTTATGCTAGTCTGATAGCTGTTGTTGTAAGAAAATTCCACCAATGGTAGGTGAACTTCCCAGTTATTCCTGAAGTCAATCACACAAGCACGTAGCATGTCCTCCAACGTATTTATCGTACACTCACTTTGACCATCGGTCTGCGGGTGATAAGCAGTACTCATATCCAATCGCGTACCTAAAGATTTCTGCAACGACTGCCAGAAGTGCGATGTGAAACGAGCATCGCGGTCGGAAATGATTGAAATCGGTACACCATGTCTTGACACTATCTCCTTCAAATAAAGTCGGGTTAATTTCTCCATTTTTCTGTTTCCCTTATTGCCAAGAAATGAGCAGACTTCATTAATCGGTCCACAATAACCCATATCCACAACCAGTAGGAGTTCGGGGTAGCTTGGTAATGAAATCCATTGAGATCTGTTCCCACTTCCATATAGGGATCTCAGGCTGTTGCAACAACCCAGATGGTTTCTGATACTCCACTTTTAACTTTGAGCAGGTCAGACACTTGCTCACATAGGTAGCTACATCCGCTTTCATATTAGGCCACCAATAGTGAGCCTTCAGATCATGATACATCTTGTCAGATCCAGGATGTATAGAGTACTTAGACTTATGTGCCTCACTCATGACAAAGTCTCTCAGATTTCCGTGTAGAGGTACCCAAAGTCTATCCATGAAGTAACGAATTCCATCCGCTTTTACTTCCAATTTCCCCTTAACGATTCAGACCCATTGTTTTCTGCTGTCAAAGCTTCTATCTGAGCCTCTCGGATTTGTTTAGGTAACTGTGTGCTAATGGTAAGCTGCAAAGCTCGCACACGTCGAGGCTTAGCAGCTTCTTTCCTACTCAGCGCGTTAGCGACTACATTTGCTTTCCCCGGATGGTATCTGATGGCACAATCATAGTCGTTCAGTAGCTCTACCCAATGTGTTTGCCTCATGTTCAATTCCTTTTGCTCAAAGATGTGCTGAAGACTCTTGTGATTGGTGTAAATAGTGCATTTGGTACTGTACAAGTAGTGTCTCCAGATCTTTAAGGCAAAAACTACCGCACCCAGCTCCAAGTCATGGGTGGTATAGTTCTTCTCATGAACCTTTAGTTGTCTAGAGGCTTAAGCTATTACCTTATCCCGCTGCATCAACACACACCCAAGTCCTTGAATGGAAGCGTCACAATAGACTACAAAATCGTCACTTCCTTCCGGTAATGCTAATATCAGTGAACTACACAGTTTCTGTTTCAGCAACTGGAAAGCAGATTCCTGATTCTCGCCCCATTTATATGTCGTTCCCTTGTGAGTCAAAGCTGTGAGGGGTTGAGCAATCTTAGAAAATCCTTCAATGAAACATCGGTAATATCCTGCCAGTCCAAGAAACTGTCGTATCTCACTGGGCGTCTTGGGAACCGACCAATTCTTTATTGCCTAAATCTTTGCTGGATCAGCATGTATTCATTTCTCGTTAACAACATGACCCAGAAATTGTACTTCACGTATCCAGAAATCACACTTGGAAAACTTGGCGTATAGTTGTTCCTTTCTAAGTAATTCCAAGATTAAACGTAGGTGCTCCTCATGTTCTTCCTTGGTCTTTGAGTAAATCAAGATGTCATCGATGAAGACGATAAGAAACTGATCAAGATAGGGTTTCCACACGCGATTCATGAGGTCCATGAATACCGCTAGTGCATTCGTCAACCCGAATGGCATGACCAAGAACTCGTAGTGACCGTAACGTGTACGAAAGGCAGTCTTCGAGATATCCTCCTCTCAAACTCTTAGTTGATTATAACTAGACCTCAAATCAATCTTAGAATAATAGCTTGATCCTTGAAATTGATCAAACAAATCATCTATACGAGGTAAAGGATATCTATTCTTGATTGTAACCTTGTTCAGTTCCCTATAGTCAATGCATACTCGAAATGTACCGTCCTTATTCTTGACAAATAGCACTGGCGCTCCCCAGGGCGATGAGTTTGGTGGATAAATCCTTTATCCAACAGTTCTTGGAGTTGAGCAGATAATTCCTGCAGTTCGTTTGGAGCTAACCGGTAAAGTGCTCTCGTAATCGGAGCGGCTCCTGGAGTCAACTCAATTTGAAACTTGACTTGACGATGAGGTGGTAGTCCGGGCAGGTCCTCCGGAAACACCTCGGGAAACTCACAAACCACGGGGATATCCTCTATCTTCTTTTCCTCTGTCTGATTGTTAGTGACAAGTGCCAATATGGCTAGAAGACCTTTTCGTAACAACTTCTGTGCCCTCATGAACGAGATAATGCCCATCACTGCACCACTCCTATCACCTTTAACCGAGAGAATTTCTTCGCCGTTAGGAATCCGTATAACCTTCTCATGACATATGACTTCCGCTTGCTCGTCAAAAAGCCAATCCATGCCGACTACTATGTCGAAGCTCCCAAGTGTGATAGGCATGAGATCTATGTCGAAGGTATGACCAGCCAGTTCTATCTTGCAGCCTCTAAGGATATGGGTCACGTGAATCTGTTTACCGTCATCTAACTTTATGGTGTACTTAGATTCTAATGTTGAAGGCATATCACTTAAAAGACTACTAAACTTAGTGGAAATAAAGCTTCTATCAGCTCCAGTATCAAATAATACGGTAGCAAAACGACCATTAACCGAAAATTTACCAGTTACTGTTGTAGGATCGTTTAGAGCCTCACCTGAGCCAATGACGAAGGCTCTCCCTTTGGCTCCATTATTATTTCCACCATTGTTGTTGCCATTACCATTGTTGTTGTTATTGTTGTTGCCGTTGTTGTTATTGCCAGTGTTGTTCCCGCCATTTCCATTTCTCCTAAGCTGTGGACAATTGCGTCTGTAATGGCCTTCTTTTCCGCACTCGAAACAACATTTTGGAGTTTCTAGAGATTGTTAAGGCTTCTTCATCAGTTCACTCCGGCAGTCCTTCGCTGCATGCCCAACTTTACCACAGCGTTGGCATCGGAAGTTGTCACACCTGCCGGTGTGATGGTAGTTGCATCGATTGCACTTGGGACTTTTCCCAACATAGCCTCCTTGTCCCTGTGATGCCGAGGATGACTGATTGAAATTTTGATTGTTATCAAACCTCCTTTGTTGCTGGGAGGTTGGTGCTGTTGTATATACGGCTGCTGTTGTTGTGACTGGTTGCTGGAGGATGAACCTTTATTACTAATGTTCTCCCACTTTCATTTGTTGTCGGGCATACTAGTAACCTTGGCCCGTTTGGGTAACCGTCCTTGCTCAACTGCCTGGTCAGTCAGCCTGTGGGCTGTCCGGATAGCCTGTTGTATGGTAGTGGGGTTGGAAGCAGTTACCATACTCTGAATTTTGGGCACCAGTCCACGTATGTAGTGCTCGACTCTCATGTGCATTTCATTGACCATTCCCGGGCATAGTGTGGCCAACTCATGAGTACGGGTCGTGTAGGCTTCAATCTCAGAACATTGCATCTTGAGCTGCCAAAACTCAATTTCCAACTTCTGTACTTCATCACGGGGGGCAATACTCCTCCATCATCATTGTTTTGAATTCAGCCCAAGGCAAGTCATTAGCCATATCCTGGCCTAGCATTTGCACCTGGGCATTCCACCAGGAGAGAGCTGCGCCTTCAAGTGTTCTAGTTGCGAACTTCACTTGGTCAGCTGGCGGATAGTTACACTTCCTGAAAACCATTTCAGTCTTCTCAAACCATCTTACTAGTCCCACAGCTCCTTCAGTCCCGCTGTAGGTATGGGGCTTGCAATCCATAAAGGATTTGTAGGTACAGGGTGGGGGTCCTGTTCCGTCAAACCAAAACATTAGTTGAGTATCTCGGATGACAATAGAGATATCGATTAGATCACTGGTATCATTTACCTGCTGGCTGTCCTATTTGTCCAGCAAATCTATCATCTACCACTAAGTTCTGATGATCCTGCGCGTTCATGCGCTCGGTAAGCGTTAGCACATTGCCTGCCAGAGTATGATACCCACTAATGGCCATCAAAAGTCGCTCCAGAAGCGTCACTAGCTGGTAGCGCAACTGACGCATCTCAGATCGTAAGGCAGAGTTCTCATCAGTGAGTCCTCGGATACGCTGTCGCTCTGTGTCTAGAGTGGCTACCCAGAGGGATGTACATGGTAGGAAGAGTAGGCAATGCAGAGGCTATCAATGACCTAGTCCTAGGTCGAGTTGGAGCTACTGGTGGTACACACTCTCTATAAGCCATACGGTTTATGTAGGTGGGGTAGAAATCCCAGTTCCGCGGAGGATCGAGCTTAGGTGGTATGAAAGGCTGATCCCTGTCTATCTCTCCAGGAGGATAAGGATGTCGGGGCCAGTTAAATCCCCTATCAGGTATGGGAGAAGTAGGAGGTGACTCAGATCGCGCCGCTCTCTTATCCAAATCACAGGATGACGATGCCATGCTGCGAAGTACGTGTTGCGTATGCCAATGAGTATACAGTAAAGAAGTAAGTGACAAGTAACTAACAACTGTACGGTTATAGTCTAGTGTGTGTATGCAACCTGGTTCCCTATAACCAATGGCTCTGATACCAATCTGTCACACCCTCAAAATCCACGTGAGGTGTTTTACCGCGAGGCGTGTTACATACCAGGATCTCAGTCATTAGTTACTCAGAACAACTCTATATGAACAAACATTCAAAATCAGAGTTTAACTTTAAAATATGCGGAAGCGTGTAATAAACCAGAAAGACCAAAGTAAAAAAATATAACGTAAAATGCGCAAACACACGCGCCCAAAGTAATACCAAGAAATACTTAAATGTTTAATAACCAAACCAAAACAAGTTTCAATCATGCTGACAACTCAATGATGCTGACCCATACACGTGCTCCTAGGCAATGGTAACCTCAACCTAAGAATAGCCTACTAAAAGAGTCAACACAATGGTTGGTGAGTTGAAGAGTTTACGTTAATCATAAATTAGTAATAGTTGCAAAATATAAGAGGTGTATTGAAATAGATAGCTAGTCTATGTTCATTAGTAATAATCATAGTGATTTCGCGATTGAAGCTGACTGTGTTTCATTTGTTGCCTCCCGTCACGACTTACCAGGTCGTGACGATGTCTGTGTTAGGACAGAATTGCACCCGTTTGACCTCGAGTCGCACAGGTGGGCTCATCAGACCCACTAGTACTACCCAAGATTTCCCACTAATCATCATTATTAACAACCCAAAAGTGTGAGGACTTTCATGGTATTCAGCACTATATCATACTATGCACAACTCATATAAAGTAAGCGTTTGTAAAACCAGTATACTATCTCCCCCAAAGAGAGTACGTAAAAGAGTGGGGCATGAACTCACCTGGTGTGCACAAGAAAGAACTTAAGAGCTTAACTTGGAAAGAGAGTGGAAAGACAACCTTCAGAGGTCACCTAGAACACGCAAGTACATAAGTATGTGTACACAGAATCATAATGAAACCCTCAGTGCTCTATAAACCAAAGAACTCAAGGTTTTGGAAAAACAAGACACATTAACCCAGTTGACCCGTTTGACCCGTTGGTGACATTATTGGTGAAATTCCATTCAATCAACTATAACAGTTCATCACACATGATTATCATACAAGTTGTTCACATATATCACTTCATTAACCACATGTACTTCCTAGATCATCATAAAACCAGATTTTCATACAAGTCATGCGAATCTCAAATAATCATCATGTTCAACATAATTATATCATAACCCATGCGTCATACACAGAATCAAATCATGCACAACATGCCATGTGAAGCCACTCACTACTTCACACCCTAAACCCTGCCAATCATACTAAGTAGGGGCCTCAGATTCGCACGCGTCTATAACAATCATCATCACACTAATCAACAGAATTTATACCAACCAAAATGTTCAACCATGATCTATTACAACCCAAACAATGCATTCTACCATATTAGAAATCATCCAGGAACATGCTAACATGATCCTAAAGTCACAAACATGCCCAAATCATCATATTCAAGATTTTGTGCAAATAAAGTTTCCCTTTTGGGAAAATGCATCCCAAAATCTATTCTTCCATGAATTACAACTCATACACATCAATAGCATACCCTATCTAGTCCTTAGAGATCATAACCATTCATCAAGCACATGTAATTCATCCAACACAAATCTTCATAAATTAAAGTTTCCACTTTTGGCAATGTATAAACTACATTATCAATCCTTGGATTCCTAGCACACTCATTATCATTCTAACATCCATACAACATCATAAATACCCTAGTAACATCAATTCATCATCAAATCACCATATTCATGCAATTAAAGTTACTATTATTAGTAACGTATGAACAACGCATCAAAATCATGAATTTCTTGTATAATCTACGTAAACTAGCATCAATACAATCTAACTAACATCCCAATATCATCAAACAACCAAGAATTTGACTTTCACATCAATTTTCGAACTAGGGTTCGGCCAAGACTAAAAATCCATGAAAACCACAAAGAAACTGACTTTTAATCACGTAATGGTGAGAATTGAAGCCTCTAACGTGTTGTAGTTCTTGGAATCAACCAAAACCGAAGCATAATTGCTTGTTCTAGGCTGAATTCGCAGGTGTGTGTGTGTGGAGAGGGAGTTCGCGGCCGATGGGGTGAGTGGGGGCTAGGGTTGGGTTTTTTTTACTTAATTAATCATATTTACCCCTTAAACCCCTATTGTTTTGTATTTTATTAAAACTAAGCTTTTAATTACTTTTTAAAAGGTTTAAACTTAATAATACAAACATTATTAATCAACAATAATAATTCTATAAATTATTTTCACTAGTCACAAGATTCACGAATTAAATACACACGTTTTCACGTTACGCGATAAAATTCACAATTGATATTTAAATCACGTAAGCACATAAGCACAACTGAATAATCACATTACCAACTAAAGTATTATCAGTTTATCATTATTAATTATTATTAAGTCACCAACATTCAACGACAACTAGTGTGTGCTCACGACACGTGTATGCAACACTTAAAGGAACTAACGGAGTTTGGTAACGAAAAATTACCGGATGTCACATAGATGATATTCTGATTTATTCTAAGAGCGAAGAAGAACATGCCAGTCATATTCGTGAAGTATTGGAGACACTTAGAAGAGAGAAGCTATACGCTAAGTTCTCCAAGTGTGCTTTCTGGTTGCGTGAAGTTCAGTTTTTGGGTCATGTGGTAAATTCCGAAGAGATCATGGTAGACCCGACAAAGGTTGAGGCGGTGATGCAATGGAAGTCTCCAAAGAACCCATTCGAGATCCATAGTTTATTGGGTTTGGCAGGCTACTACAGGTTGTTCATCCAAGACTTTTCCAAGATAGCCTCACCATTGACCATTGATCAGTACGGCTTATCATCCTCAGACAGATGGTCAGTCGGAGAGAACTATATAGATGCTTGAGGATATACTCCGAGCATGCATCATTGATTTTGGAGGAAGCTGGGATAAACACTTACCATTAGCTGAATTCTCATACAACAACAGTTATCATGCTAGCATTGGCATGCCACCATATGAGATGCTATACGATAGGAAGTGTAGAACGCCCGTATGTTGGGGTGACATTGGGCAGAAGGAGTTGGGGAGCGTGGAAATGATCGAGGCTACGACTGAAAAGCTAGAAAAGATCAAGGCCTTTATGAAGGCGGCAAAAGATAGGCAAAAGTCGTATGCTGATAAGAGGTGTAGGCCGATTGAATTCAAGGTGGGTTATAAAGTTATGCTGAAGGTTTCGCCTTGGAAGGGGATCATTCGGTTCAGAAAGCGGGGTAAGCTGAGCCCGAGGTATATAGGACCTTTCCGAATCATTGCTCGAGTAGGAGAGGTGGCCTATAGGTTGGAGCTGCCTGATGAGTTAAGTGGGATTCATCCAACATTCTATGAATCTCATCTGAGAAAATGCTTAGCTGATGAAGATATGATTGTACCACTGGAGGACATTGAAGTGGATGAACGGCTCAATTATGTAGAGCAACCAGTGGCAATCATTGACCTAAAGGAGAGGAGATTACGGAATAAAGTGGTTCCACTGGTGCGAGTATAGTAGAGGCACAGGAAGGGATTTGATTCTACGTGGGAGACTGAGGAAGTGATGAGACAACATTACCCATAACTGTTCGAAGAGTGACAGGTTTTGGGGACGAAACATCTATAAGGGGGGTGGACTTGTAACACCCGAAAATCTGCTAAAAAGAAAAGAAAAGAAAAGTATAAAGAAAGAAAGGAGAATTTGCATAAGTGGAGGCGCTAAAGTTGTGTAAAGGACAAAACATTATTATTTTATGTTTAAATAGGCATGGCCACCCATACACCCCACTTTTCTACTCCTCTTTCGGCTGGAAAGAAGAAAGAAGAAAGAAGAAGTAGAAGTTTGCTTGGTTCTTGAGTGTGAAGAAGCTGATTTTGCTAAGGTGAGTGTTTTACATGTGTTTTTGTTCCGTTTCAGCTGAGTTTTCAGCTTCGGGACCTATTCTTATATGTTTTTGTGTGTTCGATTGTGTGTTTAGGTGTTTAAACTCTTTGTGCCCTCGATTTTGGTGGAGTTTTGCTTGAAGGCTGCAATAGGTGAGTTCTAGATCCCCAGTTTTGATGTTTTAAACTTGTTTTGGGGCTGAAAATGCATGTAACCAACTTTTAATATATTTCAGCATGTTTAACCGTAAGTTTATGCCCCTGTTTATATGGGTGATTGTATGTTTGTGTATGAATTGTTGTGTTTCATGTTTATATGCTTGATTTAGGTGTTTGGCATGATAGATTTGTGTTAGGAATATGTTAAACAATGATTGGGTCTGAAAGATAGTGTAAGTTCGAAATTACAACTGTCCATGCGCCCAACATAGTGCCCATGCGCCTAGAATTTCATCCATGCACCTAAGTGTTTATACGCCCACATAGTGCCCATGCTCCTGGAATTCTGTCCATGCACCTAAGTCCTTTCCTATACACCTAAGTACCCCATGTGCCTACTATCCAAACGCCTAAGTATAGTTCATACGCCCAAGCAGTACTCATACGCCTAGAATTTCCCATGCACCTAAGTGTTCCCATGCGCCTAAGTACCCGTGCGCCTACATAGTTCTCATGCGCCTGCATAGTGCTCATGTGCCTAAATGTCTTAGAAAATTTTCTGAAATTTTGGGAAATAGAAATGTTTAGAGTAAGCCCTGGGATGTCTTGATGGTTATGTTCGTTGGTGTTATGCATGTTTGTGGCCTGTTATTTATGTTCCCTATTATGTATTATTACGTGACTTTACATGGTGTGTTTATGCTCGTATGCCTAAAGTATTATCATAAAGAAGTGAAAGATTAATGATAATGAAAAGTGGAACATAACGAAAATGAAAGGAGGTTCACAGCCATTGGGTTGTCAGCTCAACTGGGTGCGGTTTAGCTAACCCGAAGGATGCACACAGGGTCAATCCTAGAGATTGACGAAACCCTTGTTGCTTGCCCCAGGTACTGGAGTCAGCTTCGTGCACAATGTTTGGGGTTTATTTATAGGCCCTAGGCCCAGTACCAGCTTCGTGCACAATGTTCGGGGTATTGCACATTGGTTCGGTAGAAAGTGAAAGATAATGATGAATTAATGAGAAGAATGATGAAAGATGATAATGAATATTATATTGTTTTATGTATGATGCGTGAACACGTACGGAAGTAAAGGATTTTTAAAAAGGGAGTATTTTAAGAAAAATGATATTTTTATCTATATACAAGGGACTTTAATTTTAAAACTAGAACTCACTCAGCAACGCTGACTTTTATGCATTTTCAGTTGGCAGGTAACTTGTTGCTGGGGATGGAACGCGGGTGAGGCTACTTGGCAGGCAAAGACTGGCATCCATTCGTGCTTAATGATATTGTTGTTTTGTAATACAACTGGATGATTCTTTTGTAACTGTTAAAATATAATGATGTATTATTTAGCATCATCAAGTATTAATGCATGAATGGTTTTTGATAACTTAATCCGCTATGATATTTTTATGAAATGTATTTATTTTATATGAAAAATGCTGTGATGGTCTAACTGTGAGGTCCCGGGAACGGGGTCTTACATGTTTTCTTCACCTCTTAACCATTACAAGTCTTTACAACACGTTTCTAACAACTATAAGTCCGGGTCTTCAGCATAGACCAAGTCGTTAACTGTTAGACCAACCATTTATTCATTATAACTCATTAAATGAGCATTGGAAGTCTCTCATACGTGTTCAACGTTCATGTATTTAAGCACATCCCGGTCTTTTAGCTTGGACCAAGTCATGCAATTATTTCCTCCATTAAAAATGATAATATCTGCAAGAAATATGTCAGGGATATTTGTTGGGAATAAGGTTTAGGATACCAAACCTGTCTACGTATCCTGAGCACTGGAATACTGAGCAGAATACTACACAAGATTTTCACTCACAACAATTGTCCCCAAAAATTGACAGTTGTTATAATTAACAACTGTTAATTTTTTTAAAACTCCATGACAGACCAGTTCCAAGAGATAGCTATTGTCAATAGAACATCCCGTCTTTGAGGCTTCTGTTGCTAAAGAAAATCTTGATACCTATTTTCCAAAATCTGGGATATAGATATCTTGAAGTCAAGTTCCTGTTTCATCAATTAACTTTCCTGCACTGACAATTTTAATTTTCTGTATTTTGAACAAAAATCAAGGTGAAGGGATCCTGGGTTCCAGGACGAAGCCCTAGTTTAGTTAGAATAATATTTAAGATAACTCTGGGTATCCCGATAGGGGTGTCATCTTCTACCTGGTATCCCGGTTGGATAGGCCCTTTTTCAGGGTGAAACCCAGGGTGTTGGATTATCTTTTGCTTTTATCTTATGTTTTTGTGTTCTTACTTCGAAACTATTTGCTTGTTGTGAATGATGCTTTGAGGTTGGATATTTTGAAAAACCTTTCAAAAATACTTAGAAAAATTTGAGAATACCTTCGATTCATAGGTTAACAATATCCAAAAATAAACAAGTAGGAGAATCATACAAGAAATCTTTGACTTAGTCTATTAATAGGATTCATATAACCTTTGAGTTTTTAAATACCCTTCGGGATATTATCCCCAATATCGCCTAGGAATATGCTTCAGGATATAGATTGGTAATCCAGTATGTAATACTTCTGCAAAAACATAAGCGAATGGACAAAAACCATTCTTAAGTATTTAAACATGGGCAATGCTATTTTAAATGTAAGCCAAGCCAGAATATCATGGGCCAAGCCAGAATAACATGGGCCAAGCCAGAATAACGTGGGCCAAGCCAGACTTAGGATATATCTTAGGACAGCCACGGATGAAAGGTGAATACCTTTAAGCCTTAAGTTAGCACGTAAGTGTTAAAACCAATAGATAACGTGTTCAAACGTTATTCGTCCTATTTGAAATATAAGTGAGGATCATGAATTTGCCAGGCACTAAAGCGTGAACTGATTCCACAATCTCAAATACACCCAAATATTCGTGCGCTACAGGCGGAGTGTTTAAACTCAATTTCTAAGAAAGGTGAAAACCTTTAAACCTTGTGAAGATATCTAGGATATCTTAAATGTAGAGAGGGGGCCAATCCTCTAATATTTTGAACCTGTATCTTAAGCAAAATCCTTAGGAGTTTTCTGCAAAACACTTCAAACCTTGGTGAGGTGGGTGTTAGCCAGGCTAACACCCCTCCGATGCTTAAGTCAGTAATGATTTTAAGAATAATAATCAAAAATTAAAATAGAATATACATTAGGATATAGCCAGGAATATGATTGAGAATAATGGTAAGGATAGCAAACATACCAGTCTTGATTCCAAGGAATCTTGGTTAACCTCACATGAAATATGCTTTTAGATGAATTGCATTCCAAGATCTGGGCAGAATATCTCCTTCAAGGTAGCCAACCAAAATGCTCCTTTTCTAGCCTTAGAATCAATCATGTAAGGGCCTTCCCACTTTGGTGCCAACTTCCTATCACTTGCCTTAGTAGTATTTTGGAATGCTTTTCTTAACACCAAATCACCTACTTGGAATCTTCTGGTTCTTAAGTTCTTATAGTAGGCTCTTGCAATTCTTTACTGATGAGCTGCTATTTTAACTTTAGCAGTATCTCTAAGCTCATCCAGGGTTTCCAAATCATCAATCATATTCTGGTCATTATCCTGAGTGGATTGCAGGCTGGATCTTGCTGTCGGGATGGTCATTTCAGTCGGGATCATGGCCTCAACCCCAAATACCAATGAGAATGGGGTTTGGCCTGTTGTATTCTTGGATGTAGTTCTATCAGCCCAAAGTACAAATGGTAATTCTTCTGCCCATTTGCATTTTTTCTCCTTCAATATCTTTTTCAAGTTATTGAGGATGATCTTGTTTGAGGATTTTGCTTGTCCATTAGCCTGAGGATGGACTGGAGTTGAAGTTATCATCTTTATTCTCCAACTTTTACAGAAACTTGTTGTTCTCTTTCCTATTAATTGGGACCCATTATCACAGGTTATCTCAGTCGGGATTCCAAATCTTATCAGGATATTTCTCTTGAGGAAAGACACCACTTCTCTTTCAGTAACCTGAGCAAATGTCTCTGCCTCAATCTATTTGGAGAAGTAATCTGTCATTGCAAGCATAAACACCTTTCCTCCTGGAGCTTTCGGCAACTTTCCCATAATATCAATTCCTCATTTCATGAAAGGCCATGGGGATAGAATCGGGTACATAGGCTCAGCAGGCTGATTAACAATGTTACTATGCCTTTGACAAGCATCAAATTTTTGAGAATATATCATGGCTTCCTTCCTCATAGTAGGCCAGTAATACCATGTTCACAATACCTTCGAGAATAATGACCTGCCTCCAAAATGATTCCCACAGTCATCTTTGTGGATATCCTTAAGCACTTCATTAGTTTCGGGATCCTCCAAGCATCTCAGATAAGGACCTACAAGAGATTTCTTATATAGTATATTATTAATAATGGTGTATAGGGACACCTTGGCTCTGAAGGTTCTTGGGTTTTCTTCCTTCGAGATGTCCCCATTCCTTATGTAGTTCAGGATTCGACGAGTCCAGGATTTGTATCCTGACCAGGATCTTGAAGCTCTTCATCCTCGGTGGTCATCACCCCCTGGACATCTTCAGCAACAAGTTCATCATCATTTATAGTTGGTTTCAGGATATGGGTGATAGGTATCTTTACCCCTTCCGGTATCCTGATAGTCGATCCAAGATAGGCCAAAGAATCCGCTTCAGCATTATCTTCTCTTGGTACCTGTTCTATGGAGAATATTTCAAAACATTTTGCAAATCTCTTAACAATTTGGAGATATTTAACTAACTTATCCCCTTTTGCAGCACATGATCCACTAAAATGGTTAGTCAATAATAAGGAATCAACATAAACATGCAAGCATTTGATATCCATATTTTTATCTAATTGTAATCCTGCTACAAGGGCCTTATATTTCAATTCATTATTCGTTGCCTAGAATTCACATCTAATGGATTGGGGTAGTATGTCCCCCTATGGTGATTTTAGGATGATTCCTAGTCCTATTCCTCTTATATTAGATACTCCATCAGTATGCAAGGTCCATATTTTAGTATTAGATTCCAAGTTCTGAACTTCTAAGTCTACTTCCTGCTGGATATCCTGACTAAAATCTGCCACAAAATCAGCTAAAGCTTGGGATTTTATAGCAGTCCTAGGCTTATATATTATATCAAAGGCACTAAGCTTTACAGATCATTTAGCTATCCTACCCAACATTTTAGGTTTTCTAAGCACATTTTTAGTTGGATAATTTGTTTTAATACATATCCTATGTGTTTCAAAATTAGTGTTTCCAAATGAGAATACCTAGTTTCAGCATCAAGTAGACTTTTGCAGGATGCTGATTTCCATCATGATCCTTAACAAGAACAGCACTTACAGTGGTCCGAGATACTGCCAGGTATAATGACAGTTGCTCTTCATCTTCTAGCTTCATGAATAGAGGGGCTGAGGCAAGGTATTCTTTAAGAGCTTGAAGTGCCCCTTTATGTTTCTATCCCTACTCAAACTTCTTATTCTTTTTTAGGATATCATAGAATTCTTTGCATCTCTCGGAGGATTTTGATATAAATCTATTTAGGGCTGCAACTCTCCCGGTCAACCTTTGGATATCCTTGACATTAGTTGGGGATTTCAGGTTCATGATAGCTTTAATCTGCTCTAGGCTGGCCTCTATCCCCCTTTTGGTGACCATATATCCCAAGAACTTTCCTGCCCCCACACCAAAATGACACTTGGTAGGATTCAGCTTCATATTAAATTGGTTCAGGATATCGAAAGCTTCTTCAACATCCCGGAGGTGATCCTCAGCTTTCTTTGACTTGACTACCATATCATCAATATAGACCTCCATGGTGTCCCCCAACTTGCTTTTGAACATCTTGTTGACCAGCCTTTGGTATGTAGCACCTGTATTTTTAAGACCAAAAGGCATGGCAATATAACAAAAATAATGAAGGTTGTGTCTTCTTGATCCGAGGGCTCTATTTGGATTTGTTGAAATCCTGATAAAGCATCCATGAAAGTCAGCATTTCATGGTCAGCAATAACATTTACCATGGAGTCAATGTGTGGCAATGGGAATGGGTCTTTTGGATAAGCTTTGTTGAGGTCGGTATAATCCACACACACCCTCCATTTTCCATTCTTTTTTTGGACCACTACCACATTTGTAAGCCACCTTGGAAACTTCACTTCTCTAATCATCTTGGATTTCAGTAGTCTTTCCACCTCTTCTTAGATGATTCGATTTCTTTCGAGTGCAAACTTCCTCCTCTTTTGGTGAATCGGCCTGCAATTTTCATCCAAACCAAGTTTATGAGTTATAATATCCTTAGAGATATCTGTCATGTCTTCATGTCTCCAAGCAAATGTGCTTCTTCTTTTTTTTAGGAAGGAGATCATATCCTGCTCAATATCCTAAGGGATGTTTGCTCCTATCAACACTTTTATCTCTAGGTCTTCGGGATCTAAGGCTACTTCTTTCACATCTTGCTGGATATCTAGCTCAATATTCTCTAACACATCCCGAAGTTTATTCTGTAATTGCTATGCTCCCTTATTCTGAGCCGATGCTTTCATTGAGGATGTATAACAGTCCTTGGCCTCCTGCTGGTCACTCTTAAGTTTGACCACACCCCAAGGTGTAGGGAGCTTTACAAACTGGTGGTATGTTGAAGGTATGACTTTCATCTCATGGATCCAAATCCTACCTAAAATGATATTATAACAAGACAAACAATCCATTACACAAAATTTTTGCATAGAATTTACTCCCTTTACATAGTCTGGAAGCTTGATTTCTCCAATAGTACTCTTTGTTCCACTAAATCCCATAAGGATCGAGGATTTTGTGGTGATTTCTGAGTCTGGGATGTTCATCTTCTTTAGAGTGTGTAGCTGGATTATGTTCACAGAACTCTCACCATCTATCAATATCCTACGCACAAAATGGTTAGCAACATATAGAGTTATAACTAAACCATCATGATGAGGATCCTATATATTATCCATGTCATCATCATTAAAGGATATGGTTTTTCCTTGAGTCAAAGTAGCTTTAGAGTTCAGCCTATCTCCTTTCTCTGATTTGGCTTTTTTCGCATGTGTCTTGGCAACAAAGTATGATGTTCCGCATATGTCAGATCCACCTGAAATAAAGTTAACAATTGAAGCATCTGGGGGAGGAGACGCAATTCTCTTAGGATTTCCTTCAGGATTTCTTTTGAGGATTCCTATCAGTATCCTGGTGCTTAGCCTTCTTCTTTCCCAGCAGTTCTTTCAGGTGTCCTTTACTTAACAAGTAACTTATTTCTTTGCGCATAGCAATACAATCCTCAGTGATATGCCCAAAGTCTTTGTGGAATGCATACCACTTAGACTTGTCTTTCCAGCCAGGATTCTTCTCATTCTTCCGAGGCCACCTAGCTTTCTCTCCGAGACCCTACATAGCATATATTAACTCTGAAGTAGACACTGAGAAACAATAATTAGCAAGTTTAGGATACTCCTCATCATCCTCATCATCTTCAACAAAGTTTACTTTCTTGCCATCATCGTGGGAATATGGCTTTGGATGGTAATATTTTGAAGAGGATTCTGATTTCCTATTGGGATTCTCATATTTTGAGGATCTATCGATCCTCTGCTGGATCTTTCTGTCTTCCTCGAGTCTTATAAACCTCAGAGCCTTGTTTCTGACATCATCCAAATTCCTGCAAGGATTCATCACAAGATCCTCGTAGAATGCAGAATCCTTTGGCAATCCTATTTTGAAAGCCTGCACTGATGTCAGCATATCAAGGTTCGGGATGTCTAGAGCCTCTTTACTGAACCTGTTGACATAATCTCTTAGTGATTCTCCTCGATTGTGGACCACCCTGTATAGATTAGTGTTAGTCTTTCAAATGCTCTACTTCAAGAAAATTGATTGTTAAACAAATTGATTAAATGAGCAAATGAGGTAATAGAATAAGGTGGAAGATTAAGCAGCCATTTCAGGGCTGGCCCTATCAATGTTGATCCGAATCCCTTTCACAAACTGGCTTCTTTCATGTGTGCAGGGACAGGGTTAATCTCCATCCTCTCCCTATACTAGGCAATATGCTCCTCAGGATCAGTTGCACCATCATAGAGCTTCATGCTAGGAGTTTAGAATCTCTTTGAGATTTCAGCATCACAAATTGGTGGTGCAAAGCGGGATATCCTGTGACTAGTATCGGATACTTTAGGGATGGGCTTTATCACACCCGGCACACTAGAGATCATATCCTTAAGTTTCTAGATTTCTCTAGCAACAACAGTACTCATCCCCGTATCCTTCACAGTTTGAAAATTATTAGTAACTGAAGGGTTTCTATTTGTAAGAATATCATCAGTAAAGGTTCCAGAAAAAGATCTTGTGGGATATCCTGAGGTAAGTCCTGAGGAGAATCCTAAGGAATCCCATTTCCCTTGTCGCTATAGTCTTGGTTGAAACAGATGGTCCAGCCACGCTATTCTGCACCGGGATTATATCGTCATCCTGCACCCTATAGGATCTTGTAGAATCAAAGTTAAGTATCCTAGGGCGCAATGGTGTTTCCTCATTTTGGGCCTGCTTTTTGGATGCTGACTTCAACTCAATAAGTTGACTCATCACCAATTTGTTGGTCTGTTGCTGCTGCTCCATATGCTGCTTTATCATTACCGAGTGGAATTCTTCACCAGAGCAAAACCCCCACCAGTATTCTTGGACCTGGGAATTTCAAAGACAGGGGTAGCAGTTTTGGTGACAGCCTTATCCTTACTCCTCTGGAATGTTTCAAAATTAGGGGGAGGAGGAAGAGGCGCATTCAAAGCAGCAGAGATGGAAGAAGAGGGAGTTGGAGATGAAGATTGCTTTGATTGAGAAGCCATTTTTTTGAAAAAACAAAAATGAATGAAAGACTTGAATAAACAAAAGATGTTTGGAAGGATTTTGAAGATTATAGCGACACCAGCCCCACAATGGGCGCCAAATTGTTTGGTCAAAAATTAACAAGGTAATTAATGAACAAAATAGTCAAGTGAGGTAGTGTGCTATATCAGAATACTAACTGAAATAACTGATCAACACCGGAATATTGATCAGGATATTACAGAAATGAATAATCAAATCAAGTAAGAACAAAGACAACGAATTTTTGAAGGGGAAAAAGCCCTTGATCAAAGTGATCTCCGGCACAAAAAACCCCTTAGCGCCTGACAAAATGTCGGCGGCAGGTCCTTTGATTAATAACAAAAAACAAGTACAATCGAGGCTTGAATGATCGTATCTAAGTGTTATAATGATTATTTGGCGTGTTTGAGTGTTTGTGAATAGAGATCAGGTGTGTGAACGTGAATTAGTGCCCTCAAACGATCAGACAAGCCTCATTATATATAGTACATAAAATAAACAAAATGTGAGATATTTTCGGGATATTCAACGAGATTTCCGGGATCCTCAGTAGTTACTTTGACCAGTTAGCCTGTTATCCCGCTAATTGAACATGTTTTCTTCACCTCTTAACCGTTACAAGTCTTTGCTACACGTTTCTAACAACCACAAGTCCGGGTCTTCAGCATAGACCAAGTCTTTAGCTGTTAAAACAACCATTTATTCATTATAACTCATTAAATGACCATTGGAAGTCTCTCATACGTGTTCAACGTTCATGTATTTAATCACATCCCGATCTTCTAGCTTGGACCAAGTCATGCAATTATTTCCTCCATTAAAAATGACAATATCTGCAAGAAATATGTCAGGGATATTTGCTGGGAATAAGGTTCAGGATACCAAACTTATCTGCATATCCTGAGCACCGGAATACTGATCAGAATACTGCATAAGATTTTCACTCACAACAGTTACCTGTTAAGGTATTCGGACAATATATTGAGATATTAATGAATTTTCTATCACATTGCCTGTAATTTTATTTTCTTGGAGAGTTTATGATTATGAATATTTTTGACATAAACAGATTTCTGGAAATCTTTTGGCAAATACTGATCTCAAAATGTAAAGCCCCGTTCCTGGTAAGCCTCACAGTTGATCAATCATAACATAAAATCACTTTACAAACAAAACATTGCAGCGGAATTAAATAAACATTCATTTAAACTTCATGATCATAGAGTAAAATAACATTTTTCTTCCAACTTAACAAAACTTAAATATTGTATTTTTCAATTCAAACATATTATCATATCGTGGATGCCAGTCTTGGATTGCCAAGTAGCTCCCATCCTTATGCCATCCTCAGCATCAACCTTTACCTGCCAACTATTATGCATAAAAAGTTAGCTTTGCTGAGTGAGTCCTAGTTTTATATACTAAAGAAAAATATACTTTCGTTTCTTTTTAATAAACATACATTTCATAAACATAACATTCATTGTTCGTTATTACATCATTTATCGTGCTCATTATCATCATTTCTTTCATTATCTTTCCTCTTTCATAAACTGGGTTTGCGCAAAGCAAGAGCCCAAAACATCTGATTGACAACAAATGCCAATCCCTGCTGGTACACATTTATCATGGTAGCTAAGCCCTGACAGTCGACCCACACTACAAGGCACAAAGCCTGCTCATGAATATAGGTCCATCATCATCATGGTCAATCATGAGGATAAGACCCCTAATGTGCATCCTCATGGGCTATCTGTCACACCCTCAAAATCCACGTGCGAGGTTTTACCGCGAGGCGTGTGACATACCAGGATCTCAGTCATTAGTTGCTCAGAATGACTCTATATGAACAAACATTCAAATTCAGAGTTTAACTTTAAAATATGCGGAAGCGTTTAATAATCCAGAAAGACCAAAGTAAAGTAACATAATGTAAAATGCGCAAACACACGCGCCCAAAGTAATACCAACAAATACTTAAATGTTAAATAACCAAACCAAAACAAGTTTCAATCATGCTGACAACTACAATGATGCTGACCTGTGCACGTGCTCCTAGGCAATGGTAACCTCAACCTGAGAATAGCATACTAAAAGAGTCAACACAATGGTTGGTGAGTTCAAGAGTTTGCGTTAATCATAATACAGTAACAGTTGCAAAATATAAGATGTGTATTGAAATAGAAAGCTAGTCTATATTCATCAGTAATAATCATAGTGATTTCGCGATTGAAGCTGACTGTGTTTCGTTTGGTGCCTCCTGTCACGACTTACCAGGTCGTGACGATGTTTATTAGGACAAAATTGCACCCGTTTGACCTCGAGTCGCACAGGTGGGGCTCGTCAGACCTAGTAGTACTACCCAAGATTTCCCGCTAATCATCATTATTAACAATCCGAAAGTGTGAGGACTTTCATGGTATTCAGCACTATATCATACTATACACAACTCATATAAAGTAAGCGTTTGTAAAGCCAGTATGCTATCTCCCCCAAAAGAGAGTATGCAAAAGAGTGGGGCATGAACTCACCTGGTGTGCACAATAAAGACTTAAGAGCTTAACTTGAAAGAGAGAGTGGAAAGACAACCTTCAGAGGTCACCTAGAACACGCAAGTACATAAAGTACGTGTACACATAATCATAATGAAACCATAAGTGCTCTATAAACCAAAGAACTCAAGGTTGTGGAAAAACATAACACATTGACCCAGTTGATCCGTTGGTGACATTATAGGTGAAAATCCATTTAAATCAAACATACGGTTCATCACACATGATTATCATGCAAGTTGTTCACATATATCACTTCATTAACCACATGTACTAACTACATCATCATACAAACAGATTATCATACAAGTCATGCGAATCTCAAATAATCATCATGCTCAACATAACTATGCCATAACTACTGCATCATATATAGAATCAAATCATGCACAACATGCCATGTGAAGCCACTCACGACTTCACACCCTAAACCCTGCCAATCCTACTAAGTAGGGGCCTCAGATTCGCACGTGTGTATAACAATCATCATCACACTAATCGATAGAATTCATACCAACCAAGATATTCAACCATGATCAACTACAAACTAAACAATAGTCCTATCATAACCCATATGACTCATTACCATGTAATTCCACAAACACACCAAATCTGTCAACTAACCAATTTAGCATTCATACAACCCAAACAATACATTCTACCACCTTAGAATTCACCCATGAATATACTAGCATGATCCTAACGTCACAAACATGCCCAAATCATCATATTCAAGATTTTGTGCAAATAAAGTTTCCCTTTTGGGAAAGTGCATCCCAAATCTATCTAACACCCAATACCTTCATGATTTCATTAACAATATACCAATTCCAACTCAAATTATCATCTAGACATGTTCTACACATCACATTCATCATGATTCATCAATCTTCAAAACCAAAAGTTTCTACTTTTGGTAACATATGAACTATAACATGCATTCTTAGGTTTCTAGAATCAATATCATCAATCTATCATCCATATATCATCACAAACATATTAACAACACCAATTCACCATCAACTCATAACATTCATGCAAATAAAGTTACTATTATTAGTAACCTAGGAACAACGCATCAAAATCAAAGCTTTCTTGCATAATCAACGTAAACTAGCATCAATATAACCTAACTAACATACTAACATCAACAAACAACATAAGATCAACACCCAATTTCAAGTTTCGACTCTAGGGTTTTGACCATTCATAAAAATCATAAAAAACATGCAAAAATCTAACCTTTAAACGTGTATTGGCTTGGAATTGAAGATTCTAACGTGTTGTAGCACTTGAAATCGATCCAAAACCGAATGAAATTGCTTGTTCTAGCTTGAAATCTAAGTGGGTGTGTGTGTTTGTGGAATAAGGGTCGCGGCCGAATTAAGGTGTGGCTAGGGTTTTTGATTTTGTTTTATTTAATTAATCATAATTACCCTTTTAACCCTTATAATTTGTATTTTTATAAAATTAAGCTTTTAAATACTCTTTTAAGATGTTTTTAACCAAAATAATAAACATATGAGCTAATGATAACAATTATATGTTTTACCTTTACAAGTTACAAAATTCACAAAATAAACACACATGTTCTCACGTTACGTGATAAAATTCACAAATAACCTTTAAATCGTGTAAGCACATAAACACAACTTAATAATCACCTCATCAACTAAATTATTATTAGTTTATCATGATTAATTTTTATTAAGTTACCAACGTTCAACGACAACTAGTGTGTGCTCACGACACGTGTATGCAAGACTTAACGGAACTAACGGAGTTTGGTAACGGAAAATTACCGGATGTCACATTATCCCCATGTTGAAAGAATTTTCGTCCCGAAAATTGCGTTACATGGTGTGTTCCATCACTGGTCTACTGTATTGGCACAAATTAATCTAAATCGAGTGAGTTTTGGGTGAGTTGTCACATCATCCCCATGTTGAAAGAAATTTCGTCCCGAAATTTAATCAATACCTTCGTCGGCTGGCATCGTCCTTTCGAATAGCTGAGGATACTTAAGCTTCATCTGGTCCTCACATTCCCACATGAATTCTGGTCCACATCTCGAGTTCCAACGAACTTTGACTATGGGTATCTTGCTTTGCTTAAGTGTCTTCACCTCACGATCCATCACCTCGACTGGTTCCTCAATGAAGCGTAATTGTTCATCTACTTGAACTTCCTCAAGCGGTACGATCATCGCTTCATCCGTTAGGCACTTCTTTAGATTTGAAACATGGAATACATCATGGATTCCACTCAATGAATCAGGTAAGGCTAGTCGATAGGCCACTGGACCTATTCTTTCCAATATCTCAAACGGTCCAACGTATCTCGGATTTAGCTTTCCTCTTTTACCAAACCGAATCATGCCTTTCCACGGTGAGACTTTCAGTAAGACTTTGTCACCAACCTGAAATTCTAGAGGTTTCCATCGCTTGTCAGCATAAGTTTTCTGCCTGTCGCGCGCTGCAACCATACGATTCCTTATTTGTACAATCTTCTCAGTGGTCTCGTGTACTAACTCAGGACCCGTTAGCTGGCTATCACCAATTTCAGCCCAACAAACTAGTGATCTACATTTTCGCCCATACAAAGCTTCAAAAGGTGCTGCCTTTATGCTAGTGTGTTAACTGTTGTTGTAAGAAAATTCCACCAATGGTAGGTGAACTTCCCAGTTGTTCCCGAAGTCAATCACACAAGCATGTAGCATGTCTTCCAATGTCTGTATCGTACGCTCACTTTAACCATCAGTCTGCGGGTGATATGCAGTACTCATATCCAATCGCGTACCTAAAGATTTCTGCAACGACTGCCAGAAGTACGATGTGAAACGAGCATCGCGGTCTAAAATGATTGAAACCGGTACACCATGTCTTGACACTATCTCCTTCAAATAAAGTCGGGTTAATTTCTCCGTTTTGTCCATTTCCCTTATTGCCAAGAAATGAGCAGACTTCGTTAATCGGTCCACAATAACCCATATCGTGTCACAACCAGTAGGAGTTCGGGGTAGCTTGGTAATGAAATCCATTGAGATCTGTTCCCACTTCCACACAGGGATCTCAGGCTGTTGCAACAACCCAGATGGTTTCTGATACTCCACTTTTACCTTTGAGCAGGTCAGACACTTGCTCACATAGGTAGCTACATCCGCTTTCATATTAGGCCACCAATAGTGCGCCTTCTGATCATGATACATCTTGTCAGATCCATGATGTATAGAGTACTTAGACTTGTGTGCCTCACTTATAACCAAGTCTCTTAGACTTCCATGCAAAGGTACCCAAAGTCTGTCCATCAAGTAACGAATTCCATCCGCCTTTGCTTCCAATTGTTTTTCCATTCCCCTTAACGATTCAGACCCAATGTTTTCTGCTGTCAAAGCTTCTATCTGAGCCTCTCGGATTTGTTCAAGTAACTGTGTGCTAATGGTAAGCTGCAAAGCTCGCACACGTCGAGGCTTAGCAGTTTCTTTCCTACTCAGCACGTCAGCGACTACATTTGCTTTCCCCGGATGATATATGATGGCACAATCATAATCGTTCAATAGCTCTACCCAACGTCTTTGCCTCATGTTCAATTCCTTTTGCTCAAATATGTGTTGAAGACTCTTGTGATCGGTGTAAATAGTGCATTTGGTACCGTACAAGTAGTGTCTCCAGATCTTTAAGGCAAAAACTACCGCACCCAGCTCCAAGTCATGGGTGGTATAGTTCTTCTCATGAACCTTTAGTTGTCTAGAGGCGTAAGCTATTACCTTATCCCGCTGCATCAATACACACCCAAGTCCTTGAATGGAAGCGTCACAATAGACTACAAAATCATCACTTCCATCTGGTAACTCTAATATCGGTGCGCTACACAATTTCTGTTTCAGCAACTAGAAAGCAGATTCCTGACTCTCACCCCATTTGTACGTCGTTCCCTTATGAGTCAAGGCTGTGAAGGGTTGAGCAATCTTAGAAAATCCTTCGATGAATCACCGATAGTATCCCGCCAGTCCAAGAAACTGTCGTATCTCACTTGGCGTCTTAGGAATCGACCAATTCTTTATCGCTTCAATTTTAGCCGGATCAACATGTATTCCTTTCTCGTTAACAATATGACCCAAAAATTGCACTTCGCGTATCCAGAAATCGCACTTAGAAAACTTGGCGTACAATTGTTCTTTTCTAAGTAATTCCAGGATTAACCGCAAATGCTCCCCATGTTCTTCCTCGGTCTTGGAGTAGATCAATATGTCATCGATAAAGACAATAACAAACTGATCAAGATAGGGTTTGCACACGCGATTCATGAGATCCATGAATACCGCTGGTGCATTCGTCAACCCGAATGGCATGACTAAGAACTCGTAGTGACTGAAACGTGTACGAAAGGCGGTCTTCAAGGTATCTTCCTCTCGAACTCTCAGCTGATGATACCCAGACCTAAGATCAATCTTAGAAAAATAGCTTGATCCTTGTAGTTGATCAAACAAATCATCTATACGAGGTAAGGGATATCTATTCTTGATCGTGACTTTGTTCAGTTCCCTATAGTCAATGCACATTCGAAATGTACCATCCTTCTTCTTGACAAATAGAACTGGCGCTCCTCAGGGCGACGAGCTCGGTCGGATGAACCCTTTATCCAACAGCTCTTGGAGTTGTGCAGATAATTCCTGCAGTTCGTTTGGAACTAACCGGTAAGGTGCTCTCGCGATTGGAGCGGCTCCTGGAGTCAGATCAATCTGGAACTCTACTTACCGATGAGGTGGTAGTCCACGCAGGTCCTCCAGAAACACCTCGGAAAACTCACGAACCATGGGGATATCCTCTATCTTCTTTTCCTCTGTCTGTTTGTCTGTGACAAGGGCCAATATGGCTAGTCGACCTTTCTTAACAACTTCTATGCCTTCATGAACGAGATGATGCCCATCACTGCACTACTCCTATCACCATTAACCGAGAGAATTTCTTCACCGCTAGGAATCCGTACAACCTTCTCATGACATATGACTTTCGCTTGCTTGTCAGAAAGCCAATCCATGCTGACTACTACATCGAAGCTCCCAAGTGTGATAGGCATGAGATCTATGTCGAAGGTATGACCAGCAAGTTCTATCTTGCAGCCTCTAAGGATATGTGTCACGTGAATCTCTTTACCGTCTGCTAACTCTACGGTGTACTTAGATTCTAATGTTGAAGGCATATCACTTAAAAGACTACTAAACTTAGTGGAAATAAAGCTTCTATCAGCTCCAGTATCAAATAATACGGTAGCAAAAGGACCATTAACCGAAAATTTACCAGTTACTGTTGTAGGATCATTTAGAGCCTCACCTGAGCCAATGACGAAGGCTCTCCCTTTGTCTCCATTATTATTTCCACCATTGTTGTTGCCATTACCATTGTTTTTGTTATTGTTGTTACCGTTGTTGTTATTGCCAGTGTTGTTCCCGCCATTTCCATTTCTCTTAAGCTGTGGACAATTGCGTCTGTAATGGCCTTCTTTTCCACACTCGAAACAACCTTTCGGAGTTTCTTAATATTGTTGAGGCTTCTTCATCAGTTCACCCCGACAGTCCTCCGCTGCATGCCCAACTTTACCACAGTGTTGGCATCGGAAGTTATCACACCTGCCTGTGTGATGGTATAGATTGCACTTGGGACTTTTCCCTACATAGCCTCCTTGTCCCTGCGATGCCGAGAATGACTGATTGAAATTTCAGTTTTTATCAAACCTCCTTTGTTGCTGGGGAGGTTGTTGCTGCTGTTGTACCTGTTGCTGCTATTGTTGTGACTGGTTGCTGGAGGATGAACCTTTGTTACTAATGTTCTCCCACTTTCGTTTGTTGTCAGGAACACTAGCAACCGCGTCCCGTTTGGGTAACCGTCCTTGCTCAACTGCCTGGTCAATCAGCCTGTGGGCTGTCCGGATAGCCTGCTGTATGGTAGTGGGGTTGGAAGCAGTTACCATACTCTGAATCTCGGGCACCAGTCCACGTATGTAGTGCTCGACTCTCTTGTGCATTTCATTAACCATTCCCGGGCATAGTGTGGCCAACTCATGAGTACGAGTCATGTAGGCTTCAATCTCTGAGCCTTGCATTTTGAGTTGCCAGAACTCAATCTCCAGCTTCTGTACTTCATTTCGGGGGCAATATTCTTCGGTCATAATCCCCTTAAATTCATCCCTGGGTAGTTCATTGGCCATGGCATGACCCAGCATTTGCACCTGGGCATTCCACCAAGAAAGTGTTGCACCCACAAATGTTCCGGTCGCGAACTTCACTTGATCAGCTGGTGGACAGTTACATTTCGCGAATACGGATTCAATTTTCTCAAACCGCCGTACCAATCCCACAGCTCCTTCCGTCCCGCTGTAGGTGTGAGGTTTACAATCCATGAAGGACTTGTAAGTACAAGGTGGAGGTCCTGTTTCGACAAACCATACATTATTCAGGTATCCCAGACAAGTAACTAGGATAATTGGTTAAACCTCTTTTATCATTTACCTGATGGTTGTCCGGTTTGGGCAGCAACCACTGCTGCCTGTACATGCTTGTTTATTAGGGCTGCCAACTCTGCAGGTGTCATGTTTATGGCACCGGCACCACGACCTCCGGCGCCACGTCCACGACCTCGTCCACGTCCTCTTCCACGTCGGTCAATATTTCACTTTACATTCACAAATACAATAATGAGTAACATCCAACACATTAATCTCATTTAGGTACAGTAAGTAATAAGAAATAAGGATTTCATCACAACCACAACATTTATAACAGAAATAATAACCAAAGATAAATAAATTGTAAATGAGTCACAAAGTATTCCATCAACGTCAAAATTTGAGTTTTTCAGTTGGGTGGGAAACAACCCTTTCCACATAGGTTTCAAAGAAAAGAAACACTATATAGTCTAAGTCATATAAGAGTAGAATCAGTCCAACACGTCAGATCCGTCACTGTCCTCATCCATCTTTGCTGGTTCTTCTTCGGGGACTTCCTCCGGTTCCTCTTTCGGGTCTTCCTCATCAGGGTCCACCAAAGGTACAGGGGCTTCAGCAACCTGAAGTGCTGCCAGTTGTGCCTCTAAATCAGCAAACCTATCATCGATCACTATGTTATGGTGATCCTGCGCGTCCATGCGCCCAGTAAGTGCTACAACATTGCCTGCCAGGGTATGATGTCCACTAATGGCCATCGAGTGTCGCTCCTGAAGCGTCTCTACCTAGTAGCGTAACAGACGCATCTCAGACCGTAAGGCAGAGTTCTCATCAGTGAGTCCTCTAATCCGCTGTCGCTCCGTGTCTAGAGTGGCTACCAAAGCTGCAAACGCCTGCTCAAGAGGGAAACCCAAGGTAGGAAGAGTAGGCAATGCAGAGGCTGTCGATGACCTAGTCCTAGGTCGAGTAGGGGCTACAGGTGGTACGCGCTCTCTATAAGCCATACGACGTACCGAAAGTGTGAGGACTTTCATGGTATTCAGCACTATATCATACTATACACAACTCATATAAAGTAAGCATTTGTAAAACCAGTATGCTATCTCTCCCAAAAGAGAGTATGTAAAAGAGTGGGGCATGAACTCACCTGGTGTGCACAATAAAGACTTAAGAGCTTAACTTGAAAGAGAGAGTGGAAAGACAACTTTCAGAGGTCACCTAGAACCCGCAAGTACATAAGTACGTGTACACAGAATCATAATGAAACCCTAAGTGCTCTATAAACCAAAGAACTCAAGGTTTTGGAAAAATAGAACACATTGACCCAGTTGACCCGTTTGACCCGTTGGTGACAATATAGGTGAAAATCCATTTAAATCAAACATACGGTTCATCACACATGATTATCATGCAAGTTGTTCACATATATCACTTCATTAACCACATGTACTAACTACATCATCATACAAACAGATTATCATACAAGTCATGTGAATCTCAAATAATCATCATGCTCAACATAACTATGCCATAACTACTGCATCATATATAGAATCAGTTAATGCACAACATGCCATGTGAAGCCACTCACGACTTCACACCCTAAACCCTGCCAATCCTACGAAGTAGGGACCTCAGATTCGTACGTGTGTATAACAATCATCGTCACACTAATCAATAGAATTCATACCAACCAAGATATTCAACCATGATCAACTACAAACTAAACAATAGTCCTATCATAACCCATATGACTCATTACCATGTAATTCCACAAACACACCAAATCTGTAAATACAACCCAAACAATACATTCTACCACCTTAGAATTCACCCATGAACATACTAGCATGATCCTAACGTTACAAACATGCCCAAATCATCATATTCAAGATTTTGTGCAAATAAAGTTTCCCTTTTAGGAAAGTGCATCCCAAATCTATCTAACACCCAATACCTTCATGATTTCATTAACAATATACCAATTCCAACTCAAATTATCATCTAGACATGTTCTACACATCATATTCATCATGATTCATCAATCTTCAAGACCAAAAGTTTCTACTTTTGGTAACATATGAACTATAACATGCATTCTTAGGTTTCTAGCATCAATATCATCAATCTATCATCCATATATCATCACAAACACATTAACAACATCAATTCAATATCAAGTCATAGCATTCATGCAAATAAAGTTACTATTATTAGTAACCTAGGAACAACGCATCAAAATCAAAGCTTTCTTGCATAATCAACGTAAACTAGCATAAATATAACCTAACTAACGTACTAACATCAACAAACAACATAAAATCAACAACCAATTTCAAGTTTCAACTCTAGGGTTTCGGCCATTCATAAAAACCATCAAAAACATGCAAATATCTAACCTTTAAACTTGTATTGGCTTGGAATTGAAGATTCTAACGTGTTGTAGCACTTGAAATCGATCCAAAACCGAATGAAATTGCTTCTTCTAGCTTGAAATCGAAGTGTGTGTGTGTGTGGTTAGGTCGCGGCCGAATGAAGGCGTGGCTAGGGTTTTTGATTTTGTTTTATTTAATTAATCATAATTACCCTTTTAACCCTTATAATTTGTATTTTTATAAAATTAAGCTTTTAAATACTCTTTTAAGATGTTTTTAACCAAAATAATAAACATATGAGCTAATGATAACAATTATATGTTTTACCTTTACAAGTTACAAAATTCACAAATTAAACACATACGTTCTCACGTTACGCGATAAAATTCACAAATAACCTTTAAATCGCGTAAGCACATAAACACAACTTAATAATCACCTCATCAACTAAATTATTATTAGTTTATCATTATTAATTATTATTAAGTCACCAACATTCAACAACAACTAGTGTGTGCTCACGACTCGTGTATGCAAGACTTTTAACGGAACTAACGGAGTTTGGTAACGGAAAATTACCGGATGTCACACTATCAAAGCCGCACACAGTTGAGCTAACAATCCATTGGTTGTGAACCTCCATACATGTTGCTTGCAAGACTTTTCATCGTCATACGGGACCGGGTAACATTCATTAAGTTTCACTTTTCATTAACATTATATTTCACTTCAATATATAATACTTTACTTATCACGTACATAGCATACCAAGTACAGTTCACCATAAAAACATTACTATCATAAGGGAAAATTTTAGTTTAGGCAACATAAGGCATCATAAGTCATCAGAAGACATTTACTAAAAGTTTACTATGCATAATAGCCCCAAAACATGGAAAAACTTGTAAAAGAGGGGCTAGAACACACCTGGTCTGAGTAAGTAGCTTCATGTTTAGGTTACCTAGGCTATGATCACAGTACACGGTTTGCATATAAGTTAACACACAAAAAAAGTCATTTCTACATAGTTTCTCATGCAGTTTTGCATGCAGTTTCTCATGCAGTTTCCCATGTAGTTTCTCATGCAGTTTCACATGCAGTTTCTCATGTAGTTTCTCCCAACTTTCATTGGAATATCCTAGGTTTGCTAAATCTACTAGTCTACCTATGCACTTGCGAAACTATTTGCGAAACTATAGTTTCACAGGAAGGATATTGCCTTAGTTTCGCATGATAAATCCACAGTTTCGCATGAAAAACTAACAGTTTCTCAGAACGCATAAAAATGACGTTTTAGCTTATTTTTAACCAAAAATCTCAACCTTTTACATCTAAATCCTTAGTTTTACATCCATGAAACTATATCTAAGCTTTTTACATGATTTCATACGTAAAAATGTGACCTTTATCTGATTCTTTGCAACTTTTCAAAACCCAAAACCCTAGAATCCGGATCTGGTCTAAATAGGTGTTTAGAAAATGATTCTTACATGGATTTCTTACTATTTCCTTGTTTTTTGATGCACCAACACTTAGATCTTCAATCCTTTAATAAATGCAACTTCAAATCTTTGATTTTCTCCACTTTCTCTCTCTACTCTCTCTAGAATGTTGGTGGCTTGGGTTGCAAATGGGGAAGAATGGGGCTGACTAGGGTTGTTTAATGGCTGATTATGGGCCCTTAAATAACTGAATCCCTTAGCCCATATGGTTAATTTGGCATATAATCTGTTTTTCCTCTTATTTATATTAAATAACCCTTAACTAAGTCCATTATTATTAAATTGCTCGGTTCTACTTTCTGGGTGTTACACAGAAAGAGAATTAATAAACTAGTTTAGAACACGTATCTCACACCTTGTGAATTTGAGGAAGGTTGGGTTAAGATAATATATGATTTCAATTTACATGACAACAGATGGTTACATGATATGTTTCAGATCAGGGAACGATGGATTCCAAGGTTTTTTTAGGGAAGTTCCAATGTGTTGTTTGATGAAAACCACCTTGGTCAAAGAGTGCAAATGCCATTTTAGGAGATATGCAAATCCTAAAAACACATTTCTACAGGTCACGGTTAGTTTAAGAGTGCTATGGATGATCAACGTTATAACCAACGAGAATTTGATCATGATACAAGCAACAACACACCTTCGTTCAAGACTTAACTCCAAATAGAACGTTTTGCTGCCAAGGTATACACGCATGATGTGTTTTTGCAAGTTAGAAAGAAATTTGGAAGGGTGACACATCATGTGCAATTAAAATTTTTACCACTAATGATGGTTATGATTTGTAAACTGTTAGGCATAAGGATAAGAGTATGCATTCCCTTGATGATTTTAAGGTAATAAGGTGATTCTAAGTATGAATTATTTAATTCATATTCATAATACGTCACTTGATACTAGATTTTTTTACTATGAATAGGATTCCATCAATAATGAAACTCGTGAGATGGGTTGCAGCCACCTAAACTTTGGCAGAATTGGCTACCTGTGTAGACATATTTTATGTGTATTTAAGTATGTAGATTTTGAAGACATCCCAGATAAATATGTCCTGAGACGATGGAGAAGAGATGCATTATCGAAAACTAGGATTAAGGTGCATGAAGCTTACCAAGGACCAAATGATGACCATGAGGAACTGTTTTGTAAGGCTATTAGTATTCTCGCGGCGCATCAAGGCTAAGAGGTGATGTGGGTGATATGAGGTTATTTGTGGAAAAACTAAAAAGTATGGAAGAGCAACATTAAAAAATACCAGATGAACCAAACGAGAACAACAACAAAGAGGTATTTAAGTCATTTTTTGACACATTATCCCTGGAAAAGATGACTATTGTACCACCACAAGGAACACGAAACAAGGGATGTGGAACAAACAAAAGGATGATTGGTACAAGTGAAAAAGCAGTTGTGAAACTTCAAAAAAGTTTAAGGCAGTGCAATATGTGCGATATATATGCCTATCATGATTCAAGAAACTACGATCAAAATCCCAAAATATCAAGAAAAAGGAGGCAGTAAAAAAAGGAAGCAAGGAGAAACAACAAAGAAAGTACGTTAATGATCTTCAAATTATTAGGGTGTAGGGATTAGTTAAAACATCGAATGTTCTTTTAATTATCAAGTTGATGTGATGTAATCATGCTTCCTTCCCAATGTGATTGATTACATTAGGGGTATGCAATAATCTTAGGCATGAGCCACGAATATGCGTTAATATATAATGTGTAGTAGTGTAATTAGGCTGGGGATGCATTAATTCAATAATGTAGACATGCAACATAATAATATATTAATGAGAATATTTGTTCTACCCTCCTCCATAATCATGAAGGCGGGATAACTTTGGTTAATTCATGCTGCTCATTAGTCGCTGAAACATCTAATATGGAAATGGTAATATGAACTTGAATTTCTGGATACACTCCAAGGATTATTATACAAAAAGATATGCCATGAACGATAGAAATCAGCAGACACATATGAAGGTACACGAGCTACATGAAGGGAAAGAATGGATTTATGAATACATACTAATGAAATTAATGATACCAACTGATTGATAATATATCATTTTGGAAAACAACAACATATATACATTAAATTAAAACAAAGAAATCTATATCAAACCTACTGCGGTGGAACAAATTAATCTATATGAGTTAATAAAACAAAACGCCATCAAATAAATTTTTTTCATGCTACTCGCCATTGATACCGTCCGTTTATAGAAATAATCAATATATTAAGCAACAAGCATAGATTGTGCATTGCTGCATAAACTACATAACTACCTTGCTATAATATGCATAAGTACATAAGAAAATAAAAAAACATATATTCATAAGCCACCTAGATAAGAAATAATTTAAGCATGCATTTAAGTGCGAGATTTGATTGGAGTTTACTACGTAAAAGGTGGATGTGCATAAATGCTTATTTGCATCAAAAGCATTGACGCATAAATTCCTAAAAGCATAATTGAAAAAACCCAAAATATTACCTATATTATGCAAAATGAAACAATCAAACCAACATACACTGACCTTGAACGGTTATGAGGATCAACATAATATACAGAAAAACCCTGAGAAAATACGATGAACACAATGAATAACATAAACTACCAAAGACATGAACCGTCCAAATACGTAGTCTAAGAAAAACATGATAAATACAAAACGACAGAAGTGCATTTGGTTCAGTGCACAAAAACCCAGGTTCATATAGCCTTAGCCTGCTTTCATTTGGAAGGCTTACCGAGAACATTTATGTTCTTTGCCTCCTTTTTAGCCACTGAAGCTCCTTGTTTTTTAACTCTTGTAGATTCTTTGATTAACAGCATTTCCTCCCAGATTTGATCAGCCTCATTAATCACCTCCTCTCTGTGGATATTTATTTCCGATAGGGAGAATCTTGGCTGCATACTTACACCTCAAACGTTTAAGCTGTTTTTTTGCTTTCTTCCTTCAATGTCTAACACATTGATCCACTTCTTTGACATTCCTTTGAAAGTTTCCATATGCCTCATAAGGAAAATTCAACAATCATTCATGTTTTTCTTGGTGCACCATGACAGTTCGGGCTGAGTAATCTTGGCATTTCTAATGTTTATGCTCGAAGGATGACCAATCGACTCCAAGAAACTTCCAAATATTTCACGCTATATAAAAAGTGCATAAGAATTATATGGTAGAAGTAGAAATAAAGTTAATAAACTAGCTTCATATATGAGTATGAAAGCTTACGTATTTGTAAGGAATATGGGACTTATTTTTTATAAGAGAACATATGCTCCCATCCTGATTCTCGATGTTAGCTGCAATTGATCCATCGGGTAATTCAGCGGTGGAATTGCTTTGGGATATGTTGTCAAGGACGACAATAGACGGAGCCAATAGATTGAAACAAATCAAGAAGAAATGATTAACATCATGAATCGGAAAGAAAACAAGATCAAAACACGAAAGATGTAACTTCTCAGCCTGAATGTTTAGGATCTGGAAAAGGTTAGCATGAAAAAATTCTAGTTTTTGGGCATCAGACATTTTACCATCGTCAAGCATTCCTTTGGTCTAGAACATTTGCAAGCAATAATTTATATTAGAAATGGACAAATAAAATAAATAAATAAATTTTAATTTCATAGATTCTTACTATAACAGAGGTCGTACAGAACAATATATGAGGGGACTCGTCAGCTCTTGCATCCTCCTAACTGTTCAAAACAGTTGCCCAAGAGTCAACGACACCATTTAGAATGCAAGTATCAGGCTCCAAAGATTCAAACGACTCCCTATCAGTCTCGAATCCGTCCTTTGTAGAAATAATATTCTACTGACATATGATAATTAAAGATAGATAGCAAACGAATCAGCGCATCAACAATCATACATCAATTGAACAGTAAAAAATGTACTTACTTTTGCGCATCAGAACAACCGAATAGGAATTGCCATATCTTGTCCTCAACTGTTTTGGTTTTGTGGTCTACGTCAACAATTTGATCAATGTAGGGAGATTTGACAACAACTGCCTATGTGGTTTTCCTCTTGGAACGAATCGATGGAGTTTTCATCCTTATTTCTTTTAAGCGATTATTGAGGGGGATGTTGTCAATATAATCTACGCTCGTCATATCCGCATCCTTTTCAAGCATTTGTGTGAGGCCAAGGCTAGATGTGAAATTCGATACTGATGGATCGAATATTACAATCGTATTGTTGTAGTTTATCAGATCTGTGATGCGGAATCTCACAGACCTGTTGATGAGATGATTTTAAGTGAAGATCTATTACAAGATTTAAGGTATGATGATGAATGAATGATGAACAATTCAAGAACACATATTCATAAAAATTTCATTCATTCATATGGATGATGATGCTAGAAGATTACAAAGGGAGTTTGTAAGAAAATTCTCTCTCCACACACTCAACCTAATTGTCTCTCTCACTAGACTAATTCCCTATTGTTTGTTCTTGTTAGTGCTTACAATGCTTCGTAATACTTAGAGTATAAAATGAATACACTTAGTCTATTTATACACTTTACATAAATGATTAAATTACATTTAAGCCCTAATGATTACACAAATATTGTTCTAAATCAGATAAATTCTCTGTTGCTGATACGTGACAGCCGGGTGCTGACATCATTCGGGACGACCGTTGATGTTGACTGTTGACTTTGACCATGGTTGAACTAGTTTGACTTTGGTCAATTTTCTTTGTTTTGATCATATTTTTAGCATCGCTTCACCGTGTCGGTTTTGGTAATCATCATGAGATTCGGCACTTAGGGTTTGGTAAGTATCATCTTCAAATAGTCAAACATTACTCCCTCTAAGATGATGCTACCAAAACCTCATGATTATCAAAAACCTTGGATGTTGATTGATATGCAGTCTTGAAGTGCAGTCTTCTCCCCTATTTTGGTAGCATCTTCTTAGAAGCTTCAGAAAAAGGCATTGAGAAAAAGACTTTGTTTTGGCACATACAGACTTTGTTTTGACACTTGGTGGATGTTTCAACAGCTTGATCTTTTAGTCCCATTTTAAAGACTTGAAAATACACCTATTTGCAAACACTATGGATTGCATAGGTAGCAATATCAGTAGCATTATCTCAACTTCAGAAGTGAAGGAGAAGCATCAGACATTCTTCAGACTTAACATATACTCTCCCTCAACAAAAGCTTTGAAGGGTGAGGAACTTTTGTGTATGAGACACCAAGAGTAGGATTCTTAGTTCTCAGCAACTGGCAGGAGATCTTTGAAAGAAGCAAGAGTGTTCACTTAACATCTTGAACTAAATGAGAAACTCAAGCATGTTATGCAATTCATCACCTGCAAAAGTCTAAATCCTCTTGGTAGAGGTATTGCATGGAAGTTTTACTCCTAAATCAATAACACATGTAAATCTGCCAAAACTAAGAAAAATACTAAAAATGACAAATCTTTTTGGAATTTTATATTTTTCAAAATTATAATATTTACAAGCATGAATCCTTCAATTGCAATGAGATCGTACTAATCCAAAATCCTCTACATCTAAGAATGTTTAACGTTTGAAGAGACATAGACAAAAAACAAAGTTGATTGTAAGTATGTTTGCCCACTTAAACTCTTGTAAGGATCTATTTTCAACACTTTGTGATATTTATCATGTTTTGGTTGGATTAGATATGCTAATTGAGTACCCCACACTCAGAAGTATGGAAGAATAACTCTCCTCATGAAATGCAAGGTGGCACTTTATTACAACTTGAACCAGGCTACTTAGAGTATAAATTCTCATGATATGATCCACTTTAGGATTATTTTACACTTCACTTTGGAAGTTGATCCATATTGGGATTCTTTTAACTTTGATCCACATTGGGATTCTTTTCTTTGCCTTTTTGGCATGCATCAGCACTTTTAGTGCAAGGTCAATTAGGTCTGTGCTCAGACAACAGAAATTGTCATTATGTTTACTCCTTTACATACAACAAAGGAGAAACAGATGCTTTTATCAATATGAAATTTATATACCATTTTTGCATGGTGTGTTTAGGTAATCACACAATCAAACACTTGGAAAAGTCATTGCTTACCAATACCCTAAGATGGTTTTGGTCCACAATGCATATTGATTTAGTTCATCACAAATATGCTTATCTTGAATCCAAGCTGAGCCTACTGACATATCAAACAGAGTCTTTTCAGTCTTTATTAATCTGAAAAATAGATGCAGAAGATAGTATATGAGTGTACTATCATTTCTCATGTAAATGTAGGAAGATTCGAAAATAAATACATATTAGCAATATTTTTTTGGACTTTTCTTGATTTTCTAATTCCTTTTTAGGATTTTTGGTTTTGAGAAAATAAAGAAATGGCATATGTGTTATTAAATCAATAGAGATCATCAACAGTTAGTTCTTGTAGCAATGTAATCAGACTAAGCAGATGGAATGAAACATTGGTTGTTTGTTGCATTGCCATCATAGTTTCTATGAATGATTGATGTCTGGCATTGAATCATGGTTAATTTCTGCTCCATTTGGCTCACTTACATCATAAACATCATGAGCAGGAAGAATGTTCCTGTCATGGGAAGGGATCAGCCACTGCTAATGTTTCTTTGGTTGGCTCTGATACCAACTGTGAAATTCAATACTGATGGATAGAATATTGCAATCGTATTGTTGTTGTTTATCAACTCTGTGATGCGAAATCTCATATACCTGTTGATGATTTCAAGTGAAGATCTATTGCAAGATTTAATGTATGATGATGAATTAATGATGAACAATTCAAGAACACATATTCATAAAAATTTCTTTCATTCATATGAATGATGATGCTAGGAGATTACAAAGGGAGTTTGTAAGAAAATTCTCTCTCACACACACTCAACTTAATTATCTCTCTCACTAGACTAATTCCCTCTTGTTTGTTCTTGTTAGTGCTTATAATGCTTTGTAATGCTTAGAGTATAAAATGAATACACTTAGTTTATTCATACTCTTTACATAAATGAACAAAATTACATTTAAGCCCTATTGATTACACAAATATTGTTATAAGTCTGATAAATTCTCTGTTGCTGATGCGTGACAGCCGGGTGCTGATGTCATTCGGGACGACCTTTGATGTTGACTGTTGACTTTGACCATGGTTGACCAAGTTTGACTTTGGTCAGTTTTCTTTGTTTTGATCATATTTTTAGCATAGCTTCAGCGTGTTTGTTTTGGTATTCATCATGAGATTACGCACTTAGGTTTTGGTAAGTATCATCTTCAAATAGTCTAACAATACTCCCCCTAAGATGATGCTCCCAAAACCTCATGATTATCAAAAACCTTGGATGTTGATTGATATGCAGTCTTGAAGTGCAGTCTTCTCCCCCTTTTTGGTAGTATCTTCTTAGAAGCATCAGAAAAAGGCATTAAGAAAAAGACTTTGTTTCGGCATATAAAGACTTTGTTTCGGCACTTGATGGTTGTTTCATCAGCTTGATCTTTTAGTCTCATTTTAAAGACCTGAAAATACAACCATTTGCAAACACTATGGATTGCACAGGTAGCAATATCAGCAGCTTTATCTCAACTTCAAAAGTGAAGGAGAAGCATCAGACATTCTTCAGACTTGACATATACTCTCCCTCAACAAAAGCTTTGGAGGGTGCGGAACTTTTGTGTATGAGACACCAAGAGGAGGATTCTTAGTTCTCAGCAACTGGCAGGAGATCTTTGAAAGAAGCTAGAGTGTTCACTTAACATCTTGAACTAAATGGGAAACTTAGGCATGTTGTGCAATTCATCACCTGCAAAATTCTAAATCCTTTCGGTTGAGGTATTGCATGGAAGTTTCACTCCTAAATCAATAACACATGTAAATCTGCCAAAACTAAGAAAAATACTAAAAATGACAAATCTTTTTGGAATTTTATATTTTTCAAAATTATGATATTTACAAGCATGAATCCTTTAACTGCAATGAGATTATACTAATCCAAAATCCTCTACATCTAAGAATGTTTAACGTTTGAAGAGACATAGACAAAGAACAAAGTTGATTGTAAGTATGTTTGTCCACTTAAACTCTTGTAAGGATCTATTTTCAACACTTTGTGATATTTATCATGTTTTGGGTGGATTAGATATGCTAATTGAGTACCCCACACTCAAAAGTATGGAAGAATAACTCTTCTCATGAAATGCAAGGTGGCACTTTGTTACAACTTAAACCAGGCTACTTAGAGTATAAATTCTCATGATATGATCCACTTTAGGATTCTTTTACACTTCACTTTGGAAGTTGATCCACATTAGGATTCTTTTAGCTTTGATCCACATTGGGATTCTTTTCTTTACCTTTTTGGCATGCATCAGCACTTTTAGTGCAAGATCAACTAGGTTTGTGCTCAGCACAACAGAAATTGTCATTATGTTTACTCCAGGTCTATATTTACATACAACAAAGGAAAAACATATGCTTTTCTCAATGAGAAATTTATATACCATTTTTGCATGGTGTGTTTAGGTAATCATACAATCAAACACTTGGAAAAGTTATTGCTTACCAATACCCTAGGATGGTTTTGGTCCACAATGCATATTGATTTAGTTCATCACAAATATGCTTATCTTGAATCCAAGCTGAGCCTACTGACATATCAAACAAAGTCTTTTCAGTCTTTATTAATCTGAAAAATAGATGCAGAAGATAGTATATGAGTGTACTATCATTTCTCATGTAAATGTAGGAAGATTCGAAAATAAATACATATTAGCAATATTTTTTTTGGACTTTTCTTGATTTTCTAATTTCTTTTTAGGATTTTTGGTTTTGAGAAAATAAAGAAATGGCATATGTGTTATCAAATCAATAGAGATCATCAACAGTTAGTCCACGTAGCAATATAATCAGAATAAGCAGATGGAATGAAACATCGGTTGTTTCTTGCATTGCCATCATAGTTTCTATGAATGATTGATGTCCTGCATTGAATCATGGTTAATTTGTGCTCCATTTGGCTCAGTTATATCATAAACATCATGAGCAGGAAGAACGTTCCTGTCATGGGAAGGGATCAGCCACTGCTAATGTTTCTTGGGTTGGCTCTGATACCAACTGTGAAATTTGATACTGATGGATCGAATATTGCAATCGTATTGTTGTCGTTTATCAGATCTGTGATGCAGAATCTCACAGACCTGTTGATGATTTCAAGTGAATATCTGTTGCAAGATTTAATGTATGATGACGAATGAATGATGAACAATTCAAGAAAACATATTCATAAAAATTTCATTTATTCATATGGATGATGATGCTAGGAGATTACAAAGGGAGTTTGTAAGAAAATTCTCTCTCACACACACTCAACCTAACTGTCTCTCTCACTAGACTTATTCCCTCTTGTTTGTTCTTGTTAGTGCTTACAATGCTTCGTAATGCTTAGAGTATAAAATGAATACACTTAGTCTATTTATACTCTTTACATAAATGAACAAAATTACATTTAATCCCTATTGATTACATAAATATTGTTCTAAGTCTGATAAATTCTCTGTTGCTGATGCATGACAGCCGGGTGCTGACGTCATTCGGGACGACCGCTGATGTTGACTGTTGACTTTGACCACGGTTGACCAAGTTTGACTTTGGTGAATTTTCTTCGTTTTGATCATATTTTTAGCATAGCTTCACCGTGTTGGTTTTGGTAATCATCATGAGATTTAGCACTTAGTTTTGGTATGTATCATCTTCAAATAGTGCAACACTAAATGATGGTCCTTTTGTTGGGGCTTCCATTTTTTTCAGCACTTTTTTTCTCAATACTATCCATCTGTTCAATTATTTTAGCCGTCCAACAAAAAATCATCATCCAATAATGATTCCATATCTTTCTTCTCTGGTTCTTTTCTGAATCCTCTATATCTCGATAATCCTTTAGGGCTGATGCTTCCTTATCTTTCTTATCCGGTTGCTTTTGGGATGATAAGTCTTTATCTTTGTTATCTACTTGTTTATCCGACTTCTCTACATGACGAGTATCATTTTGGACTGGTTTTTTTAATTATATTATTGGTTGGATCACTATTTGTTGAAACAAATGTAAACATGTCCTTAAACTTCTCTCGGTAACCCAACCATTCATCAGATTCGGGGTAATTGATAATAGCATCCTGCATGTAACCAGCATATTTGCCTTTATAAGATTCCAACCTCCTGATTAACATGTCTAGCATGTACTTGTAATCCTGAGGGATCATCAACAGTAAATTAGATGAATGGGAAATGCATTTCACTACTAATGTGCATGGATGCATTTTATTTTAAAGGTGTGCATGTGTGAAAATCTGTATAATGAAATGCTTGTGCAGGACCGGGTAAGGGTACTTAACACTTAGTTTCACACTTAGGAGAGATCTTAGATCACTTAACAATTTAAATAAGGAACTGGTAACTTAAACATATGATACTAAGAACACAAGTAAATTAAAGAGACAGAACTAAGAACAACACAAGAACACAAGATTGGTTTCAAGGATGTTGTATATTGATCTCAAGTTCTTTTACAAGTGTTACAAAGCATAAAGAAATTACAAGAACCTGAGACAGTTTTATACTACAACCTATAACTGTCACTTACATGTAAAGGCAGTTGGGATTTGACTAAACTAGACAACAAGATCAATCTAAAGTCAAAAGGCAGATTGCCTTTTAACTAGTGACTATGACATGCCATAGCTCACTGATTTTTCCTAATGCAAAAAGTCTACAGGAACAAGTAAGGTAAGTTACAGACAAAGACCATTCCTACTTTTTGATAAAGCATGGGAGTTTCACCAACTTGTGTAAAGTAGGTGAACTACCAGAGCAGATAGCGGAAGTGTGTCAGCTTTATCAAAAGTTGATTCAGAGAAAGCATATTTTCTTTGTCCTCTGAAGAAATAAATCTTCACAGCTTCGGAAGACTTTGTCTCTAAAGCTTCGGAAGATTTCATCTTTGGCTTTGGAAGATGCTGGTCTTTGGCTTCGAAAGATTTCACACTTAGAGTATTTTTCTGTTTGAGTGTGAAACTTCCGAAGTAACTCCTTCTGAACTGTTAGCTTCGGAAGATTTTACACTTAGACACATTTGAGAGTGTAAGACTTCCAAAGCTAGTTTATCTTTGTTCCTTAGTGCATGCATGAAGACTTGGTTGTTCTGGCTTGTTGGTTGCATCAGCCTCATAATCTTCAGATGATCTTACAAACTCCCCCTAGGCTGATGCTACCAAAACAGAGAAGTTCTTCAGATTTTGATAGTCCATACTAGGATCCTCAGCATACCTTTCTTCATCATTAGGTCTGGATCCTTCAGACTAACATAGAACCTTCTCATGTCAAAGAGATCATGCAGAGAAAGATTGAGCATGTCTTCTGAGGAATAGACATGCATGCCTTCCTGATATCTTATGACATACCATCTGTCTTGATCTTCATCATAAGACCATGACATAATTTGTCTTCCAACAGCAAGAGGCTCTACTATGATTGGATTTTGTTGAGAGACCTCTTCATGCACTCTCTCAGCATGCTCTAACTCATCCTGAGGTTAGGAGGTGGATGCCTTTCTTCTTTTTCTCTTTGAGGTTGATCTTCTGGCCATCCTTTTTCTTCTCCCTGATGATTTTAACTGAGGGGACTGGTCTTGAGTACCAGGTTGTTCAGTTGAGTGCCCCTCAGTTGGGATCTCCTCTCTCACAGGTTCAGAAGGAAAGAGAGGAAGACCCTGTTATGGATCAGAAGATGAAGTTGGCTGAGATGCAGCTCTAGGTTCAGGTTGTGTTGTCTCAGTGGGTTCAACCTTCACCTTAACTTCAGGTTGAGCTGGACTTGGTGGAGAATGCAAGTCCACCAGCTCTCCCTTTTTTATCTTCTGCTTGATTACCCTGATATGCTCATCTATTATGGATAGAGACATAGGGCCAAGCCTCCTTCCGGAGAATCCATACAGCTTCAAGAAGCTTATCATCCTTTGTCTGTCAGCAGACTTCTTTTGGCTTTTGTGGATGATGGCCCTTGACTTTGCAGCTTCTTCCCTTATTTTTTTCTTTTCATCTTGTTTTTCTATTTTAGCTTTTTCTTCCATCTGCTTATTGTATTCAAATAATATGTACTCAGATGGTAAGGGAAGAAGTGCATCTGCCTGATAGAGACCTGTGGCACTCAGGTAGCTGATCATCTTTAGTCTTTCTTCTTCAGTTGCTCCCTGAGGTTGTTCAGTGGCCACAGTCTCTGGCTCAGGAATTTCTTGAACTGGGGAGAGGACAGGAATGTTCTTGTAGAGTCTTTTCAGCCTTATTTTTTCCTTGTTTCCTTCCTCTCCTTTGACAGCTCTGTGTCAACCAGTTCATTCAACTCATCTAAGGGGAGAGAGATGAGTTCATCAACATTATAGTTTCTGGTTCCTAGGTAGTTTAGCCTGGCTGCCCTTAACTCATCTTCCTGAGTGTTTAGCCTGGGGGCAGCCCTGATTGCAGCTTCCATAAACCCTGGGGAACCACTTGAACTCTCTCCCCTCAGCTTCCTCTTCCTCTCTCTCTTCTCCTCCTCAATCTCCTCAGGAGTCAGTTTCCTTTTGCCTTTGTCAACCACAGGCTTTGGTGAATCAGGCTGGAGAGAGCTTTGGCCTTCATTGCTTGGTTTAGCTATCAAGCTCTGGCTAGAGAGAGGTTGTGAAACACCATCACCAGCTGGTGTTTCACTAAGGATAATGGGTGCAGAGGGAGATCCTGTCTCAAGGTTCACAGGTTCAACCTCTGGGCCTTCAGTCAAGGTTTTCCCTTCGAAGCTAATCTTCGGGTCTACCTCAACATCCAGTTGACCAAAGATCTCACCTACTAGCCTCTGTATATATAATTTTGATCTCAATTTAAACTCCTCTAGCACCCTGTCTTGGATTCTTTCTGCCAATCTTGCTGCTTGTCTGTTATTGCTTGGGTTGACAAGTGGCAGATCTACCAAGTTGATGCTCTTATAGAAACTCAGGTGTGAAATGTTGAGAACTTCTAGTTGACCCTGAGCTCTAGAGATCACAAGAGCTCTCCTATTACTGTCATACCCCCAACCCCAGATTGGGTCCTCAGTAGGGGCAGACATTGCTCTTGGTATTCCCTCCTCAAACAGTTGTTGAATGAGTAAATGTAGATCATTGTCTAGAGGAGGTTGCTGAGTATGAACATCTGCAAGAGAGGATGGTGATTCCTCTATGTCCATACTCTGAGAAGAACTCCCAGGTTCTGTGATTGTCAGAATTTTCTCCCCTTTTTTGGTAGCATCACCCACTTGCATAGGTGAGCTGGGAGATTGATCCATAACATCCACAGGTTCTTGTGGACCTGGATGAGTTGTCCTCATGGGTCTCTCAGCCAACTTGCCCTTGAGATCGGTGATCTCAAGTTGCTGGTCATTGACCTTCTTCTGTAAGATAGTCACCTGAGATTCTAGGTGAGCTATCTTTGAAACAAAATAGGTGCAAAGATGTGACAGTTTGTGCACCTTTTGTTGTAGACTCCCCTCATCTTCAGATGAAGAATCACTAGGGGATGAGAGAATTGGACCTAAGTTTTCTTCCTCACCACCAGCATGGGTTTCTTGGCTGCTGGATTTCCCCTACCTAATGACAACTTCCAGAGAAGTGTCAAAAGGATGGGTTGCCATGGTAGAGGTCCTAGTGATGTTATCACTTGCAAAAGTGATAGCCTCTGCCATATGGATTTCCTGAATAAGGTCAGGACTATCCATCTCAATAGGGGGTTGCTGATGTGGGCTAGAGATGGGGGAAGCAGGAGTACTCATCTCTCCTTGAGTGTGGGAAGATAGGAGAAACTCATGGTACTCACTGAAGCCCAAATCTTCATCAGAATAGAAGTCAAGGCTGGGAATGGGGCTGTTAAGATCAAGATGTTAGGGATGGTAGCTTTCCCCAGAAGGTTGATCACTAGAGTATTGAGACTTAGAGTGATGGCTTAAGGCTGTTTGTGGGGTTGTGAGCTCATCAGGCTGAGCATGAGGAACCTCAGCACTGAGTGGTGGAAAGATAGGAGTGGTCTGCTTCTCAGGGGAAGTGGGAGCTCGATATTCCACTTCCTCCTGTATGGGTTCTGATATGGGGGCCTGCATATGCTCAGTAGCAAGTGCAGGGGTTCGTTAGGATTTTCTTTTATAGGTGATGGTGATGGTAGGTTGTGTTTAAAGTGGTTGAGAGGTGGAGGGTGTTGGTTCAACACTAGCTAGGGCTGCTAGGTTTTCACCCTGAGCAATGAGCTCAAACATTTTTGGGACAAGGGCTGTTTCTACCCCAGAGAAGCCAACAGTTGGCTTCTTCAAGATTTTGAAGATGCCGGGCCTTATTTGTCCTGTTTTAAGAATATTACATGTTCCCCTCAACTATGGTCCCAACTCACAGTTGAGAATGTGTTGAACATACCTAGGGAACATGTAATACTTTAAGGAGTCCAAGTTTGCAAGTAAATTAGTATATACAAACTGAGAATACCTGAACTTGACCCCTTGTACCATCCCATGGACTATAAAGGAGAGGTCTTCTGGAACTTGATCCCATCCTCCATGCTTGTTAGAAAGGCTGTGAATGACGACATGGATGAGGTATTTCCATTGAGATGAGACCTTCCCCTTCCTGAAGGTTTTGATTGAGAAGTCACCTTCATAGCCCATCTGCTGAAAGGAGTGGTTGATAGCAGATTTGGGAAAGGACAGCTCACCTGCTTCATCATCCAGCTGCAAATAGGTGTTTATGATGGCCGGAGTGATGAAAATTATCCTCCCCTGCACTGTAGCAGACAGTGCCTTCTCCCCGTCCATGGTGACCTCTTGACAGGTCCTCCAGAATTCAAGCAACTGATCCTCGTAGAGAGGAGGATCAATTGTAAGGGAGGTGAAGTAGTGAGATGAAAAAAGGTACCTACACATATCTGAGAAGCTTGGACTTCTCAGAGTGTAGCAGGGCAACCTGATTGTGTTGCCTGTGTAGGTGCAAGGAAAAATTAGGGTCGCTGCGACGATCAATGTTGGCCATTTGAGAAAGCTTTACAGTGAAGAAAGGAAGAAGATGAAATTTTGGGGGTAATTTTAGGGTAAGGATCAGTGAGAGTAGAGAGACGAAACAAAACCGTTTGAAAGATATATGTCGTGGATTTGAGACAAAGTTATGACAAAAAGATAAACTTTGAAATCCGCAAGTGGGTCCTACTTCTGAAAAAGTGTGCCCAAAAAGTTAGTTTTCTTGGAAGTTGTAAAACTTCCGAAGAGAATTTTGGCTTCGGAAGCTTTGTAGCAAAGCTTCCGCAGGCAGTTTTTGCATCGAAAGATATTTCAAAGAATTTTGAAAATTTGGCTTCGGAAGAAGTGAATAAGTCTTCCGAGACTTAGTTGCTTTCGGAAGATATTTGTTCTTTGAATGCATTTAAGTGCTTATATACAAATTTAAGCTTCGGAAGATACTCTAAGAATTTCTTCCGAAGGTAAATCTTAGATAAGCTGGTAAATGATTTAAAGACATAAATTTCTTCCGAAGGTAAATTTTCACCAATCTAAGGAATATCAGTTAAAAGTTAGTTTTCTTCCAAAGAGAACTGGGTTTATGAGGTGATCTAATAGACAACTTAGGACACATAATTTTAGGAAATAAAGTTGATTAAGTTATTAAAGAAAATCTACTCAAAGTTAATCATCCCAATAGCTGAGACAAGATATTTAAATCTCTGTTCATCAAATGCCTTTATGAACAGATCAGCATATTGTTTATTTGTGTTAACTATGATTAGTTTGATCAGCCCCTTTTCAAAATTATCCCTAATCAGATGATACCTGATGTTGATGTGTTTGGTCCTTGAGTGCTGCATAGGATTCTCTGTAATAGAGATGGCACTGTTGTTGTCTATGTGGATGGGAGTCTCCTTGAAGTTGAACCCATGGTCTAGCATCTGCATTGCCAAGAGACTATCCTTCCACCAAAGAATTGACATCCCCCAGATGTGAACTTTGCAGTCATGTTGCAGCCACCATAATCACTATCTGTATAAGCATACAGATTAAAGTCTGAATTTTTTGGATACCAAAGGCCTAGATTTAGAGCACCTTTGAGGTATCTGAGAATCCTTTTGACAGTGATTAGGTGTGACATCTTGGGGTTGGCTTGATATCTTCCACATATACATATGGCAAACATAATATCAGGTCTGCTAGCAGTAAGGTACATAAGTGACCCAATAATAGCCCTGTAGAGATGTTCATCAACATACTCCCCCTCAAAATCAGGACCAAGGGAGTGGTTTCTGGCTATGGGTGTCTTTGCAACCTTACAGTCAGTCATCTTGAATCTTGTAAGTATGTCCTGTACATACTTTGACTAACTAATGAAGATGCCATCGCAACCTTACAGTCAGTCATCTGTAATTTTCAAAATGTATATCTGTTCTTTTTTTAATCTTGAAAATTAAGATAAACTAATATGTAAAATTATAATTTAAAGTGCTACATGAACGATAATTTTTAGTAAATCTTGTCACTTTAAAAGATAGAATAAAGTCAATGATCAATTTTAAAACTTTGAATCAACTATTAAAATAGTAATTTAGCTTGATCAAATATTTATATAAATAATTTTCCTTTAGATTAATAGGTCATAAAAAGTTTGGACATGAAAACTTTTATGAGATGAAATGTGATGGTGACACGTGTCATATATTGTAATCGTTATTAGTAGTAAGATGATTTAAAGGAATCATATTATCTTTCAATTTATTATGAGCACTCAGCCTAATATGATCTATATTCTTTTGTTTAATTTCTCTTGTTGCATATTATAGTTTGATTTCTGTTACATGTTATTATTATTATTTTTATATAAACAACACTAGGATATAACCCCCTGTATTAACCCCATATATTACACGAGTTAAATAAGAAAAAATACTAAATATCTATTAATAAAGAGTTAGAAACTTTAAAACGTTAAATATAAAAGTATTTTGATTAGCTGATAAAATATTTTTATTATTTCTAACTTTCGTTTTAAAAGATTATTGCTTTGAAAAAAAACTAGTTTTTTATTAATATCTCATTGTTTAAAAACTCTGGGTTTGTTTTGTAAAAAATATTTTTGTATAAAACTTATTTTTAAAAAGATTAATTTTAAAATATTTCATAATTTAAAAAGTTTTGTTGTTTTAGAAAAAAAAATCATAGTTTTAGACAATTTTGATTTTAAAGAAGTATATCTTTTAATTAAAATACTTAGTTACTATTTAGTGAAAATATATTTTTAAAAATCAATGATTAAAAAAGTTCTTGGAATTATTATATAGAAAGAGAAAGTGAAAAATTTGAAATTAGTTATTTGATTTTTTATTATAAAATAAACAGTATGAAAGGAAAAACTAAAGTAAGAAAGGTTGTGGGTATGTCATGTGACATTACATGTAAAAAAATTATTAGGTTAGAAGATTTATATTGGAATGAATGTCGTATAAACGATAGATCTTTGGACTTAATTTATATAAAAATGATATTTATTGTTTTATTGTATTGTGTTGATGTCAGTTAGTTACAGTTAATCCCAATCAATAAGATGTGACAACTTAACCCTCACATTTCATCGTCTCGCGCCGGAATCAAACACTTCATTTTTATATAAAGTAAAAACTCTACATTTTAATTCACCAAATAGGGTCGCCAACTTGCCAAACACAAGAACCCTAATTCAATTCTTTCTCTTTTATAAAATTCAATTCAATTCAAAGATAAACCGAAACATCATAATTGTCTCGTTTGTCTGCAAATTTCCCACCCAGCAAGAAGATTCTATTAACCAACGCGAACCTATTCAACACCCATCTTCCCCTTTTCAAAAGCATATGTTTCTTTTTCTTCTCGATTCTTCTTCTGTATCTCTCGATCCACTTATAGCTCAAAGGGTTTTGATCGTTGAGTCAATTTCGTTGTTTTCACCCTAAATTTGAAGAAAAGTTGTGGGATTTGAATAGAAAGAAGCTGATTGGATTTTGGCTGCCATGGGACAAGTTTTTCGTAAGCTATTCGATACATTCTTTGGCAATAGCGAGATGCGGGTATTTTGTTTCTTCATTCTCTTTAATTCGATTGTTTGGATAGTTTTGATAATGATTTAGGGTTTGTACTAGTGTTTTACATGTTATATTGCTATTATCGATCATAAGCTGAAGTTTGTAAGCTCAATTATGATCTGTTCGTCTTTGATTCAGCTGTGAAACTCTGAACATAATCACCAATTGATCTGGGTCTTATGTTTTTCATAATCTTTTATATGCATCTGTTGGTATGAACATTTTTGACTTTATCAATGTGTAGGCTAAACTTAGCCGGTAAAATCTCACGCATAGCAAACCTACAGGTGGGGTTGGAAGGGTAAGATGGAGGAAAACATTTCCTCTATACGACGGATAAAAAGGGTGCTCTCGTTGAGACCCCCGACTTGAAAAAACCATCTATTGACATGTCAAGTCTGGTATTCAGATAGCGTGATAACAGAGAACATATAGTGTAATCAAACAACAATGAAACACGAGTTACTAGCAGATAACATTGACATACATACTTATAGGCTATAGCACAAAGTGGTGAGAGAGATAACTATGGTAGGGACAAGTAAGAAGTACAGAATAGGCATGAGTAAGGCATTAAAAATCATTGTAATAGTACTTATAGATTCCCCTAACAAATGTGTACGTCAAGGCTGCACTAATGCATAAATGTAGGCTACGACAACCAAAAGTGTGCGAAGAGCTAAATATTCAAACATTAATACTTACATAAAAGGAAAAAAAAAGCGTATCGTACCTTTGAAGCCATCCTTCTTTTCTCGAGAGATCTCTCTCTTAAGAGCAGATTATAGCTGTGTAATTATCCATAATTTGACCAGATTGCAGCTGTTTAGACTTTATTATATCGTTATTATTGTATAACGTTAGGGTTGCTTATATTGATCATAAAACCTGTCTTTTGTTAATTTTAGTTCTTGAAATCGGTTCTTTACACAATTAGGTTGTCATGCTTGGGTTAGATGCAGCAGGGAAAACAACCATATTGTACAAGCTGCACATTGGAGAAGTTCTATCAACTGTCCCTACTATTGGTAAATTTTCATCTTTTCTTTCTAACTATCAAGTCCTTTCGGATTTAAAAGTTGGTGAAGGTTTGACATCATTTTCTTTTGAGGCAGGGTTTAATGTGGAAAAAGTTCAGTACAAGAATGTGATTTTCACGGTTTGGGATGTTGGTGGCCAAGAGAAGTTACGGCCCTTGTGGAGGCATTACTTTAATGACACAAACGGATTGGTTAGTATAACCATATTTCTTTTTGTGTTTGACGTGTGAATTTATTTTTTAATTTTTGTTGATTTTAACAAGTTCAACATGGTTTAGTGTGGTTACTAATTTTGTAAAATCTTTTTGAAGAGTCCCAAACATTGAGATAAGTTGTTCTCTCTTGTTTCTGGGATGTAATCTGTTGATTTGTGAAATATGTGATTATTATGTCCAGATTTATGTTGTTGACTCTTTGGATCGCGAGAGAATAAGCAAAGCAAAAGCTGAGTTTCAGGTATTTTATAATGTTTAAATGTTTGGTAATTAGAAATCTTCTTGCTTTATTATTTATTCTCACCTTTGCTCTGTTTTCATTTTTGTTCTCAGACCATTATCAATGACCCATTCATGCTTAACTGTGTCATCTTGGTGTTTGCAAACAAACAGGACATGGTATGCTTACACTTCTAATAAGACTATTTTTTGTGTATTAAGTTGTAATATTACTCAACAGGATAGGATCTATCTAAAGGTCTTTTGTGTCAATCATTATAAGTTTTTGGATCTTAAATAAATATTACCATAAGCCACTAATTGAAATATATAATGTACAAGTTATTTGTTCAGATTTAGGTCATTGCATGGTAGCACGTAACAGGCCAGATTTCTTGTTTTTTTTTCCAAGATCCAAAGCTGAATAACCTACATTAAATATCTTGAAAGAAATTTTTGGTTTCAGACATCATATTTAGGTTATTGTTTGTTGAAAATGTTGAGATACTTTCTCATTGAGTTTAACTCACCAAAAAATTATTAAATTGGCCCACAATGATTACAACATGAAACTTATCTGTTTATTGCATTTTTTAAAAGCAGATAAGGACTGTAAGTGTTTGGATGGAGAAATGTATATCTTATCTTGCTTATTTAAGGGTAAAATGAGTTGCTTTCCATAAGTAGTTTAAAATTGTGTGTTTCTAACTGGTTAGCCTTGGTGGATTCAAAAGTACAGGTTTACCATTAGGTTGAAATAAGTTGTTTTTGGTAGAGCTGATTATTTGTTTCTGCTTATAAGCATAACCTTTTTAAATAAGCAATCCCATCCTTTTACAGTTTTCCTTCAATTCATTCTGTAGATTGGTCCTGATAAAAACATCTGTATTATAAGGACTCCCTTAATGTGACATTGCGTTTTCTCGCTTGAATGTGGCCTAAAAGTTGACGCCGTAATTTAAAGGACCTAACTTTGTCTTGCTTTCTCTTATTACCACTGGCATCATTCATCCATAGTACCGCCTAAAGAACTCACCTCAAAAATTTGGAATGAATAATACACTAAATATTCAATTTGCTGAATTCAAATTTATATCAGTTAACTTCTTGATTAGAAACAAAATTAGGTTTTTAGTCATACGTGGTCTGTATAGATACAACTGCATCCTGGAAGCCATTTAGCGGGTGTTTCGCATTGCATTCATGAAAGTGATTACCTGATTATTGCCTTCTCAAGTTGCATATAATCATTTTGTAGTGTTTGGGTATGGCGGAACTGATTCTTGTTATCTTATTATTTAGGGGCCAAACAATCATTTTTAGCTGTGACAAAACTGATTCTGATTTTTTATAGGTCATATTACTTGTAAATCCTTAAACAGTCAGTCGGTGTTTGTCTGTGTACTCAAAACAACTTGTCATCACAACTTGAACCTTAAATAAACATATCCAAACACCATCTCCTGCGGCCCGTTTTGTTGCAATTTAGTAATTATCAAATTCTGATGATTACATGTCGCATAAAAAATGCAATGCCAAACACTCTCTTATATGGTAAAGAGTCGATATTAAGTCTTGTTTACTTATGATTTATATACAGAAAGGAGCAATGACACCGATGGAGGTGTGTGAAGGTCTTGGACTCTTTGAACTCAAAAACCGAAAATGGCATATACAAGGGACCTGTGCGCTTAGGGGAGATGGACTGTACGAGGGTTTGGACTGGCTAGCCAGCACTCTAAAAGACATGAAGGCGGCTAGCACCTCATCTTTCTGATCAACCATAGTGGCTCGGTAATGAACCCACCCATTCTGATCACTTTGATCAATAACCCAACTTTTTCTTCAATGTATATTGATTGAGAACACGAGCCTTGGATGTTTGTTGTGCATGACACCCTGTGCTTTTGGCATAATGTAAAAAAGGAATCACTGTGTTTGGGTGTTTTACTCATATTTCTAAGTTCATGGATTATGGAAAACAGAGTGGTATGATATGTGTCCTAACATAAAGAAACTGAAATAATTGCTAATTTCTTTCAAGTTAGGCAACTTTTTGCGAGTTAGTTTTCGAGTAGCTCACAGTCGTTAGTTGCGCCAATCATATATTCAAGGCCTGGGCTTCCTCACAACCTCTCGAGGGATGACCGTAAACGCCAGCTGCTCACGTATTGCTTCATGGATCTTTCAACCAGCAGTCAAAATAGACATATATAGTGTCTTCGGGAACGCCCTACATATATCTTTTTATCTGCATGTTATTCAATATTTATATCATATGTAATTTAAAGCATTCATAGTGAATTCTTCATTTTTATTTATATAATTATACTAAAAATCATTATTTTTTTTATTTTCTTTTCAATTAAATAATATTTTTTATACCTTTATCATTATTTTTTTCTTTTTCATTCATTCACAACCACTTTTAAAATATTAAAAAAATTATAGGGATAGTAATTCTTCAAATATACCGATGCACAGTAACATTTTTTTTCTCCTTCGCTCATAACCACTTAAAACCATTTCATATAATATAGAAAACGTATTCATATATTTTTAAAATCTTCACTGTGAATGCTCTTAGAGGCATTAGGCAGCCTGCAAAAGGCGCGTAAATATCTCACGTGGCTCCTATCATGCATCGTGCAAAAGCTTCTAAAATCAGCTTTACATTCTGGGAATGTGAACAGAGTGAGTGGAGACCTTTGTCCTGCAACAGTTTGTGTTTATATTCCGTTGAGATCAGAATTTAAGTGATATGAACATTGAATAAAGTTTGAGTTCATCAGATGGGACTAGAGAGCTTCGGGTTTGACTTTACTTGTTCAACATTTTGATGATTTATAATTGTTTATAAAATTACTTGTGATCACATTCAACATAATTTTATTATATTAAATTATTAAATTTGCAAAATACATAAAAAAAGAGTCGGTAACTAATTTTTGTATATTTAAATTTATTAATTTTGTTTAAATTACACAAACTTGTGATTTTTCTTTTAACTAATGACCTCGCAACTCTTATTTCAAAATTGTTAAATGGCAATTTGACGTTTTTGTAAGAAAATAAAATAAAATATACCATTTTACTTTTACCAATTTAAAACTTAACTAGCCATTATTATAATATTTTAAAAAATACATGCATTGTATACAAATTTAGAGACTTTAATATATAAATATTAGTTTACTGATTTTCTTTTTGTTTTTTTACAAGATTTGGTACTTTGAGGATATTAACCCTATCATAGTTTTCATATATTTGCAAACTGCAAACCCTTGATGCGCAACGTACAACTCACGCTTTTAATTTCCTTCAAGTATTAGCACGAATCCCACTATGTAATTTTTTTTCCTTTTACCTTATCATTTATGGGATTTTATATAAGTTTTTAATACACAAACTCTTAGTTATATTTTTAAACATTATTTTATATAGTTATAAATTATATTTTGATGCATATAATGTAAATATTGCATGTATTTTGTTTATTTATACAACATTTGTTTTGATGTAATGAAATCTGCTCTGGCTTGTTTCGGTTGATTTTGTAGGGTTGATGAGTTTGTGGAAAGGATGAAAGACTTGGAGCAGCAAAAAAAATATTGTTGAAGAAATGTTGGAGCTTGAAGCAATTTACACAACAGAAGCTTCACACGGCCGCGAGATTGCAAACAGGACAGGCATTTTTCTTGAAGACTCTAAGACTCTATTTGGCAATCAAGTTCAAGGAAGCAATGAGCAATAGCAATTAAGGTTCTTTTTGTTGGTGGAATTTTTTTGTCAAGATACTTTATTATTCGTGTTTTGATTCGTAAGTTTTATTTTACTTTAGTTTTGATTGATCTAGTCGTCATGTCCGGCTAGAGCAATTTTAGTTTCAAAATTAATGTTTAATTTTTTTGATTTGATTTGAACTTGTGTGAAACATTTATGAGATGTTTTTATTTCAATGGGTTGTTTGTTTGATTCTTGATCTTAAACCCGGATCTAATCCAGTATATATCAGATTTTTAGTAAAATTGGCCACTTTATTTATTACTCTAATAAGGTTCTTCAAGATTTAAAACCTAATCAAGTTTTGATTTTTGATATAAGGAACAATTAACGGTTTGAGTTTATCTATGAATTCACTCTCGTTATAGAATCACATAATCTAGTTAAACATACCGAACGGTGTGTGTGTTTAATTATAATTAATACTTCTATCGTTGCAACCCGCACGCTAAGATCCCAATGGCGTGAGCTTAGAGTAGCGGGTTGGCTATAATCAACGAACTACGCTTGATTAGACATTAGATAGATATCCGAACGGCATGATGTCTAGTATCGATACAAATCATTAATTAAAAATAGTCATTGCACCATAATCGTTGACGATCGTAAGCCGAATCGAATCAAGAAATTACCTTAGTGTTGGAGTTAGTTTTTATATTTGAATTTACTTCGCAATTTAATTAAAGTTTTTAGTAATTCTTTTTCATAATTAAAAAATCCAAAAAAAATGTCAATTTTCGTTTTTCTGGTAGAACCTTAACACGGCCGCGTGGAATTTCCTTTATAATTTTGATACGCCCGTGTCAGCTTGCTTTACTACTTTTTCCAATTTGCTTCTAGTTTTAGTTTTTAATTAAAACCACCACCTTTCTTAACCCATAACCAACTAAAGTAACTGTTCTAAAATGTTTTTCGTATAAAATAATTAACTCGTATCCCTGAGGACACGAACCCTACTTCTGCTCATACTATTTTTGGTGTGTGCATGGTAGGTTCACATATTCATTATTTATTTGCTGGATTCGACACCCAACAAATTAACACCGTTGCCGGGGATATGATGATTCTAATCGTTTTATGCCAAGATCTTTTCGTACAGGTACACCACTCGAGAGTGACTCGGAGATAGAGAAAATTGCAAAGAGGTTAAGGAAACAAGTGAAGCTCCGAAAGAAGTTAGAAAATTCCTTAACATCTATTACTTCACCTCGAGTCACCGACATTTGGCAAGATATACCCTTGTCAAGTGAATCTAAATCTGAAACTGAATCATCATAACCCTCTCAAACAACCATCACTCCACCATAATCACCCACACATCAAGAACCAACCTCACCCGTACTAACCATGACAGCTGAAGCTGAACAAACCCTTAGGCAATGGGCAACCCATGATGTTACCCAACAACCCCTTTGCATACACTATCCCGCTATGGTGAACTTTGAGTTGAAATCTGGCATCATCCACTTGTTACCACTCTTTCGAGGCCTTAAGAATGAAGACCCTCACAAATTCCTCAAGGAATTCCATGTTGTGTGTTCTGGAATGAAGCCACATAACGTTACCGAAGATCAAATCAAGCTTAGGGCATTCCCCTTCGCCATGAAAGATTTGGCTAAATAATGGTTATATTACCCACCAGCAGGGTCGGTAAACACATGGAATGATCTTGCAAAACTGTTCTTAAACAAGTACTTCCTAGAAGTCAAAGCCTCTATTCTACGCAAGGAGATTATCGGGATTAAACAAGCAAAAAAAGAAGCTTTGCATACCTACTGGGAAAGATTCAAGAAGCTACGTGCTCGATGCCCACAACATGGCATCTCGGAACATCAACTACTTTAATACTTCTATGAAGGGTTAGCACCACTAGAGAGACGTTTGATAAATGCCTTTAGTAGGGGAGCTTTACTTGATAAAACACCAACTCAAATTAGAGCCTTGATAACTTCTATAGCTGAAGATACCAAACATTCCTCACAAGAGGATGGATGGTATAATAATGTACCATGGGTGGTTAAAGAAGTGAGCACCTCTCACATTGAAAGTCAACTTGCTGAATTGACTAAAACTGTAATGCAACTTACAAAAGGAAAGTATGTTGAGCTAAAACCTCAAGCATGTGGTATATGGTTACAATTTGGACACCCCACTGATATGTGTCCCACACTTCAAGAAGATGTTAAAGAATCACAAGCAGTAGGAGGTTACCCGGGGCAAAATTCAAGGCTTTATGAACAAACCAGAAATAATCAAAATTGGGGACAAACACCCAATGTTGGTTATCCACAAAGACCTCCACAATTTCACTAAAGACCTCCGTTTCAGATGCAAAGTAATCAGCAGAACTTTCAGTCTCAATAACAACAATCAGGGAGCTCGGGAATGTCTTTTGAAGACATTGTCAAGAATCTAGCAACTAGCATGCACGCATTCCAACAAGAAACAAGAGCTAGCATTAAGAACTTAGAGCAACAGATGGCTCAACTTGCTAATTCTATAACTAAGATAGAATCTCAAGGTAAACTACCTGCTTAAACCGAGACAAATCCTAAGCATAATGTTTGAGCTGTTAACTTGAGAAATGAGGAGAGTTGTAAAGGCCCAGGAATAGATGAAGTAGACACGCAATAAGGAGGATAAAAAGAATAAAACATCAAAACCAATTAAAAATGATGTGAGATTTACCCCTCTGCCTCCATTCCCTTCAAGACTAAGAGGTACACAAAAAGAAAGGAAGAACAAGAAATCATGGAGACTTTCCGGAAGGTAGATGTAAGATAATATTAAAAGATTATAAGGCTGATGCAACCAAAAAAGCCAAAACAACCTGCATGCACCGGACGTACAAGGTAGAAGTGCATCGAAAGTTTTACACTCTACATCAGAAAATACTCTAAGTGTAAAATCTTCCGAAGCCAAAGTCCAAATCTTCTGAAACCAAAGATGAAGTCTTCCGAAGCTTCAGAGACAAAGTCTTCCGATGCCATTTTGCTGTAAAACTGATTTTTTCCGAAGACAAAGAAGACATGCTTTCTCTGATCTACTTTACATAAAGCTGGCACACTTTCCACTATAACTCTAAAGACTCACCAACTTGTATGAGTTGGTGAAAAGTTCATGCTTTTATAAACAGTAGAATAAGGTCTTTGTCTGTAATTTCCTACTTTTGTATCTGTAAACCTTTTTATATTAGAAAAGGATGTGAGCTATGGCATGTCAAAGTCACTAGTCAAAAGGCAATCTGCTTTTGACTCTACATTGATCTTGTTGTCTAGATTAGTGTTTCCAACTGTTTTTCTAAGTATTGACAGTTGTAGGATGTAGTATAAAGTGTCTTAGGTCCTTGTAATTCGGATATGCTTTGTAAACACTTGTAATAGAACTTAAGAGCAATAAACAGCATCCTTGAAAACCATACTTATTTGTTCTTGTTCTTAGTTCTGTCTCACTACTTACTTGTGTTCTTAGTATCATCATACTCAAACCCAGTTCCCCATTTGAACTGTTAAGTGTTCTAAACCTCTCCTTATTATGAAATTGATTGTATTGACCACCCTTCACACGGTCCTGCAATTGGTATCAGAGCATTTACGGCTTTTGATTGTAAGAACTCACCATCTTTAATCCTTTCATAATCACAAAATACTTAACATATCAAATGGCAGCTATCACCAAGGCTGACATGGAAACTGGTACCATGGCTAAGTCCCTACTGATCACTCCTGAAGACTTTAACACTTGGTGTCAAAGAATGGAAGGCTTCATCAAGTCCCAGGATTCCAGGATGTGGGGGTCAGTAGTCTCTGGACCTCATGTACCATCCACCCCTTAAGCTGCTGCTGGTGGTGGTATGATACCCAAGGAAGTGGCCAATTATTCTGATGAAGACCGAAAGAAAATTGATATTGATCAGAAGGCCATGAACACCCTCCAAACTGCTCTTCCAAACTCTATCTACAGAGGCTTTAAGAAGTGCAAGACTGCAAAGCAACTGTGGGATGCACTGAAGCTGATGTATGAGGGGTCTAACGAAGCTAAAGATAACAAGAAGGACCTCTTGAAGCAGCAGTTTGAGAACTTCACCTTCAAAGCAGGTGAAACCATGACTTAATAATACTTCAGGTATGTTAAGATTATGGATATTGTTGTTGATGTTGGAGTAACTTTGGAGAACAAGGATATTGTTAGGAAGTTCATGTCCTCTCTTCCCAGAAAATGGACACACTATTGTGTGGTCATTAAGAGGACTGAAAACCTTAAGACCCTTACTCTCACTGAGTTGTATGGCATACTCAGTGGCTACCAGATGGAGATGAATATGCAAAATTCATCTGGTAACTCCAGCATCCAACAGAGTTCAGCCCTTCATGTGGTTGAAAGGGACTGGAGACACCAAGGGAGAGCTACATCCCTAGAAGCCCATTCCAGGAGACAAGTTCTTCTCAAGCGTTTGTGTCTTCAGATGAAAGTACAAGCAACTTTCTCTTCACTCTTGAAGAACTGGACTGTATCCCTCCAGATGATCTAGAGTATATGGAAATAGTCTAGCAGATGGCTCTTCTCACTCACAGGGATAAGAAGTTCTATAAGAGGACTGGGAGGAAGTTTCCCAGCAATATGTCCAGTGGAAAGTTTGGGCTGGACAAAGGCAAGGTGAAGTGTTATAATTATAACCAAATGGGACACTTTGCCAAAGAGTGCAAGGCACCTAAGTCAAATGGTGGCCAAGCACAAGTCAGGCCAAACTACACTAAAGGAGCACATAGAATGAGAAGCCCATGCAACATGCTACAGTTGCTGAAGAAGGAGGCTTTGACTGGAGCTTTAGGTGGAGGATGCTGCTCCAACCAAGCACTTATCGTAGACCATGATTAAGCCAAGGTATTGGAACATCTCTGTACACCTGAATGTATTTCTAAAGTCAATAAATATAGGCTTGGGTTTCCAAGTGTAACTAACAACTTCTTTTTGTGCAGGAACAGCTAAAGACCAAGGGAAATGTATGGATCATTGATAGTGGTTGTTCCAGGCACATGCTGGCAATGGTTCTTTGCTTCATAATTTTGAGAAAATTGATGGAGGAACAGTTGCTTTTGGAGGAGATGCTGGTCGTTACATCACTGGAAGTGGCATGGTCATAAATAGTAAGCTTACCATTAAGAAGGTAAATTTTGTTAAGGAGCTTGGATACAATCTACTAAGTGTATCCCAGTTTTGTGATCAAAGACACAACATGCTTTTTACTGAGCATGAGTGCATTGTTCTCAAGCTCGGGGTGATCATTCCTCAAGAGCATGTCCTGCTCAGAGCCCCCAGGAAAGGGAACATGTACAAGATGGACTTGCAGGAAACATCTTTCTTAGGAGAAGTTTCTTGCTTTCTATCTAAAGCAAATAGTGATGAGTCTTTCCTCTGGCATAAAAGAATATGTCATGTAAACTTTAAGAACATGAATAAATTAATTAAGAATGATTTGGTAACTGGAATGCCAATGAAAGAGTTTACAAGTGATGATCATTGTGTTGCATGCCTGAAAGGGAAGCAACACAAAGTGTCTCACAAGCCAAAGGAAAGGAACTCTATCACTACTCCCCTACACTTATTACACATGGATCTCTTTGGCCCCACCAGTGTAATGAGTTTAGGAAGGACCTCATATTGTTTAGTGATCACAGATGATTTCAAAAGATTCACTTGGGTCTTTTTCCTTAGAACTAAGGATGAGACTCCTGAGATCTTGAAGAATTTCATTCTGAAAATTGAGAATCAATCTGATCACAAGGTTAAGACCATAATGTGATCAAGGAACAGAATTTAAGAACCAAATCCTTGATACATTTTATGATGAAAAAGGTATTACAAGAAAATATAGTGCTCCCAGGACTCCTCAGCAAAACGCTGTTGCTGAGAGGAGAAATAAGACACTTATTGAGGCTGCAAGAACCATGCTGTCTGACTCTAAACTGTCCATCACCTTCTGGGCAGAGGCTGTTAACACAGCCTGCTATGTGCAGAGCAGAGTTTTAATAGTTAAGACTCATGGTAAAACTTATTATAAGCTATGGCATAAAAGGAGACCATTCACTGGTTTCCTCGGGTCATTGATGTCATACACCATCTTTAATACCAAAGATCCCAGTGTGAAAGGTTCTAGTCTGGATTGGCTATTTGATCTTAATTTAGTTACCAACTGTTTTAACAAGTCTTGTGAGGATGTTTTAGGATCTACAGGTAACATATCAACAGAAGATCCTGACCCAAGATTTGAGCTGAGAAGACCAAGCAAGAATACTACTTCAGCTCCAGTAGTAACTAACCCTGCAAATAAGATCCTATCAGCACAAACATGACAAATTCAGCTGATACATCTGAGATGCCTTCAAATTCCAGCTCAGAGGTTCAAAACTCAGGTGAAGACTTTTTCAAATATAGGAGGAAATAGAGGTGGTGACAGTGATCAAGAATTTCTTGATGCTAATAACCACTCCATGGAAGACAACATAAATGATGCCACACACTCATTGGATCAAGTCTCACTTAATAAGTGTGCTGATGTGGTGGGTGATACTCTATTGCCAGATCTAAATTTTCTAATTTGGATCTTTCCAATCAACTTGTTGTGATCCCTCAACTTAGGATCCACAAGTCATACCCCACCACAAACATCATTGGAAATGTTGATACAAGAGGACAAAATCATGACAAAATGTTTGTCTACACTCTTGCTTCTTGTCCCAAGTAGAGCCAAAGAAAGTTGATGAGGCCTTGAAAGATGGAAGCTGGGTTGAAGCAATGCAAGAGGAGCTACTTTAATTCAAAAGATAGAAGGTTTGGAACCTATGTCCTCTTCCTCATAGGAAGACTACCATAGGAACCAAGTGGGTTTTTCGGAACAAGAAAGATGATAGAGGACTTGTCATCAAGAACAAGGAAAGACTAGTTGTTTAAGGGTACATACAAGAAGAGAGAATTGATTACACAGATGTTTTTGCTCCTGTGGTAAGACTTGAAGCTGTAAGAATATCCCAAGCTTTTGCTACATCCAAGGATTTCAAGGTCTACCAACTTGATGTCAAGTGTGTTTTTTCTATATGGAGTGATTGATGAATAGGTGTATTTCAAACAACCACCTGACTTTGCAGTCCCAGATCATCCTGATTATGTCTGCAAGCTTGATAAAGCTCTTTATAGGCTGTATCAAGCTCCAAGAAAGTGGTATGAGACACTATCTTGGTATCTCTGTCAACATGGTTACAAGAGGGTTACTATAGATAGAACTCTCTTCGTTAAAGGAACAGGGAATGACTTAATGCTGGTTCAAGTATATATGGATGACATTATCTTTGGGTCAACTAATCCAAAGCTTTGCAAAGATATTTAGAGGTTGATAAAGAATAGATTTGAAATGAGTGCCATGGGGGAACTCAATTTCTTTTTGGGAATTCAAGTGAAGCAAGTCGACAATGGCATCTTCATAAGTCAGTCAAAGTATGTACAAGACATACTTACAAGATTCAACATGACTGATTGTAAGGTTGCTAAGACACCCATAGCCAGAAACCACTCCCTTGGACCTGATCTTGAGGGGGAGTGTGTAGATGAACATCTTTACAGGGCTATGATTGGGTTTCTTATGTACCTCACAACCAGCAGGCCTGATATCATGTTTGCCACATGCATCTATACAAGATATCAAGAAAACTCCCAAGATGCCACACCTGGTTGCTATCAAGAGGATTCTTAGATATCTCAAAGGTGCTCCCAAGCTTGGCCTTTGGTATCCAAAGAATTCTGACTTCAATCTATATGCTTATACAGATAGTGACTATGGTGGCTGCAACATGACTGCAAAGTCTACATCAGGGGGATGTCAATTCCTTGGTGGAAGGCTTGTCTCATGGCAATGCAAGAATCAATCCTGTTTCTTTGCATCAACTGCTGAAGCTGAATACATTGCTGCTGCTAGCTACTGTACTCAAGTGCTTTGGATTCAGAATCAGATGCTGGACTATGGATTCAACTTCAAAGAGACTCCCATCTACATAGACAACAACAGTGCTATCTCTATTACAGAGAATCCTGTGCAGCACTCCAGGACCAAACACATGAATATCAGGTATCATTTGATTAGAGATAACTTTGAGAAGGGATTAATCAAACTAGTCAAAGTTAACACAAATGAACAATATGCTGATCTGTTCACTAAAGCCTTTGATGAACAGAGATTCAAATATCTTGTATCAGCTATTGGAATGATTAACTTTGAATAGATTTTCTTAAAAATTAAATCAACTTTATTTCTAAACCTGTGTGTCCTAAGTTGTCTATTTTATCACTTTCATAAGCCTAGTTTATTTTAGAAGAAAATTTTTAAAGATATTCCTTAGATTTTTAAAAAAATTTCAAAACATATTTTCCTTCGGAAGATTTCAAATTGCCTTCGGAAGAAATTTATGTCTTCAAATCAAATAACTACTTATAAGAAATTTACCTTCGGAAGAAATTCTGAGAATATCTTCCGAAGTTTAAATATGCTTCTAAGTACTTGCATGTATTTGAAGGACAAATATCTTCCAAAAGCAATTAAGTCTCGAAAGATTTATTCTCTTTAGAATAAAACTCCCAAGTCTTAATATCTTTCGAAACCAATTATGTGTCAAAAGAAAAACTCTAAGTATTTTTCTTCCGAAGCCAAATTTTCACAATTCTTAAGAATATCTTCCAAAGCCAAAGAAGCTTTTTCTCAAAACTTCCGAAGCAAAATTATCTTCGAAAGATTTTCAACTTCCAAGAAAACTATATTTTTGAGAACTTTTTCAGAGGTGGGACCGACATCCGGATTTCAAAGCTTATCCTTTTGCTTTAACTTTGTCTCGAATACATTTCATATATATTCTAACAATGGTTCCCCCTCTTCTCACTCTCCTCTTCATCTGCATTTCTCTAACCTAATTTCACCCACAAACCGCCTTCGTTCTTATCTTCCTTCATCACAAAGCTACTTCAAATGGCCAACCTTGACCGTAGAAACCACCTGATTTTTCCATGCATCTTCACAGGAAACATAATCAGGTTGCTCTGTTAGACTTTGAGAAAGATCCAGGTTTCTCAGAGGTTCATTGTAACCTTTCTTTGTCCAACTACTTCACCTTCCTCACCATTGATCCTCCTCTCTATGAGGATCACTTGTTGGAGTTCTGGTGGACCTGCGAAGAGGTCACCATGAACGGGGAGAAGGCATTGTCTGCCACAATGCAGGGGAGGACAATCTTCATCACTCCAACCACCATAAACACACATCTTCAGCTGGATGATGTAGAAGGTAACTTGTCCTTTCCCAAAAGCTACAGTCAACCACTCCTTTGAGCAGATGGGCTATGAGGGTGACTTCTCAGTCAAGACCTTCAGGAAGGGGAAGGTCTCCTCTCAATGGAAGTACATCCTTCATGTTGTCATACACAGCTTGTCTAACAAGCATGGAGGATGGGACCAGATTCTAGAAGACCTCTCCTTTATAGTCCATGGAATGGTTCAGGGGGTCAAGTTCAGGTATTCTCAATTAGTATATACCAATTTTCTTGCTAACTTAGACTCCCTAGAGTATTACATGTTCCCTAGATATGTCCAGCATATTCTCAACTGAGAACTGGGCACACAGTTGAGGGGAACAAGTAATATTCTAAAACTAGGACAGATGAAGCCCGACATCTTCAAAATAATGAGGAACCCAACTGTTGGCTTCTCCGGGGTAGAAAAAACCCTAGTCCTAAAAATGTTTGAGCTCATTGCTAAAGGTGGCAACCTAGCAGCACCAGCTAGTGTTGAACCCACACCTTCCACCTCCTAACCACAAATACAGCCCACAATAACCATCACCAACTAGAGAAAAACCAAACAAACCCCTGCACATGCTATTCAGTTTGTGCAGGCCCCCATATCACCAACCATAAAGGAGGAAGTGGACACTCGAGCTCCCACTTCCCCTAAGGAACAAAGCACTCCCATCTCTCAAATGATCAATGCTGAGGTTCCTCATGCTCAGCCTTATGAGCTTACAACCCAACCAGCCTTAAGCCTTCACTCAGAGTCTCCAACAATCTAGTGAATAACCTTCCAGGGATAGTTACCATCCCCAGCCACTGGATCTCAACCAACCAATTCCTAGCCTTGACTTCTATGATGATAAAGACATGGGCTTCAGTGAGTACCATGAGTCTCTCTTCTCCACCCCTACTCAAGGAGAGATGAGTACCCGTGTCTCACCCATGTCTAGCCCACATCATCCACTCCCCATTGAGATGGATCTTCCTGAACTTGTTCAGGAGATCTATATGGAAGAGGCTCTCACTTTAGAAAGTGATTACATCATTCAGACCTCGACCATGGCAACCCAGCCTCTTGACACTTCTCTTGAAGTTGTCATGATGTAGGGGAAGAACACTATGATGGTGATGAGAAAGAAGACATTAGTCCTTTCTCTCACCCCCCCCCCCCCGGTGATTCTTCTGATAAAGATGAGGGAAGTCTGAAACTAAAGGTGCACACATTGACTAAAACATGCACCTATTTAGTCTCTAAGATTAGTCACCTGGAATCTCAGGTGACTATCTTACAAAAGAGGGTCAATGACCAGCAACTTGAGATCACCGATCTCAAGGGCAAGCTAGCTAAGAGACCACTAAGAATAACTCAACCAGGTCCACAAGAACCTGTGAATATGATAGACTCAACTCCCAGCTCACTTATGCAAGAAAGTGATGCTACCAAAAAGGGGGAGAAAGTCAGAACAGTCACAGAACCTAGGAGTTCTTCTCAAAGTATGGACTTAGAGGATTCACCACCCTCACTTGTAATAGTCGATACTCAGCAACCCTCTCAAGTCCACATTGATGTGGACTCACTCATATACAGCCTATTTGAGGAGGGTATACCTAGAGCCATGTCTACCCCATCTCTTCACTTTGAGAACCCAATCTTGGGATGGAGGTATGACACAAAAAGAAGGGATCTTGTCATCTCTAGAGCTCAGGGTCAACAAGAGATCTTCAATTTTACAAACCCGAGTTTCTATGAGTGCATCCATCTGGTTGATCTTCCACTTGTCAACCCAAGCCAAAACAGACAAGCTGAGAGATTAGCAAATTGGATTCAAGGAAGGGTGCTTGAAGAGTTCAAGATGCGATCAAAATTATATAGACAAAGGCTAGCAGGTGAGATTTTTGGTCAACTGGATGTTGAGGTGGACCCTGAGATTAGCTTCGAAGGGAAAGCCTTGACTGAAGGCCCAGAAGTTGAGCCTATGAACCTTGAGACAGGATCTCCTTCAGCACCCAGTACCCTCAGTGAGGCACCAGCTAGTGAGGTGCTTCACATCCTCTCTCTGGCCAGAGCTTGACTGCTGAACCAAGTAATAAAGGCCAAAGCTCTCTCCACCCTGAGTCACCGAGGCATGTGCATGACAAAGGGAAGAGAAAAATGACATCTAAGGAGTTAGAGGAGGAGGAAAGAGAGAGGAAGCTAGGGGAGAGAGTTCAGGAGGGTCCTCAGGCTTCATACAAGCTGCTATCCGGGCTGCCCCCAGGCCAAACACTCAAGATGATGAGTTGAGGGTAGCCAGGCTAAACTACCTGGGGACCAGGAACTATAACATTAATGAACTCATATCTCTCCTCTTAGAAGAGTTGAATGAGCTGGCTGACAATGAGTTGTCAAGGAGAGGAGGGAGGCAGAGGATGCAACATTGCTCCTCAAGATCAAGGAAGAAAGGAGACTGAAAAGGCTCTATAAACATGCTTCTATCCTCTCCCCAGTTTAAGAAAGTCCTGAGACAGAGACTGTGGCAGCTGCACAACCTTAGGTAGACAGGGAAGTTGAAAGAATGAATATGATCAACTACCTGAGTGCCACAGGACTCTATCAGGCAGCTACACTTCTTCCTTTATCCTTTGAGTACATTGAATTTGAATATCTAAAGCAGCTGGAAGAACAAGCTACAAAAGAAAGAAAAGCTGCTAAAAGAAAGTTAAAGGAAGAAGCTGCAAGGTCAAAGGCCATCATCCACAAAAGCCAAAAGAAGTCTACAGACAGACAAAGGATGATGAGCTTCTTGAAGCTGTATGGATTCTCCAGAAGGAGGCTTGGTCCTATGTCTCTATCCACTATAGATGAGCATATAAGAGTGATCAAGTAGAAGATCAAAAAGGGAGAGCTTGTAGACTTGCATTCTCCACCAAGTCCAGCTCAACCTGAAGTTGAGGTGAAGGTTGAACCTCCTGAGACAACACAACCTGATCCTAGAGCTACATCTCAGCCAACTTCGTCTTCTGATCCGCAGCAGGGTTCTCTTCTCTCTTCATCTGAACCTGTGAGAGAAGAGATCCCAACTGAGAGGGTCACAATAGAACAATCTGGTACTGAAGACCAGTCCTCTCAGTTGAAAACTTCAAAGAGGAGGAAAAAGATGGCCAGGAAAAGTGTTTCAAAGAAGAAGAAGACCAAGGCATCCACCTCCACATCTCAAGATAAGTTAGAGCATCCTGAGGAAGTGCATGAAGAGGCTGCTTAACCAACTCCTATTCAAGTAGAGCCTCTTGCCATTGGAAGACCCATCTTGTCCTGGAGTTTTGCTGCTAATCCGGACAGATGGTATGTCATTAGAGATCAAGGAGGTCAAGATGTCTACTTCTGGCAAGACATGCTTGATCTTTCTCTACATGATCTCTATGATATGAGAAGATACTATGAGAGTTTGAGAGATTCTGACCAGATGATGAAAAAAGGCTTGGTCTTGATCCTGATGAGGACTATCAACATCTGAAGAACTTCTCTGTTTTGGTAGCATCAGCCTAGGGGGAGTTTGTAAGATAATATCAGAATATTATAAGGCTGATGCAACCAAAGAAGCCAAAACAACCAAGGGTCTTCCTGCATGCATGCACTGACGTACAAGGTAGAAGTGCTTTGAAAGTTTTACACTCTACATTAGAAAATACTCTAGGTGTAAAATCTTTCGAAGCCAAAGATGAAGTCTTTCGAAGCTTCAAATACAAAGTCTTCCGAAGCCATTTTGCTGTGAAGACTGATTTCTTCCGAAGACAGAGAAGACATGCTTTCTCTGATCTACTTTACATAAAGCTGACACACTTTCAGCTGCAACTATGAAAACTCACCAACTTGTATGAGTTGGTGAAAAGTCCATGCTTTTATAAACAGTATGATAAGGTCTTTGTCTGTAACTTCCTACTTTTGTACCTGTAAACCTTTTTATATTAGAAAAGGATGTGAGCTATGGCATGTCATAGTCACTAGTCAAAAGGCAATCTGCCTTTTGACTCTACATTGATCTTGTTGTCTAGATTAGTGTTTCCAACTATCTTTCAAAGTATTGACGGTTGTAGGATGTAGTATAAAGTGTCTCAGGTCCTTGTAATTCGGATATGTTTTGTAAACATTTGTAATAGAACTTGAGAGCAATATACAGCATCCTTGAAAACCATACGTTTTGTTCTTGTTCTTAGTTCTGTCTCACTACTTACTTGTGTTCTTAGTATCATCATACTCAAACATAGTTCCCCATTTGAACTGTTAAGTGTTCTAAACCTCTCCTCGTTATAAGACTGATTGTATTGACCACCCTTCATATGGTCCTGCAGTAGAGTTAAACACTCCACTTCTTGATACTATTAAACAGGTTCCACGGTATGCTAAATTTTTGAAGGAACTTTGCACGTCAAAGAAGAAGCTAACAGATAATGAAATGTTAAAGGTAAGTGAAAATGTTTCTGTTATTTTACAAAAAGAGATTACCCCCAAAGTGCAAGCATCCAGATGTCTTCATCGTTAATTGTAAATTAGGGAATGTTAGTGTTCCTAGAGCAATGCTTGACCTTAAAGCCTCTATTAACGTTCTACCATACTCAATTTTTATAACACTTAATGTAGGACCGTTAAAGAGGACCGGGGTAGTCATTCAATTGGCTGATAAGTCTATAGTACACCCAAAAGGTGTATTAGAGGATTTGTTGGTTGAAGTGAATGAACTAGTGTTTTCGGTTGATTTTTATGTGTTAGATATGAAATATGGTGACTCTCCAAATTCACGTTCTATTTTGTTGGAAAGACCATTTTTAAAAACTGCTAGAGCTAATATTGATGTTTATAATTGTACACTTTCTATGAAGTTTGATGGGGAGATAATCAATTTCAACATAGATGATACAATGCATTACCCAAGTGATATCTCATCCTTAAACTATTTAGATTTATTCGAACCACTAACTGTTGAATGCATTAAGTTATCTAACCTTGATGTTCCAGCTTTAGTGTCAAACAACATTATTGATAAGGATGCAAAAAAAGAACATATTAAAAAGCTTAAGCTTGGAAAGGTCTTGATGGAGCTTGCACCGGACTGAATGAGACTTCAAAAAGTCTAGCCAAAGACGCTAATGAGAGGAGCTATGCGGGATGAAACCCGTATTTTCTTTATCTTTTTATTTTTATTTTATTTTTCAGTTTATTTAATGCTAAAATAATTTTTTTTTTGTTTTGTTTTATGTCAAACAGAAGATTGAAACGGCTGCGTAACGATTGCTTTATAAGTCAGACACGACCGTGTAAGCCTTCTGAGTTAAAAAAATGCTTAAACCAATCTCTAACCATAATTGCTACTTGGCTTCTTCCTGACCTGACTTCACAACCACACATCTCCTTCTTTCTTTACACCACCACTTGCCAACATTTACCACCGTAGTAGACTCAGTTGATTCTCTGCTCCAAACCTCGAGGACGAAGCTAGATTTCAAGCTTGGGGAGGTATGTTCCACTTTACTATCCTATCTATTTATAGTATTATTATTTTCTTTCTGCGTTGCATTTAGCTAGTACATTTATTACAAAAAAAAGGCATAGCTGTATTTTCCCGAAAAGATTTTTGAGAGTATCATAAAGATGATATTAACTTTATTATGCTAATCATAGGTTGCAAACTAAAAGGTCGATAGTAATAAAAAGATATTAACTTTATTATGCTAATCATAGGTTGCAAACTAAAAGGTCGATAGTAATAAAAAGACAATCGTACTCCGTTATGCTAGTGCCCTTTGTTTTGGACTTACAATAATAAAACGCCTAATATCCATGTGTGTCTAATGCTGATCTAATCACATAAGCAGACTGAGACCTAGAAAAAATAGTCGGGCCCATTTGATGAAAAAAAAACAAAAAGAGAGAAAAAAAGAATAGTAAAAAAAGAAAAGAAAAAGAAAAAAACAGTCATAAATTGACTGCAATAAAAGCAAATCATTTGTGATCTCGTGTGGTGAAAAATTAACCACTTGCTCATTATAATCCTTGAGTTTAGGAAGGTCTACACCGTGTGAAGAAAAGTATTGATACACTTAAACAATTAACTTAAATGGATTAAGTAACATGAAACGATAAGTCTAAAACTTAAGAGTTAGAGTATCTAACTAGCAAATTGGGTACTTGCTGTTAATGAAAATCTTGAAGCCTCATTTATGCATGACAACTAAAAAAATAGCATAATAAGATGATTTCATACTCACACTTCTTATGCGGGACGAAGATAGGTTTGCCAATACTCTAATAATGCTAGTATGTGTTTTCACTACTCGATTTATTCTTACTCTTGACTTCCTTAAGAACAAGGAAATGTTTAAGCTTGGGAAGATTTATTAGTTATATTTTTAAGCATTATTTTACATAGTTATAAAGTATATTTTGGTGCATATTATGTAAATATTGCATGCATTTTCTTTTATTTTATACAACACTTGTTTTGTTGGAATGGAATCTTCTCTAGTTTGTTTCGGTTGATTTTGTAGGGTTAATGAGTTCGTGGGAAGGATGAAAGACTTGGAGCATCAAAAAAAGTATTGTTAAAGAAATGCTGAAGCTTGAAGCAATTTACACAACATAAACTTCACACTGTCGCGCGGAAGTTTGTTCACAACTTTTACACGGCCATGCAAGCTCGCAGGAAAAAATTCCTAAAATTTAGGAATTTTTGTTTTTGATGATTATCATCAGATTTTCCTGAATAAAATTATAGAAACTAAAATCCTAAAAAGGTGGATCTGGAAATCAAGCTTTATTATAAATAAAATAGAAGATGATGATCAAAGGAGGCATCTTGAAGACTCTATTTTGGCAATCAAGTTCAAGGAAGCAATGAGCAATAGCAATTAAGGTTCTTTTTGTTGGTGGAATTTTTTTCATTGTCAAGATACTTTATTATTCGTGTTTTGATTCGTAAGTTTTATTTTACTTTAATTTTGATTGATCTAGTCGTCATGTCCAGCTAGAGCAATTTTAGTTTCAAAATTAAGGTTTAAGTTTTTTGATTGGCTTGAACTTGTGTGAAACGTTTATGAGATGTTTTTATTTCAATGGGTTGTTTGTTTGATTTTTGATCTTAAACCCGGATCTAATCCAGTATATATCAGATTTTTAGTAAAATTTGCCACTTTATTAATTATTATAATAAGGTTGTTCAAGATTTTAAACCCTAATCAAGTTTTGATTTTTAATATAAGGAAAAATTAATGGTTTGAGTTTGTCTATGAATTCACTCTCGTTATAGAATCATACAATCTAGTTAAACATACCGAACGGCGTGTGTGTTTAATTATAATTGATACTTCTATCGTTGCAACCCGCACGCTAAGATCCGAACGGCGTGAGCTTAGGGTAGCGGGTTGGATATGATCAACGAACTGCCCTTGATTAGACATTAGATAGAGTGGATATCCGAAAGGCGTGATGTCTAGTATCGATACAAATTATTAATTAAAAATAGTCGTTGCACCATAATCGTTGATGATCGTAAGCCGAATCGAATCAAGAAATTACCTTAGTGTTGGAGTTAGTTTTCATATTTGAATTTATTTTGCAATTTAATTAAAGTTTTTAGTAATTCTTTTTTATAATTAAAAATACAAAAGGGATAAAAGCCCTTCGCAATCGAAGGTGAAAAGGCTATGCTATGAAGGAATTCGTTCATAGAATGCTAATATCAATTTTTATTTTTTTGGCAGAACCTTAACACGGCCGCATGGAATTTTCTTTACAGTTTTGACACGGCTGTGTCAGTTTGTGGGAATTTTTACTACTTTTGCAATTTACTTCTAGTTTTAATTTTTAATTAAACCCCCACCTTTCTTAACCCATAACCAACTAAAGTAACTGTGCTTAAACGTTTTTGGTATAAAATAATTAACCCGTATCCCTGAGGACACGAACCCTATTTCCGTTCATACTATTTTTAGTGTGCGCACGCTAGGTTCATATTTTCATTATTTATTTGATGGATTTGACACGAAACACAAACCCATATACAAATACCTTTTGCATAAGGTAAAACTTGATATGCATCTTATTTAATTTAATATTCTATTCTATTCTTTCCATCCGTCTATAAGGCTTGTAGTTTAAGTTTTTTTGTTACTATTTTTTTAAACTTTTATTACCACATCATGGTTGTATTTTATTTTTTAATTTCATTTTACCTCTTATAAAATATAATATATATATTTTTAGCTCATTTATAGTTTACTAATTTAACTTTTTTCAATAGATTCGTTCCTTAAAAATTATTTAAAAAACGAATATGCTGGTATGTTTAATTTTTTCGAGGGAGTACTGGTATAGTAAGTGTTAAAAACAAAGTTGTATTCAAAAAGTAGTATTTTGTGTATCAAAAGTAATATCAATTTATGGTATAGTGAAACTAATATCACCTGTAGAATATTGATACCGCTATATAAGAATAAAGGCAATATTAATTTTACTCCCATTGGATACTATTCATATTTTACACATTTTAAGGCTTTTGGCATGCTAAGTTCGTGACAATATTAGTTTTTTTAAGGTTTTTACGCATTATATAAAATTTTGAATGTTATCGAAGACGCCCAGGTTTGGTTTTAACGTCCTTTTAAACGTGCAGGTTCAAGACAACGTGTCGACGTTAATTTTTCATGGTTTTACATATTCGTCGCAATGTGGGGTCATATTACTAGTTCATCACATAAATGTGAAAAGAAATAATAATAACAATAATAATAGCTTTAAGGGTTATTGAATTTTAATAATCTAAACTTTTATTTATTGGTTTAGATTAATCTCAACTCGAGAAATATTTATAGACACTTTTAACTTTGAGTTTATTTTTCTTAAACAAACCATTATTAACTGAGAGTTAACACCGTTACTTTTTTTTATGATGTAGCAGAAGTTGAAATCAACCATCCAATCCGTCAGTCTGAAACTTCTGCATCCTAAAATCCATTATTATTCACCTCCTGATCTGAACCATTTGACTCGTTTGAGGTAGATTTCAGGTGACGATGAATGATAGACACCGAAAAACGGACCTGATGAAGACTGGGCGACGGCGGAGTTGAAAACTTGCTCAAAGTTGACCCTATTTCATCAAAAAAAAACTAACTGAGGTTAACTCTCAGTTAATAAAGAATTGTTAAAAAAATAATGTTAACTTTGATAGTGCCTGTGAATATTTTTTGATCAGAGATTAATTCCAACCGATAATAAAAATTAAAATAACAAACAATTAATAAATTATTAAATTAATAAATGAGAAGTCGAGAACTCTATAAACATTAAAACAATATCCAGCAAATTTACGACTCCGATTTCTTTCCCGTGCATTAGGACTCATTCCCAACGGTTATATTCCCAAACTCACTAGCCGTTTCATCGTCACCCCAGCAAACCCTAAATCCCATTATAAACCCTAACTTCTCTCATACATATAAATCCACAAAATCTCTCTCGTTAATCACACACATCATCATCGCTCTTTCAATCAACAACGATCTCATTACGCTCTTCAATCTTTGATTACTCTTTCGTTAATCTCATTTCTGTTCATATCATCTTAACTAATCTCTCTTTTTGCAGATTTTGTTCATCATTCTTTGATTTCTGTTCATATCTCGTTAATTAACCTCTTTTTTGCAGGGTTTCTTGATCTTTTTACATTTGTTTATACATATACATGTCTATCTCTGTTACCACTAACCCCATGGATGCAGGATCTGAATGTTCTTCAGCCACCAAATCACAATCACGATCCCCCCTTCACAGAAAACCCTCTGGAGATAACGTAATTTCTCTTCTTATAATTCTTTATTCTTGTTATTTGATCAATCTGTTACTGAATCAGAGCTTTCTTTCTTCCTCTGTTAATTTGCAGTTGGATCGATTCATACCGAACAGATCAGCGATGGATTTCGATTACGCCCATTACATGCTAACCGAACCCAAAAAAGGTAAAGAAAACCCCCTTTTAACCTCACCTTCAAGACAAGCATACCGAAAGCGTTTAGCAGAGAGCCTCAACATGAACAGAACCCGAATTCTCGCCTTCCGAAACAAGCCCCCGACACCGAATGATTCGATTTCAAGCGATTCGACAGTTCGGCAATCAGAACCAGTGAAAGCCCGTCGATACATCCCTCAGGTGATCAATCAATCATCTACAACATCCATTTATAAAACTAATTCAAACATGTGTAATTGAGTTATTGTGGTTTGTTTTGATTGCAGACTTCTGAAAGGACACTGGATGCACCAGATCTTCAAGATGATTATTATTTGAATCTGTTAGATTGGGGAAGCAGTAATGTACTTGCAATTGCTTTAGCAAACACAGTGTATCTATGGGATGCTACAGATGGTAACACCTCAGAGCTCGTGACTGTAGACGACGATATCGGTCCGGTGACCAGCGTCAAATGGGCACCCGACGGCCGCCACATCTCCGTCGGGCTTAACAACTCTGATGTGCAGCTCTGGGACTCCACCTCTAACAAATTGGTACCTAATCTGATCAGTTTCTTCATGCCTTTGTGTTGTACTGTTATGATCTTGTGTTTATGATGAATGTTGTTAAAGATAATGTATTTGTGTTAATGCTAATGAAACAGTTGAGAACATTGAGAGGATGCCATCAGTCTCGAGTCGGATCATTAGACTGGAACAACCACATCCTCACAACGGGAGGAATGGACGGTGGGATCGTGAACAACGACGTGCGAATTCGATCACACATCGTCGAGACATACTCGGGCCATGGTCAAGAAGTATGTGGGTTGAAATGGTCAGCTTCAGGGCAGCAGTTAGCCAGTGGGGGCAATGACAACCTTCTCCACATTTGGGACCGATCAATGGCGTCTGTTAACTCTCCGACTCGATGGCTGCACCGGCTCGAGGACCACACAGCCGCGGTGAAAGCACTCGCGTGGTGTCCGTTTCAAGGCAATCTACTTGCCTCTGGTGGTGGTGGTGGTGACAAGTGTATAAAGTTTTGGAACACGCACACGGGTGCTTGTTTGAACTCGGTGGACACTGGGTCGCAGGTGTGCGCGCTGTTGTGGAACAAGAATGAGCGTGAGTTGTTGAGCTCGCATGGGTTCACTGTTGTGGAACACCAGTTGAGTTGTTGTGGAAGTATCCGTCGATGGTTAAAATGGCTGAGTGGAAGTTACTCCATACGTCTGGCTGAGTTCTTTTTTATGGCACTTTTTATGGTCAAAATGGTCAAAACAAACGGCTTTTTGAAATAGTTTTAAAAGTTAAAACTGGTCGGTTTTAACTGTAGTATGATATGTTTGCAGAGTCCCGATGGATGTACGGTTGCATCGGCTGCTGGAGACGAGACGTTGAGGTTTTGGAATGTGTTCGGGAGCCCTGAAGTGGCGGCTAAAGCTGCGACCCGTAAAGCTGTATCCGAGCCGTTTGCTCACTTGAACCGTATTCGTTGATTAAAAGTTTTTTACACAAGTGGGTGCCGACGGGTATAGTCAAAGTCAGTTGACTTTACGGTCAAAATCCATATTGTATAGTCAAACTAGATGTACGGTCAAAATCCATGTTGTATAGTCAAACTAGATTTACAAGTGAAAAGTTATAAGTGTTCTGACGTATATAATTAGTTTATGCAGTATATGTGGTTTTTTAACTCGTCACTTTTGAGACTTCTGATTGGTCATTTAAATTTTTAAGAGTTTAAAATTTTTGGGTTGAAAATGTATGAACATGACGGAAGTTATTATTATCTATCATGAACATGAATATGATAGAAACTTTTATTTGGTGGGACTATGAATCCTTTAACATGTCATATTTTATTAACATTAAAAGATAATTTTTCTTTGTGAGTATTGTTACTCTAGCTAAAAGTGCAATCCTTTGAGCATAGGGTATAACCCTTTTTGCACCGATGTTGTTCAGCCTCTTTTATTTAGAGAGAGGGGGTGACTAGGTGTGCTCGGGATAATTGTTGGTCCTTGCCCGACCTCTATTTCCGCCGGCACTTCTCTTTGTGAGTATAGTTACTGTAGCTAAAGTGCAACCCATTTAGCCTGGGGTACTTCCTTTTTGCATCGGTGTTGTTCTACCTTTTATATTTAAAGGGAGAAGTGGTAACTTTGTGGTTGTTCGGAGGTTTTGCTGGCCCATTCAGCCGCGATTTTCTCTTCTTCCCGCCGCCAGCTGCCTTAGTGGTTTTTGGGTCCGCCGGCCACCTTGATGGTTTATTGGTTCTCCATCACCACCGGATCTGAGCTTGCATGGTGGCAGCGGAGGTCTCGCGACCTCACATGCTTTTACGGTTGTTGGTACGGTGACCATATGGTTTTTTTCCGTGACCATCATCAGCAGCTAACATACGTAACTTTTGGTGACCATGCCGTGAGTACGGTTGGGATGTCGTGACCCACAAAGGTTCACCGTACCACTTTCTATCGCTAAACCCAAATTTGCAAGCAAAATCACATATATATATATATATATATTATATATATATATTATTATATATATAATATATATTATATATATATTATATATATACATGTAAACATATACTATACATGTAAACATATACATATACATTATACAATACATATATATGTATACAATACATATACATGTAACATATATATATATGTATACAATACATATACATACATATATATATATATATGGTTTGGTTATTTGAGAACCATGTAAGAACTTTTTAACTCATTTTAACCATAGATCATCAAATGAATGGATAAAATCTTCTAAATGTTTTTTCAATAGAAAAAATATAAAGGTCATTTAATAAATCCATCAAAATTTAAATTTAACTGGAACATGACAAATATCATCCCTATATCTCCCTATTTCTTTTTTCTTTATATCTAAAAACTTTACCCCCTATTATTTAAACACTCGTAACATTTTTATAATGTATTTTTTTTATAAAAACTGGACCATAAAACTCATCGTATTTTTTTCTTTAATTCTACTATAGTATTGCAAGAAAAAAGTTTCACCCGTACGTAATTACATCATATTACAATGTTACACTGTTGTACCTTGTAGTAAAGTTATAACAAAAACAAGTTACAGCGTTAATTCCCATGTAATCTTGCAAACGGCATTAGATCATATAATCTTGTACTACTATATCAAACTTTTACACCCGATATTACACCACTCCAACTAACAATAACATCCTCATTACGACAACCTAACAACCAAATGACATTATACCATGTAACTACAACACTGTAATGAAATTTCAATACTGTAACAAAACCAAAATAACAAAACTGCACAACTGTAACGAAGTTAAACCGAAGTAAACCAATGTAACATGGTAATACACTAATGTAATAATGTGTTACACCATGATAATATACTAATGTAATAATGTGTTACACCATAAAAAATAAAGAAATAACAATGTAAACCAATGTAAACCAATATTAACCAATGTAAATCAATATGTAGAACAAATGTAAAACAAACGAGTCGTCATTACACCCGATATTACATCATTCAAACTTACAGTATATAGCGTCATTACAATAACCTCACAACCAAACAACATTACATCATGTAACTACGCCACTGTAACCAAATTTCAAAACTATAAAGAAATCAAATAAACAAAACTACACCACTGTAACAAAATTAACCTAATGTAAACCAATCTATAGAATATATAAACCAATCTGTAAGCCATTGTAATTACACCACTAACCATTTTTCAATGTGAACCAAGGTAAACCATTATAACTAAAGAAAACATAACATTTTCTCTTGTGTGTATTCTACTACTATGCAAACAGGCTTGAAAGCTTGAACGAGATTGTTAGTATCTTGTAAAAAAAAGCACCATTTTCTCTTGTTCTTTTTTTGGTTCACAATCAAAATCAAAATTCAAAACATACAATACTACAAGGTCCTTAATTTCCCATCTATGAACAATTTCATTTTATTAAAATATATATAAAAATCAAAGATTGATAGGGAACAAATAATGAACAACACTATGTAAAGAAAGCTTCTTTTTTGCATAAAATTAAAACCCTAAAAGCTACTAACAAGATTCAAGTGGGTCTGCAAAGCTTTTAAGGAAAGATTTCAAGAAATTCCCAAATCAAAACCCACAAGAACAAAAGAGAATGCTACCTGGGTTTGCATCCTCAAATATCAAGATCAAGAAGTGGATCTGGGGAAAAGTCAATGTTAGAGAGAGAACGATGGAATGGAATCAACAATGGTGGTGGTGGAGGTGTTGTCATGGGGTTGTGTGAATCAGAATCAGCGGCGACGGTGGTGGTGTCATGGTTATGGTGCTGGGACTTGGAATCGTTGGTGATGGTAGGTGAAAGGGGGCGATGACCGTGGTGTGGTGGGACTTGGAAGAAGATTTGGTGGTGTGAAGGTGAAAGGGGGTGACGACTCTTGTGATGGTAGGTGGTGAAAATGGTGGTGAGAGATAGATCTAGAGCTTGGCATCCATGGTGTGAAATGAAAAGGGAGAAAAGCATATTTCCCCCTTTAAAAATGATTAATGGCATATATACCCAACCAAAAAATTTTAATGCATATATCCCCTTTCAAAACTTTATAATGGCAAATATACCTATTTTCATTAAAAATACTTTATGTAATGACTAATTTACCCTTATTCTTATTAAAACTTCATAATTTGCAAAATTCCCCTTATTCTTATTAAATTGTACAGTTCTTTATTTTATACTTCATAACTCAAAATTTCCCTTATTCTTATTAAAGTGTAAGATGTTTTTATGCGTCATCATTCAAGTGACTCGTATGTAATATAATTATACAAGGGATGAAAAAGGTCCCACAAAATAGATAACGAAGAAAGAAAAAAAGTCGTTAATCCATACATTATCACAAAAAAATATTCAAAGATTTGGCATAACAATAACCAAAAACCAAAATCAAATACCAACTTTTTAATCCAAATACCAATAATAACCAAATATTCAAAGATTTGGCATAACAATAACCAAAATATTCAAAGATCTTGAGGTGCCGAATTTTTGCAAGTTTTTTTATGGTGTCCGTACTCACCACAACTCCCACATTTATGTCTTTTTTTTTATGGTTCATCACTTGCTTTAATCCTGTTCTTTCTTGGTCTCCCAGGAGGCCGTTTGATTTTAGGTGCGTATATCATCTCCCGGGTCTGCACCCATTGATTCTTTGTAGGCATAGGAGCAATTTCTTAAACATAAGCCAGTTTATATTTCTCAATCGTGAAGTAAGGATCTACAAACTTATCATATTCTTCCCTTATGAATGCAATAAAAGCAGATGCATGTATACATGGAATACCTCTAACTTGCTAAACCCGACAAGTGCAAGTTCGCTCATCAAGTACAACCTCCCAATGTCTTTCCCCATATTTGACTTCGGATCGATTTTCACCACCTCTACATACTTCGTACTCACCCAAATTCTACATACAAGATAGAAACTATATTAACAAAGTTCACACTAATTTAAAACAATTAATTTAGAACAAAATATATAAAATTACACTAACTTTGGATATTTTTTTGAGATAACTCTTAGTTTTAGGTACTAGTGCACCCTTTCATTGGTTTAGAATCCTCCTTTTTTTGTCTAATCGTACCATAATCTTTTCCCTAATAGAATCAAGGAGGTTAAGAACTGGCTTATAACGTAATTCACCAATCCAAGAATTAAATGCCTCAGATATGTTGTTAGTAAAGTAATCACACTTGCATGTTGTCCCAAACTTAGATCGGCTCCATATTTTGTTGTGATTCTTGGTAATATACGCCAATGCTTCTTTACTTGTTTCACCTATTTTAGTTAATAATCTATCATGCTTGGTAATACTATGAGTTCTTGCAGCCCGCCAAAAAGCTCTACTAAAAAAGTCCTCGCGAAAGTGTTTCTTGAAATTGCTAGACAAGTGTCTTATGCACTCTCTATGCTCAACGGTTAGAAAAACTAGTGTGACTGCAACTTCCAAACCTTTTTGCATGTCAGATGATACAACAAGACCATTGGGTGTTCCAATTGCTTTCCTAAGTAACTCAAGAAACCAAATCCGTGAATTATTATTTTCTGATTCTAATATACCATAGGCTACCGGAAAAATAGATCTGTTACCGTCAACACTTGTTGCAGCCACTAGAACCCCACTGAACCTCCCTTTCAAATGACATGCATCAAGAGCAATATAAGGGCGGCAACCATTAAGAAATCCCATCGAACAAGCTCTCAATGAAATAAAAAACTCTAAAAATAGTTTCTTTTCACCATCTTTCTCATACTCAATGTCAACAACACTTCCCGGGTTTCGCAATAATAGTTCTTCTTTGAAATCGTTTATTTTCATGAAAGAGTCTTCCCACTTACCAAAAATTTCAGCATAAGCTTGGTCTTTACCTCTATGGACTTTATCATACGAAACATCAACATTATAATTCTTAATAACCCACTTCTGAAGTTCTTTGGGAGAGACCTCTCCATCAGATTTTAGCTTATCTTTCACCACACTAGCAATCCATCCTTGAGATGCAACTTTGTTACCACCCTTGTTGCTTCTAATATAAGAATGCGCTTCTACAAATGTCTTAACCTGCATATAGTTCCACACATAGTTTATAAACACAAAAAATAATTTATAACAAACTAATAAAGTTACCTCGAATGTAATTTCATCTTGCTTGAGAGAGGCATGTATTCTCTATTTACAATCTTTGTCTACACATTTTGCTGTGACTCGTGTTGGCTCACTTTTCTCAAGAAAGTATTCAAATTCATTAATCAAATCATAATGAATCAATGCTCTTCTAAATATGTTAACATTGTCAAATGTCGAGTTCACTTTGATGGTTGGACTTTTCTTGCTAAAAGTTTCCTCTTGGAAATTATGCATCTCAAATTCACTATCAGAACTATAATAGCTATGATAGCTTTCATCGCCTAAGGAATACTCTGATTCATCATCGACTTCATCTTCACCCCTAAAACAAACATAAACAATTAATACTAATTTCGGTGCACATCATATTAATGTCACTTGAAAACAAACATTTACCTTTGGTCCCTTGAAGATGTCTCGACATTATGAGATTTCTCAGAATTATCACTAGTTGTCACTTGTAGAGTAAATTCTTTTTCCGTTGTCACATAAATAATTACTTCTTTTTCTACCTTATACATGTTGAGCATCAATTGGAAGTTCTCATGAGAATCAAGCTTGATAAAAGATTGATTCGTGGCATACTTGTTAACAAAACAAATGGAGATAACAAGATTCCTATTTGAGGGATAATGCTTTGTAACCTCTTTAATTAAATCACTAAAGTTATAAATGTATGTGTCAATGTATATACATTTTTGGTAGCCAAAACAATATCTTTTCCTACATGAATTCTTAGCAAACCGAAAGTAGCCTCTGTATTTTAGTTTTATCTTATGCTTTGATGGTATTTCAACAACATTTGGCTCTAGTGTTGGTGATTGAACCATAATCTCCCATGTAGAGGTTACATCTGTATTATCATCTCTATCTTGAATCATTCACCTATATTAAAAGAACATCTGTATTATCATCTCCTATCTTGAATCAATCACCTATATTAAAAGATCAATTGAAGAAACAATACAAATCAGAATCACAAACAAATCAGATTAAACACCTATGAACAATCAGAGTATTCATACACTTCAAGAAATAAAATTCAAAACCCATAAACAATCAGAGTATTCATACACTTGAACAAATTAGATAAAATTAGAGCTCGTAATTGTAACCTTTCAAACACAAATCAGAATCACAAACACATGGCCACATGAACAATCAATCGATGTTTCACAAATTTGAAATTCTAACCAACAATCAAGCGACGGCGGGAGGAGGCAGAGCAGGTACGGTGTAGCAGGCGACGACAAAGGAGCAGGCGACTATGGTGGAGTAGGCGACGGCGACGGCGGTGGAATACCAACAGTTGATCGAGTGACGTGAGTTGGAAGGGCGGCGACGGTGGAGGACGACGGTGGAGATGTTGCTGTTGAACTTCCGTCGATGCTGCGGTAGAGGATGTTGGTTGTTGAAGCGCTGTTGATCGGAGATGTGGAAGGACCCGTCACAGGCGACAATGGTGGAGGACGGCGGTGGAGATGTTGTTGTTGAACTTCCGTCGATGCTGCGGTGAGGACGTCGGTTGTGATTCTGATTTGTGTTTGAAATGTTACAATTAACCAAGGGATAAAATGGTCATAAAATTATATTGGGTATATATACTATTATATTTTTTGATTGGATATATATGAATTTAAGGTATATTTGTAAGGGTATATATATAATTGTTCCAATCTTAACCTTTGATATGATAAAGTGTAAAGTTGATCAGAAAAATACAAAGATCAAAATGACTAAAATAACCCTTGTTCAATTTTTATCTTTCAAATGAAATATTTCATATTTGATGCCAAATCAATAATGAGTGGATAGGTTATAGAGTTCTCGTAATAAAACAAAAATTTCATATATATATATATATATATATATTGCAAAGAACACATCCTGAAAGAAAAGAATATATTGGAATTTGTTCGATCTAGACACTTTGATCCTCCTCAATAACACCCCCAAATCTGTAGGTTAACACATTGCTATTGAGGTGGGTATCCGAGCGGCTGTTTTGCCGTCCTTACCATTTCACCGGTGGCAACCATTTTGGATTTGGTATGGTTGCTGGTGGTTGTGACGGGAGAAGGGTGGGTGGCTTTGTGCCGGTCGATGTATTGCTTCTTGGGCCTTGCGACAGTTGTGATGTTGCGGTTGTGCATTGTTGTAGTTGTGCATTCTTTTTTCTTTGCTTACTGTTGATGGTGATGGCTGGTGTATTATTGTTGTTGATGGTCTGGCAACAGCCCTCTGAGATGAGTTTGATCATGAATCTAGTGGCTTGGTGATATAGGCAATAATGATAACAAAAGTGATACAAGGTTACTCTGTGCACGGCTCTGAGCCTCAATTATTAATTTGTTTTATGTTGATGTTGGGGTAAATAGGTGATTTTGGTTTGTTAAACGACGAATGCTAATGGTGTGGTAGTCATTTTGCTTTGTAGCTTTCATTGATATGGCGCGTTCCGCCAGTATATATTAAACATAAAGTCGGTTTGTCTGTAGCGCTAACAGTACCTCCTTTTGTACACAGTGTACAACTCCTATCAGCTTCACTTTCTTTCTTTTCTTGAGACATTGTTTGTGTTTTTTGCTCCATTCTTCCTTCATCCATCAACACTGAGCAAACGCCGACCACCTACATCATCGTCGGCAACCATGGAGCCAACGCCAACCACCGTTGAGCAAACGCCGACAACCATCACCGCCTCGATCGCTTCATCTTCTTCTCAGTTGAAACCAACAATCGAACAACTGCTGCCACCCCGTCACCAATCATCGCAGTCGAAATCCACATGGTCCTAGATCTGAAAAACGTGGCACAAAAAAGGAGACCCGGGGGGTGTAGATGTAGTTGGGAAGACTTAAGACAAGAAGTGGCACATGCGATAACTATCCACCCAGATATTTGCTCGAATCCTAGAACCAATCCTATCACTCATCATCAGAATCAGATCTGAAATAACTCCGTCTCTATCGTTCGGTGACGAGGGAGCATATTCGATGGTGGGCATGAATGAGCTGAGGAAGTGACCGCATCTAATAGGGAAATAGAGTGGCCACAAATGACGGGAGGAGGTGAACACATCTGATCGGAAAAAGGAGATGCGAGAGATGGATCTGTATTCGTTTGGAAGATCGCAGGAGGGGATTTGACGGTGGTGGGTGGCAGAGGGTAAGAAAGAAAAGGGTCCGCGCACCGAAACGCGATCAAACAGACCATCATTGGACGACTTCGCAGACCCACCAACGGGTCTCGGCATTAGATCTAACCTCAGAAATCGCGCCTGTCACCGCCCCCACCACAACCTTTAAAGATGACAAAATACCAGCAGCCAGGAACCGGCCACCAAGGTGCAGAGGCGGCCACCAAGCCGGAGTCGCAACCGCCTCAACCGTCTCCTGCATTACCAAACATACATGCATCCTTCTCTTTCTAGACGATCGGAACATCGGCGTGACCTGCCACCGTCAGGCAGCTGCGGCACCACCGGCAACAGGAAGAAACCCAACCGGCACTCTCTCTCTCCAAAAAAAACCAAAGGCGGCAAGTAGGGGGGGGGGGGGGGGAGAATGCCAACTCAATAAAGTTATGTGGTAAAACCACAAACACAAAAACCCAACTATTCCTTAATTTGTTTTTTTTTTTATATTTATATAATATAATACGATGTATACAATAAAAGAATTGTAATTTAACGATAGTAATGTGTTTACTATAATGTTTATGAGTTTAGAACTAATAGTAAACAAATGGTGTTAAGATAATATTTTAAATAGAAGAAAGAAGATGTATACAACAAAAATCTTTTTAAATTATTTAACTAAACAAACACCAACTATTAAAACAAATTTTAAAACTATTGAATTGTCAACGTAATAGATAAACTATTGGGTTGAAAACGTAATTTTCGTCAAAAACACAGGACTAACATGGTAATTTACTCTAGAATAAATAATACAAGATATATGAGTTTGTCCTAACAATTTGAAAATCAAAATTTTATTCTAAAAACCTTTATTTAAAAAAAAAAAAAAAGAAAAAAGAAAAAGGCGATACAATTTGTTTTGAAGAAGAAAAGGAGGCCAGAAGTTGATACATCACTGCGATCAGGTTCACTCACTCAAAACCTGGTTATTATCAATTCATCATCATCATCTTCTCTCTCTCTCACGTACATACAAACACACTATACACGAGCTCGTTACCGGAGGTAATGTCTGTTTATCTGCAATCCTTCATCCCTGTTTAATGTAGATTTCTGATGAATTCAGCATGTTCATTGATTATTCCCCCTTTCATCTATCGTATTACGATTTAAAACTGTAATGCACTGTTTGGATGTTTAAACATGTTTATGAGGCTTTTGTTTCGTGAATTGCATTATATAACACTAGAATGATGATTCTGTACATAATCGTTTGTGTTTGCATCGATTTCATCACCGAGTAAGGAGCAGAAATAGATTAGCTAGTGTAAGTATGTAATTGCGACGACATTATTGTCTGTATGCTAATGATGATATTTGGAAATCGCTAAACAGAGGATGAAAATTTGAATTCGATGAAGTGTTATTTACAATTAAAATTAAGATTAGATAATGAACACGAATTCAGATATTGTTTGTTTTTGTTGAAGCAACGAAATTGGGGATTATGACACAAATTTATACAGCTTTTGTATTGGAGCAAAAATTGAGTGCCCAAATATTTTGATTACGTTGCATCCTTGTAGATTGATTGTATTGCAGCATCACAAACCATGTTTTTGAGTATTTTTAAGGGTAACTTGATATACATATACTCTTTTTTAATCACCTTTAATTTTGTTGCTGTCAGACATTTTAAGCAACTAATCTCCAGGTTCAGTAAACCTGAAGACTTGTTCAGTAATTCTGTTGTTGATGAGGAAGCGTGTGATGGTTTCTATAAAAGAACATTCTGAGGGTATGTGATGCTATTTCTTGAAATTGGAATATAGCAACACATATGATGTCTACAACCACAATTGGACTAAAGACTGCAAATAGGCTCTTGGGTTCTTCCTATTTTTACTCTGATACACCCGAAAAGCTATCCTGCAAGAGTGATACTGTGTTCACATTTGTCTTTACGAAGAATGTGATTGCAGCAAAGAGATCATCCAACTACAAACGAAATATTCAATCCCTAAATGCTGTGAAGGATCATGCGGTTACTGGTTCAAATCCTTCAAGCTGCACAGATCAAAGGGACCATTTTGAAGGTGAAGGCTCCAGATGTGAACTTTCAGTTGAAGATCTACTATTTTTACAAAAAACTTTGCTGGAGAAACAATGGAATATTTCAACTGCAAGGAATATTACTACAGCTATTCCAAGAGAAAACAGCAAAAAGGTACATGTCACTGGTTCACAGATATCCGCACGAAGGAGGAGAATAGATGCTAGGGAAAAATTAAAAAACAGTTGTTCTGCTAAGAAAGATGTTTCAGTTGAGCATTTGAAATATACAATTAGTACAGACCTTCTTCAAAATCACTTTAAAGGTAATGTTAAAGGTGTGAAAAATGAGGTATTGCTAACTCACTCAGAGGTGACCGTTCTATCGAAGAAAATTAAAATCGGTTTACTCTTGGAAGAGCAGAAACTAAGGTAACAGATGTTGACATCTATTTGATATTTGACATTTTGTTCAAGAACCAAATAACATCACCCGCGCACAATGAAATTTTAATGATTATATATATGCTTGAAATATGCATCCTAAACTTACTGAAGATGCTATTTGCAGACTGAAGAAAAAGTTGGGACATGAACCTTCAGAAGAGCAACTTGCAACTTCCATGAGGATTTCCCGAACTGACTTAAGAACCAAACAAATTGAGTGCAGTTTGGCTAGACAGAAACTCACAATGAGCAATGTCCGTTTAGTAATGTCTATTGCACAAAAATATGATAACATGGGAGCTCAAATGGCTGAACTTATTCAGGTGGCTGAACTCTTCTTTAATGCTGTATTTAGTAGCCATTTATTATTTTACATAAAATACTGCTAATATCTATATTAGTGGAACTTTCATTCACACAATCACATTACTTTCTTGTAGGGAGGTCTACTTGGACTACTTCGTGGTATAGAAAAATATGATTCATCTAGGGGTTATAAGATTTCTACCTACGTTTATTGGTGGATACGACAGGTAAATGATGTAGGATGAAGAGAGCTTTCATGTTAGATTCAGGGTTCTTAATTTTTTAGAAATATAATAGTATTGGCTATTCCTTCATAAAGATACCTTATAATGCCAGGGTGTTTCAAGAGCATTAATGGAGAATTCTAAAATTCTAAGATTGCCTACTCATTTGCAAGAAAGACAAAGTGCAATCCGGAATGCCAAGATCAAATTAGAAGAACAAGGAATAAGCCCATCAGTTGATGTAAGTTGTAAAACAATTTCTTGATGCAATGGTACAATTGTTTTTTCTTTTTTTCTTTTCTTATATTTGTTTCTTTTCTTTTGCATTTGATGCCATAGAGGATTGCAGAACAACTGAATATATCTAGAAAGAAAGTTATGAACGCAAGACAGGTACTAAGGGGATTCGCAAACGAGAATTTCTGCATTTTTTTCATTTTCCATGTTGTTAAACATGAATTGCCACTCTATGTAGGCAATCACTAAAGTTTTCTCACTTGATAGGGGAGCTTTCCCTTCTATAAGCGGTCATCCTGGTCAAACACTTGATAACGTAAGTCCAATATTAGCTCCTTTTCATCATCCATCAGAGTAACAATTAACAAAATGCTTTAAACAACCAATGTCTTTTCTATTTTTAACGGATATTATATAAACTGCCACAGGACATTGCAGATAATTGCATGGAGAATGACCCATGGCATGGAGTAGGTGAAAAAGCTCTTAAGGTATTTCAAATGTTTTTTGAATTCATCCTAGTGGTCTTTTTTATCCTCTTTTTTAATGTTTTCTGACAAAGGAAACAGGCAAGCACATTAAAAGCCATGTGAAGTGTATTCAAATTTTAAATGCATAAAGGCTTCCTAAATCATTTATTCGACAAAGGTTATTTTTACAATGACATTTAGATCATATGTAGCACATTAATTATACGTACAATTTCAAACGCTTGATTAGAAAAAGCGTTTGTGGGCCTGTTTTGAGCTGAATCAGTTATCCATTGATGTGTTGCAACAACCGACTTGGCCACTTGCTGTTGATATGGTAGGATGAAGTAAACAAGCTTATTACCATGACTCTTGGGGAACGTGAGAGGTATATCATCCGCCTCTATTACGGTCTTGACGATGATTGCCTTACTTGGGAGGATATTGGCAAAAGGTACAACCCTTGATATTGAATTGTATAAACATGTTTTGAAGATAAATATGTTATAACTAAAGCGTGCAGTTTTGACCCATCCATTCATGAATTGGTCAATTCTAGCTATGTTTAATTTCTAACAGGATAAATAAAAAGTTACTTGGAGCAAAACAGGTGTAAATGTGTAATGAGTCCAACTGGTCAAAAGTTGACCAAAGCGTGTTTTAATGCTTAGATCTCCTAAATAATTTTATTTAAAAAAATTAGGATATTGTTGAAATAATAATAAAAAAGTATCTGATTTGGCACACTAATTAAATGTGACCGAAAGTTTTTCGGGTCAACCCAACCCATGTCCACCTGAACAAGATTCTGGTTCCAGCTGTAACCTCTGCTTTCATGTTGCCAACTGACCTTCATATCTCATGTTATCTTTCAGAATAGGGTTGTCGAGGGAAGGCGTTAGGCAGATCGGACTTGTTGCATTAGAGAAACTAAAGCATGCTGCAAAAAATACCAGACTCGATGCAATGCTGGTAAAACATTGAACTTTGGGATGGTTTTTGTACTAGAAAGAACGGCTTATACTCCCTAGCTATACGTCGGAAAATTATATATTCCACTAGTGAAGGCTTATGCTTTCATGATAAGAGTTGAGCTCACTGTATAAAAGAACATAATGCAGCAAAAATCTGCACATACATATTTGTATAAGAGTATATAATGACATGAGTTTTTTTTGCCACTAATGGAGCCGGATTCATAATGTGTATAAATGTTTGGTCCTGGATTACCCATGGACTGTGCTTTTTCGTGATGCATGCGGAGTTTGGTTTAATTGCTGTAAGCTTCGGGTTAAGTTTGAGCTGTCACTAGTTAAAGGAACTTGGTATCAATACAGTTTGAGCCACTGGAGGCATGGGTTGGGTCTTGAATAAGAACTTTTTGTCAAAAGTTCTTATTAACTTATAACTTTCAAAACGGAGTTTATAAAAAGGTGTTTGGATTAGCTTATAAGCCAATAAGTCAATAAGTTATTTTCTAAAAAATGTTTGGTTTAGTTTATTCATATAAAATGATCAAAAAGGAAATTCTTATATAAGTTAATAAGTTGGTAGGGGTAGTTGTGAGGGGTGTAATGGGTATTAATCACGATAAGTTAATAAGGAGGTTGAAAAGTTACACTTTCATAACTTATCAAAACCTTCTTTTTTACCTGCTTGATAAGTTAAAACCTAAAAGTACTTTTAATTTTACCAAACATCAAAACCTTCTTATTAACTTTTTGAAAAGTTAATAAGTTATAAGAAGGGTGAAATAAGGAATCCCAAACACACCCTAAGATCGTATTTGAACCGATCCATTTACATCACCCAAAGGGTCAAAAACTAAATTTTGGTTATTCCGTTAACGAACCCAACAAGTCATATAACAGATTGACCCATTAAAGCATATTAATTTGGGTGTACTCATGATTCATCAAGTTTAGAGGGTGGCTATTCAAGTTAGAGGTGCACATTTAGGGATAAGGAAGGTAATTGGTTTGGGTTTGGAACCTGTTCAGGTTGTGGTCAACGAATTCTAATCCAGGTTGGGTGAGGAACTGGTTCAAGTTGTATCCGGTTTGGTGTAATGAATAACCATAGGAACAAGTTAATTTTTTAATAAAGTAATAGTTTTTAAAAAGTAAACTTCGCTATTACTCTTTGTGGTTTGGTTTAAATATATAATCGAAGGTTTTAAAAATTCTAATTTTACTCCCTGTGGTTTTTTAATATGTCTCACTTAACTCCAACACACTGTTTAAGTTTTTCTATATGTAAGGACTAATTGTATAATTTACTTAAATCGATAAAGAGACTAATTTTGTAAATCTCTTAAATTAGTTAAGGTAGCCATAACTTCACGTCACCACCACCAACACTTCTTTTGGCACCACCATTTCTGAACACCACTTGCTGCCACCAATAACATCTTTGTTTCTTTCTCTCACCTTAAACTTTAACAAAAAAACATTTATAAGAACATAAACTCTTTCAAAAAACCATAAAAACATAAGAGAACTCTACGGCTGTAAACAACACTAATGCATCTAAGATCATACCATGGTAGTGAGAAGCATGAAGACATGCTATGGTAATAGAAGTTACAACTGTGATAGTAGGACCTACAAAAATGGTGGTGCAATAATTATGACATATATAAGGCCATAACAGCAAGAAGCAGCAAACTAACATGCTATGAGATGACTACGTGTAGTGATACAACAAACAAACGAAAAATGTAAAACCTAATATATACATACAATACAATACCTCCCTAGGCAAGGATGAGCCGGTCAAAATAAGAAAGAAGTCATCACATAAGGGGCGATAAGGGAAGAGACTAGTGCCAAACAAACATTCGATGGCAAAAGCGGTGGAGAATTATAGGGATTGATGGAAGAATCTTATTGACTCTCATATTATACTAGAATCTTAGCCGTTTTTATGATGTAAATTTAAAAAAAAAAATTATTTATGTATGAAAAGGTTATAGTCATTAAAAAGTCGTAGTGAAGGTTAGTTTAAAAATCAATAACTATAATCATATATTGGCATGCAAACTATGTAAATAGACAATCTCATCCTACTTAAATGTATTATAATATAATATATATAAAATAAAATTTTCATAAGATATTATGTATTGGGTAACATTATACTAAAATGAGATTTAATCTTAAAAATCTAAGAAATATTGTGGGCTTGATACGTGTCATTCTATTATTTTAGAGATGATGATATTTTGGTCATTGCGCCAAATACGTCAGCTCATTATGTCTTATACGTTCATTGTGTCATATTAACATTATTTGTTATATGTATTAATCATTGTGCTTTATGTTTAGATCATTTTGTGTTATTTTTATCATTGTTTCTATAGATTATATAAATTTATTATCTATCATTGTGTTTTACAATTAGAAATTACTTTCACTAATGTATTTTTTAAAACTCTTAGTGTTATAGATAACACAATGTGTTATTTTATAATTTTTTTTATAGATTATATAAATTTATTGTTATCTATCATTGTGATTTACAATGAAAATTACACAATGATGTTATTTCACCAATGTATTTTTCAAAATTCATAGTGTTCAAGATAACACAATGACGATAAAAATACACAATGAGACATTGTCATTGTGTTATTTTGTCATTACTTTTAATGCATTAGATTAACAGTGTTAATTTATTATTGTGTTATACATATTAGAAATACACAACAATGTTATTTCACAATTATATTTTTTTAAAATTCATCATTTTAGAAAAACATAATAGCATTCAAAAATCACAATAACTAACAATAAAAAACAATAAACTGTACTAAAGACACAATGCCAAGATATGAACTTAAAAACGTAAAAAAATATTATTATTTTTTATAACAACACTGTACTCGTTTTAAAGATAAAAAACGCTTGTTTTATGGTGTACTTTTTATAAAAAATAATATTGTACATAAAAGTTATGAACGTCTAAAGAATGAGAGAACTTGTACGAAGTCAATAAAAGTGGTTATTCTTAAAATACTCATCTAACAAATTTTTCGCTATAATTTGATCTCAACCATTGATTAAAAAGATTGATGGTTGAGATTACTTTTTATACTTTTTAGTTTTAAAAGACTTTTTATTTGAACATTTTCATTATGTATTAAACCTAATCAAATCATATATTCTACTTATATTAAAGATAACACTATAATTCTAACTAATATATACTTTTTAATAGTCACAACTTTTGAGAGATGAGTTTTAAGCTCTTAGCAACTTTAGAAGCCTTATTGACGCATACTAACATTCAGTCTAAAATTGATACCTAAATCTACGTCTGCTAGCGAACTATACACTAGGTGAACCACTAATGAACCGATTGACAAGAAGTTTGTTCATATTTATTTATTAACAAACGAACAAACACAAACACTTTTTTTCTCAGTTCATAACACGTACAAATAAGAACAAATGTTCTGTTCCTTCATTTACGTTCATTAAGGCTTTGTTTACATCACTTTGCTTATAGCCATTTATTTATGTTGGTTTAATATTCATTCAAATTTATTTATTACTAATATTATAATATATATTAAACTCTTTGGTCGGTGGCTACAATGCCACCGTATCAACAGCAAAGCATAATATGTAATTTTCAAAAGCACAAGGCTGATGTCATGGTCCCCCAAGGTAGTACAAGTGATAAAGTTGAAAGTACAGGTTGGTGATGCAATGCTTGAGATTGTAACTGTCTATTGTGGATTGTCGGATCGCTAAAGCCGTCGCTGCTAGAGCTAGGCAGCGACCCTCACCCTCCTTGTCGCCTTCTTTATTTAACTCAGATATGTTGTCAGCGGCCAACATTTCTTCTCAAGTGTCACATGGAATCTTGATTCCTTCTCAGCGGTAGTAATTTTGTCATCTCTCTCTAGATCGATCCATCGACTAGGGTTAGAATGAACATGTAGTTGTGGGGGGTGTGATGGTTGTAGTAGTGGTGGTGGTGCGACGATTGATGTAGAGGGTGGTGTTTGCGGTGGTTGCTATAGCGATAGTGGTGTAGTGTGCGCAGAGAGAGAGAGAGAGAGAGAGAGAGAGAATGAGATGAGAAAATGGGTTCTTTGGTGGATCTACAGTTGCTCTACGATGGTTTTACGGTGGTTCAGTCTGCAGTGGTGGTTGAGAGAAAAGAGAAGATTTGTGTGTGTCGTGGTGGTGGCAGTGGGTGAAGATGGATGCGCCGCTTAAAGATAGGTAGCGGTGGTGGCTGTATATTGCAAGAGAGAGAGAGATAGAGATAAAGAGAGAGAGAGTGTGTGTGTGTGTGTTATATGAATTACACCGTGTTATGCTTAATGGACTTCAAGAAATTTCATTTCATTTTTACTTTTGGTGGGAATCAAGTTATTATTAATTAAAAAGTTAATTTATATAATCAAAATAATCTCACTTATGTTTAAAGTGGGCATCAACAATGTTATTAAAAGTTAGTTAAATAATTAGTAAATATAAGATTGAAATTAAGTTATTTGTTTAATATAGTTTATCTGATATATAATTGGTGAGATATGTAATATTATTCTTTTACTTGCTATTTCTCTTTGTACAAACTTCTCGTTATTTTTATAGGTTTTGTTTACGTTAATTTGTGTTTATGTTTACTATTACTTAAACGTCAAAACAATTTCAACTAAGACGTTAACTCTTTCGTTATTTAATTGGGTCCTTTTTACCTGCATCAACACGAGGATCACGGTTTTATAAAACACATCAAACTCAAAAAAGGCTTGCGGAAACGCGCGGTGTCAATATCTAGTTAACTTTAAACCATTTTGATTTCCATATAAAAATAATTTGTCTAGCCTATTAGCGATAAACCAAATATTAGAAATAATTAATTTTTTTTAGGTTTACGAGCCCATTCGCCTAGTTTTATCCCTCCTATTTGAGTTTTGACATTTTAGTTAATTACTCGAAACTCACACACCTCATTAGGGTCACTGCAATATTGAGATTGGTCTATAACGCATCTACTTGTCCATTCATAACCATCCATTGTAGAACCACTTATGTTTAATTTGGGTAATAACGAAGCACATAAAAAAACACGTTCAATTTATTTAATAAAGGTGCAAAAACAAGAAATATTGTTTGTTTAACTGTTCATGTTCGTTCATTTGTTCAATTAAAGTTAAACGAATGAACAAGCTCTAGTTTATTTGCAGGCCTACCAAGATCTATGCTTAATATTGTATACTCTCGATCATTAAAGTAACATTACATGGAGAAACACTACTAACCTAAACGACTTAAACTTTGCGAAGAAACTATTTTAGAAAACAAATAAATCAACTTATATGTTAGTATATATGAGTGTTGTGGGTGAAAATCTTGTGCAGTATTCTGCTCAGTATTCCGGTGCTCAGTATATGCAGACAGGTTCGGTATCCCGAACCTTATTCCCAGCAAATATCCCTGACATATTTCTTGCAGATATTGTTATTTTTAATAGAGGAAAAAATTGCATGATTTGGTCCAAGATAGAAGATCGGGATGTCATTAAATACATGAACGTTGAACACGTATGAGAGACTTCCAATGATCATTTAATGAGTTATAATGAATAAATGGTTGTTGTAACAACTAAAGACTTGGTATATGCTGAAGACCCAGACTTATGGTTGTTAGAAACGTGTAGCAAAGACTTGTACCGGTTAAGAGGTGAAGAAAACGCGTTCAATTAGCGGGATAACAGCTAACTGGTCAAAGTAACTGCTGAGGATCCCAAAAATCTCGCTGAATATCCCGAAAATATCTCACATTTTGTTTATTTCATGTATTATATATAATGAGGCTTGGCTGATCGTTTTAGGTCACTTATTCACGTTCACACACCTGATCTCTGCTCACAAACACTCAAACACACTCAAATAATCATTGTAACACTTAGATACGATCATTCAAGCTCTCGAGTTGTACTTGTTTTTCGTTATTAATCAAAGAACCGGCCGCCGACGTTTTGTCAGGCGCCAAGGGGTTTTTTGTTCCGAAGATCACTTTGATCAAGGGCTTTTTCCCCTTTAAAATTTCGTTATCTTTGTTCTTACTTAATTTGATTGTTCATTTCTGTAAGATCCTGATCGATATTCCGGTGTTGGTCAGATATTTCAGTTAGTATTCTGATATAGCATACTACCTCACTTGACTAATTTGTTCATTAATTACCTTGTTAATTTTGATCAAAACAATGAGTATTCGTCAACAATATACTTCTTAAAGAAAACAATATATATGTAATGTTTGGTTATTAGAGCCATTAAACAAATAAAGATATAAAAAGAGAAGAGAGAAAAAATCAATATGATTGTTTCTCATTATTAACTACTTTTCTTATATTTTATGCTTAAGTTGTTTAATGAGAAGCCAATAGTTAATTTTTATATTTTTTTAAAAATATTTATTTTATATATACATGTAATTGTTTTCTTAAAACCACAATGTTATATGAACCGGTTTGAGAAAATGAATTAATACTCCTAGTAATTCTAACTCTATAATTTGTAGGTTTTATTACTCTTTTTATTTAACCCAAGTTATTTTTATCTGTCCCATATTTTATCCCGTAATAAATGTTTCTGGATCCGTCACTAATATGGTCTCTGAAGCATCTAATACTTCGAAAATTGTATTACGATATTAGCCTTTAACCTTCACTTTAAGTGTCATGAAGTTTACCTATCCAAAAACATAGTAAAAAGAATACAAGGGGGGGAGAGTGTTACATAACAAAAGTTGAAGGGGGTTGATTACTTCATACATGTGTAATCTGAACTTTTCACATGAGAGTGACTCCTTCAATCAAGACCTCAAGAAAACCGCTCAGCGGCAAAATCTCCTTCGGATTTCAAGCTTTACAACGAGAGATCCTCAACCAACAAAAACCCTTTGTCTCTCTCACACAAAGCACCACACTTTCTCTCTCACACACCATCAATTTGCCACTAGAATCTTCCATTCAAGGTTCTATTTCACGATCCTTTACGTCCTCAATTGGGTCTATCTATCTCCTCTTTCTTCCAATGGAGACTCTGCTGCACCCATGCCCCAATTTCACCCCCAAATCGGTGGTGAAGTTGGGTGTTGAGAAGCAATCTGCTTTTTGTTCGTTTGGGTTTGGGAAACAGAGGAGGTGGAATGTGAAATTGAGGGCCGTTTGTAGGAGCTCGCAAGATGGGTCGTTTTCTGTTGAAGATGTGAGCAAGGATGGCGTGTTGTTGGGTGCGGAGAAAGATGAGTCTGGTTCCATTGTGGGGTTTCATTTGGTTCCTCAATCGGGTATGGTTTGTTGCTTCGGGTTTTGGTGTTTTGATGATGATGATTTTGATGTTTATTAAAAGGAAATGTGTTTGGGCGTCTGATGTTAAAATCGTCTCAATTTCAGTATAGTTTTTATTTTTTTTTGTAATTATGTTTGATTGCTTTATGCGGTCCAGTTTTTGTTAATTTTGATGCTAGTTTAATCGCCTGAAGTTTGAGAATTGAGTTTTTATTTGGCTTTTTCTTCAAAGGTGAATTTGCTTGACAGTTTTGTAATCATGGATTTATGTAAAGACTAAAGTAGTTGATTTCTTGATTGAGTGGATTTTCATATTTACCCAACAAAGAAGATAATATTAAATGTACCCGTTTTAAATCACTTCAAATTTTATAGGATAGAGGTAAGACTTGCACTCATCACACCATGTAGACCCTACAAATAGTCTTTCCCTGTCAGTGAGATTATACTGGTTATGTTTGTTTGTTTGTTATTTAAATACGAGTTTGAGGGTGATGTATGAAATTATCCCCTCTGGATTTAAGGTATGTTTGTCAAAACTGTTAAGCATAATCACCACTTCCCAAATTGCTCTTCAATTTTCTGCAAATGGTATGCTGGAATTTTAGAAGGGAATGTGGTTGTTCATCTGATGTCAAACTCGTTTCAATTTCAGTGGAATTTTGAAATTAAACAAGAACTTCCTTTACAAACTTATCTGTGTGTATTTCATGATTTGAAATTCATGCTTGAAATACCAGGTGTCACCGAAGTCAGCAACTCTAGTGATGACTCATCAAATGATAAAGAAGTGATTGTGGATGATGACTTAGCAGACGAAAGACCTGCAAAAGTGACCTACAACATTGTTTTTGTTACTTCTGAGGCAGCACCGTACTCCAAAACTGGGGGTTTAGGAGATGTTTGTGGCTCTTTGCCCATTGCACTTGCAGCTCGTGGGCATCGTGTGATGGTTGTTACACCTAGATATTTGACTGGTGGACCTTCAGATAAAAAGTTTGCTGGTGCTGTAGATCTTGATTGTCGAATTAAGGTTTCTTGTTCAGGAGGGGTACATGACGTTACCTTTTTTCATGAGTATAGAGCAGGTGTTGATTGGGTAAGAAGGTTATTTGAGTTACTTATCATCAGTTTATGTTAAAAGAGGCAATATTTGTGGCCCAAATGATCAACACATGGTCAATTTTGGGTCTTTCTGTTAATCTTTTGCGTCTGTTTGGGCAAAGTAACATATCTGAATGATTCCGCATGCACTAGAACTAAAGGTGGTTAAATATTTACTTTTCAACACGATTAGAGTTGGTTGACATGCTAACATTTCTTGTCTATTTTTTTGAGTTGTATAAACAATCAAAGTATATAAACAAAACTGTACAATCAAAATTAAATAGTATTAATTTGGAATTAAACAAATCAAGAGAGGTTTTTAGCATTTTGGATCCATTCATCTTCATTGTAGTTATTTAATATTCTTAAAGCTACAAATAATTTTTTTCAGTAATAACTTGATAATTTTAAAATTAGGTTTAATATATTGGTATTATGAATTTAAGAATAAAAAGAAATTTTTAGCTGGTCATCCTCTCACTTTTTCAAAATATCCCACAGTTATGACCCCAACATGTTTTGACCCTTGAACCAACCTACACATCTTTTCACCTCTACTTTTGTTACATTTTATCATCTTATGGAAATTTCTTATGATATTTTTCAGGTGTTTGTGGACCACCCTTCTTTCCACCGACCTGGAAATCCATACGGTGACACATATGGTGCATTTGGTGATAACCAGGTGCTAATTAAGGAAATTATAATATATTTAATTAGGTGTTTTTTTGATCAAAAGTAACATTCTTTACTTTTTGGCGCAGTTTCGGTTCACCTTACTTTCTCATGCAGCATGCGAGGCTCCTTTAGTGCTTCCTTTGGGAGGGTTTACATATGGTGAAAAATGTTTGTTCCTTGCCAATGACTGGCATGCTGGTCTTGTGCCGGTGTATGCCATTAACTCACTTGATATTCTTAATTTTTGTTTTCTTTTATCATATATTGCATATTCATATTGCATTCTGTTATGCAAAAAAATCATAAAATATAAAATAAATTAACATAATTATTGCTCATTTTTTAATACCCGCAGTCTGACCTCTGTATTATGCTTTAGATTATTGGCAGCAAAGTATCGCCCCCATGGAGTATACAAGGATGCTAGGAGTATTGTTGTGATACATAACCTTGCACACCAGGTATGATCCTTTTCAAAACAGGGTAGTATTTTTTGTCAGCTTTTTGACACTTGTAGCATGAGAAAATAAATAATAACATAAGTACTGATATACATATTGTTGTAGGAAATACAGTGAAACGAAACTAGTGAAAATCATTCTTTGCAGTGGATTTATATTTTGCAGTTATTTAAGTACAAGAGTGACAAAAAACCAAAATGATCTGCAATATGAATTTACTTGTTTATAAGTATTGTGTACATATCAACATATAGTATATTATAGCATTTTGATTTATTCTCTTACCTAGTAAATGACAATACCAGGATAATTTTGTGTTCATTTAAGTACAAAAGTGACAAAAAACCATAACAAGAGTGAGGAAGAACCAAAATGATGGAAATTTTAATTTATGCTCTTGCCTATTATATGAATATACCAAGAAGATAATTTAAAATTTTTGGGTTTGTGTTTGATTTGATTTGTTGAGGCTAAGCACACAATTTTGTCGCAAATTTTGGGCTGAAATTACGGTTTCCAAAATGGTTCGGTTTGGCTCTTTGAAATGGCAAAACAAACCAGCTAATTTGGTTGTGTCCGCCCAGCCTACCTAAATGGTTCGGTTTGGCTATTTGAAATGGTTTTCTTTTTAATGTTTTTTTTTTCAAAATCATTGGTTTGTATTAAAACTTTAAAAAATGATAAAGATGATTTAGGAATATTCCAAAAATGAAAAAAAAAAAAACAAATAATAAAGATAAATGGTAGGATCCAAGTTCAAAACCGTGAATCAAACTGTATAAATCTCAAACTGGCTGAACTCTCCCATTTGCTTAGGTTTGGGTGGTTCGGTCGGTTTCAACACTTGTGAACACACCTATTAAGGTTGTTAGAATCTCGTTTAGTTAAACATGCAACTCATTATCAATGGATTTTGAATTCACTACTAATACTGTTGGTACTTCTTATTAAGTAAATAAGAGAAAGTTAAAGATATAATATTAATAGCAATAAGTTAATACTAATTAATAAATACATAACGTTATGACAACATAATAAATATTTAAAACATTAGTTTGACATGATAGAAAACAGAACAGACGATAAAGTGATTATTGTCTCCAAAAGACACAAGTGTCTATTAATATAAAACAAAAAAACACAATTAGAAAGACATAAAAGTTTCAATAACATAAGTTTATTTAGTTACTATTATAAGACCTTAAACCTAAGATATTTATCAAGTACTTAATGTATTTCAATAAATATAACAATGAAATATTTATTGGTTTAGATATTTACAATTAAATTATAAAACTTATAAAAGTGATTTATCTTGATGTTGAATCATATAAGTTAAGATATGTTGTATTAAACCTATACTTGTATCTTGTGTTAATTGTTAGTGTGAAGCTCTGAAATTGATATACATATAACATGGAGGAATAAAGCTATTCAAGTGACAAAATTGGAAGTTAGATGTTATTAAAGAGGTGACAAAAATTAAAGAAGCAATATTAGTACAAGAATATTCTACATAAAATTCACGCATTCCACCATCTAACGCGCACCAAATTGCAAACTAAATTGCAAAGAATGATATACTATAACCAGTAAAATGGCAAACAATATAATAACTAACTTGTGAGTAAAAAAGGACAAAAACGCTATATTAACATGTATAACGAGTAACAAAATAAAATTCTATACACTTAAGTTCTGAAAAAACCAAAAGAAATCCACTATTAAAACAAACCTGAATAGGAAGTGTGAACTTCACAAATTCTACATTTTGAAGTGTGGAAATGTCATGAATATATAGCTAATCTGTTGTAGTGTGTGATGTCGAGATGCATTAATTTTATCACATTCAGGCAAAAGCTTAAGCTAGACGAGTGTCTTATCTGTATCTTGTGTTATCTTGTACATATTGTAGGGAGTTGAGCCTGCATCAACTTATGGCAATTTTGGATTGCCCCCGGAGTGGTATGGAGCTTTGGGGTGGGTATTTCCTACTTGGGCAAGAACACATGCTCTTGACACAGGTGAAGCTGTTAATGTTCTAAAAGGTGCAATTGTCACGGCTGACCGTATACTGACAGTGAGCCAGGTAACCAAAAAGACAAAACTACCGACTGCCATGTAACTTGTGATTGCACGCAAGTAACTAAAACTACCCAACCCATCATATCCACCCATATTTCACTTCTTCATATAAATATAATAGAATTGTTTGTGTTTGGCTGTTGTGATCAGGGCTATTCTTGGGAAATTACGACTCCAGAAGGTGGAAACGGTCTAGATGAGCTTCTCGGTAGTAGAAAGACTGTTTTAAATGGTATGTACTTTGCAGTCCATATAAATTAATAACCTCTATAGCAATTGTTTGTAAGTTCACCGTTCAACATGTTTTTGATGTATGGTTTCACTGTTTCAGAAATGTATATAGATTTCTATTTTGAGTTAGGATTTAACTTCAAGGCACCCCGAGCACAATAATATGGATCATGTTGCTCTAAATTGCTTGTTTGTAGTTATGCATGTTTTCACTCTTTTTTACATTGATCATTTGTGTAAGTAATCTGATTATCTGTTATATAGGGATCACAAATGGCATTGATATAGAGGAATGGAATCCATCTCTAGATGCGCATATCCCTTCACACTACACTTTGGATGACCTTTCAGGGAAGGTTGTTATTTTTCTTTTCTTTCAACTGTAGAAATAACCACATGGGAAATGATGATGTCATAAATGACTGAGACAGTTTGGATGATGGGTTTTAAACAGGTTCAGGTCCAAAGGGGTAATTTTAGGTGCCCTTCACTTATTGTGTTAAAGGTTTAATTTTTTTAAAGAATAATTATGTGCCAAATACAGTTATATCATGTCCGTAAATCTTAATATCTTTAATAATAGATCAGGAGGTTTTATTAATTAGAAACACACTTTGGTACATGAGCAGATTGTATCCATTTAGCAAATATAGGTTCAATTAAGATTTGTTTATCCGGAGTACCAAAGGCAAGCACGGCATCATTATGAACATAAAGTCCGATTTTGGATTACCCATTTGGCCATTTCTAAAAAGAAAAAAGTATTTTTGGCATACCTATTCGTTAGGATTTTCAAGGATCTTTTTGTAATATGCAGATTGAATGCAAGATTGCTCTTCAAAGAGAATTAGGTCTACCAGTTCGGCCAGACTGTCCATTGGTAAGATATACCCATTGTGAATTTTGGTAAAATACAATATAAATAACAGAAATTAACATTCTCAACAGATAGGGTTTATTGGGAGATTGGACTACCAGAAAGGTATCGACATAATTCTATCGGGGACTCCAGACTTGTTGCAAGATGATGTTCAATTTGTAAGTAACTTGCTTAAAAAGCAACATCTAGTTTAGGAATTGGACAAAGTACGGGACCTTCCATACGAGTGAAGATTAAATGTTACAGATAATGCTTGGATCTGGAGAAAAACAATATGAAGACTGGATGAGAGCCACTGAAGCAGCTTTTAAAGATAAATTCCGTGGATGGGTTGGGTTCAATGTTCCAATATCTCACCGAATAACAGCAGGGTGAAGTACACTAGTTTATATTTTCAAATAGAAGGAAAAACATTCATGAGGATAAATTAAGCTCACTAATAAATTTTGATAAATATGCAGATGTGATATATTATTAATGCCATCAAGATTCGAGCCCTGTGGATTAAATCAGTTGTATGCAATGAGATATGGAACCGTGCCAGTGGTCCATGGAACCGGAGGACTTGGAGTGAGTTAAAATTTAAGATTATTTCTTGTAGTTTAGTAAATGTTCCAATCTTGACCCATTTACTTCTAAATAGGTTGCTTTCGGTTGTGTTTTATACCAAATTGGCCTAATAAAAGAAGTTACCTAATCAAATGAATTGGATGGGTCAAAAGGTTTGAAGAGGAGCCCACAATGTATTTTTAGTTCATACCTCTTAAATCATTTTATTCAAACGCTTAAAGAGTACTATTGTAATATCGTAGAAAAATAGCTTAAAAGCGGACAAGAAAGTGTTTTGTGGAGCATTCGACCTGACCCATACTAAAATAATACTCTTTTGGCCCGTTACCCAACCAATCATATTTGGCACTTGTGTTGTTTAGTTTTTTTTTTTTAATCCTAAGAACTATAAAAGTTGTCCGACTAAGTATCGCTTTACCTTATCTAGGACACAGTGAAGACTTTCAATCCATTTGCTGATGAAGGAAAAGGTGAAGGTACCGGGTATGTATTTGGCCAAAACACCTATCTAGGAGAGTAGGATGATAAAATTGTCAATGAAACTGGAATATGAATATACCTGTGGTTCTAGTTTTTCTGATTTTTGTTTGTTTAACAGATGGGCGTTTAAACCTTTGACAAAGGAAAGCATGTTGCATGTAAGTTATATTCAACTCCAAACAATATGTTAGGTGTCTCTTAAGTTATACGGAATCATGTGTATTGCTAAAGGTGCCAATTTGGACTTTGTGCGTTTATCTCAAATGAATCGCATGGTTCAAATATATAGGTAAAAGATGCACAGATCAAACAAGTTGAAATCTGCACTAAGCCACAAAGTCTTTTTTACGTTGCTCGTCATGTTTGCTTTGATGCTTGTCTGGTTAACAATAGGGTTACTCTCAGAACAAAGAAATGGCCTCCTATACTAATAAAAATATACTTAATGGCCCTTAGGATATAATACATCTAAATAACTTTTCATGAATCTTAATATGGTGACATCTTGTAGGCACTACGGGTTACTATAGAGACTTACAGGAAACACAAGAGTTCTTGGGTAGGTTTGATGAAGAGAGGAATGGAAAGGGATTACTCATGGGATAATGCTGCAGTCCAGTATGAACAAATTTTCGAATGGGCTTTCATCGATCCTCCTTATGTCAGCTAATTAATTCAAAACATCGGTTGAAGATCTGTCTGTTCATGTTCGCAATGGGTCAGATACGAGATATCTTTTGGTTGCAACCAATGATTTGTTCTGTGCTAGCATTTGGAGCTGGTTGGGACCCAATGTGGAACTTGATTGATAACAGGCTCTTGGAATGCATACTGTTCATGGTAACTAGGTGCATTGCAGACATCTTAAATGTGTTATATTATGAGAGGTAAGAGGTTATAATAATATTATTTTTGAGGAATATACAGAATTTTCTTACATATTGAAGAGTTGTAATTTATTTCTTTATTTGATTTAATCTTTTATGACAACCTGCCTGAGTGTCTCTATAAGAGTAATTCTCATTTTTCGATACCTTAAGATGTCAATTCTAACCTGTTTATAGATTAGTGGGTCTATTTGTTTGTACTTTTTCTTTTTCTTAAAGTGATCAAATGGTTATGTACTAAGACCATGTGTAGTGATTGTTTAATTAAAATACGACCTACGACCTAGGTGTCATGTAAATAAAAACTATCTTACTAGAGCTCCTTTAAATCAAGTGTAGTGGTTAAGTATTATTTGGAGCCTATTGATGTAATATTGTAGGCAAAGTTGTGTTTGGAGCCCATTAAGGGTTTAACACCTCATAGTTTTGGAGCCATCTTTAATTATAATGTAGTGGCATTTAAAGCCCTACTCTGTTCATGTCATTATTATTAACGTTCCCTTCTTATTCACCACGTATAGTTTATAGTAGTAGCTAAACTGGAAACAGGTTGAACACATCAACAAGTCATTTAAAGTGTATTTAAAGTACATATTACCTCGTTCTCTTTAGTTAAAAAATGTGATCATCATTGTAACAATATGCTCTTTTAATGTTGGTTTGTGCAACACCAACCTCTCTAACATTATGTTAGTTTTGAGTTCTAAAGAGGTTCTCATATTAAAAAAAAATGTTTTTTAATTATATGTAACACATTAACTATTTATTAGATTCATCAAATGTAAAATAAACATTTATTTATACCTAGTACTAAAAATCATTACACGTGATATGTCCAGCTATTTTGACTTCTACTGAAAAGTCTCTTGTAACCAATGTAAAGTTAAAAGAACTAGTTGAATATTTTTAGCTTTTAAGCAAGAGATCATGGTTTCAAATCCATACACATAAATACCATGTAGAAAACCCAAACGTATATTTTAACCGGTTTGTACCGGTCATATGAACCAGTTTGTATGTGTACTCGATCCCAACTATTAGTTCTTGATTGGTTTGGACTTTTCCCCATGCGAATTGGTTTTTCTATAACTGGTTTTTTCAATCCCATTGGAATAAGTGAACCGTTTTTTGTCATTACACACAAAAAAAGCTAGACGTTTTCAAACTGTTGTATAGTCATTTTTTGGGTCATTCTAACCCATACGTTAGTATACATATGTATATGATGTATTGTCTGATTACAACACTTTTCTAGCTCTAAAAAACATAAAAACACCCAACAAACTCAAAAACAATCAAAACCTCACAAGTCTTGATGGCACTCGAAATATGGTCAAATTTTGATTTATGTAAATTGTCAAATGGCACTCAAAAGGCATGATGCTAGAATTGTCGTATATTTCTCAAAGAAGAGTCTTATTCCACATTAAAGAATCAGTTGGGAAAACATTGCGAGGTAGCGAAAACCAATCCGGCTTGTGGTGAAGCACAAATGTCTATCAAGGGAGGTATTTGTGTAGGTCCCATAATAGAGATCTTCATTACATTACCAAATCAATCCAATCAACATAATGACGGAAATAGAGTATTGTGGGGTGTTATCTCTCAATCTCTCGGTGATACGTGAACAAAAACAGAAAGAACACAAGAATGATAAATAGGAGTAACAAAGCAAAAGAATCACTTCAAAATGCTGTTGTATTCACTAATATATGTTGTTACAGATAGAAGTTCACACACACTGCAAATGGAAACAACTAGTCTATATATAGTGAACACATTGGTCTATCAAAAGTTTCAAGCTCAAAGAAACATTTTTTCGATCGAAAGTATACTTTCTATTGCACAGAAAAGACATAATTTATATTACATCAAAACAAACCTAAAATACAACCCTAAGCTTACAAAGTTCTTGACTCTAGAATTTCCCCTTAAGCTTTTAGTTGAACTGCCATCTCTGTTTCCGCAACAGGCTTTGGCATGGGCGGTGCATTTAGGGTTACTACCCGTTAGAAGGCTTTGGCACAGGCTTCATGATTGTCTATGCACTTGATGTGATTCTTGAATAGCACTTCTAGGTCCTCCGATTGAAACTTTAATAACCCCATAGGCTTAAAAATGTGTATGTCCTCCTGACCCTAACATACGATCACGACTTCTACAGATTGTGGATCATAATACCACATAACAAAGTTTTGCATAACCCTTCCACTAACTTTCCTCGGTAGAGGTACATACCTGAGTGACACTCATTGGCGGCATGCACACCAGTTGAACCAATGGTTTCTTGGTGATTAGGTGTATCATGTTCTTTGACATCCTTCGTCTTAACTCCATCGGTTTTAGCAATGTAAAGTTGGTGTTGCGCTGAATCCTGAGAAATTTCTCAAAGAGACTTGCACCTGGATCTTTAGATGGGTTATTCAGCAGAAGCTTGCCCAAAGCCCTCAGATCAATATGGGCAAGCATGAAAAGCATGAGGGGGAAGGGGGGGGGGGGGGGGAGTTGAAATGTTATGCACCACCCTTGTACCTACTCACCACATTTAACTTCCTTTCATCAACATACCTCAAACCGATAGGTGGTTGCTTGAGTTCTTGGTACTCGACCCACAACTCATATGTTTTCCAAGTTTCCTCATATATTCTCCTCTCCTTGTAGTACTTTATTGACTTTTGTTTGTTGAACCAAGAAACTTGTTCCTCAACAATGTGTTAGGAGGAGACCGGCAGCCTGACTGGAGCTATCTTCTCTAGTTTCCTTCTTCTCTTCATCTGACAGGTCTGAGAAACCTTCATACAAAGTGCCATCTTTAGCAGTGATGGGAATCTTCTCATGGTCCTTAGACTACTACACATGTTTCTTGGTATGGTCTTTAACTCTCCCAAAGTTGCCAAATCCTCTAGCAACTTCATGAAATCAGGATTTCCTTCATCATTACTCTCAAAATCATCAAGGTTGATTATTTTAGTGGTGTTGTCAATTGTAACTTTCCTTCTCTCTTACTTTGAGCTGGAATCACCCTTAAGTGTAAGGCTTATTCTTAACCTTAATAAACTGATCAGTTGGGTGATATTAGGGTTGGGCTGCATAATGATGGCCCTCCCAGTGTTAAGAGCTTGCTCCTGAACAAGATTTGAAGCACAAGTTTGTGACTGAGACCCGATGCTGTTGTTCCTTATTCTTGTGGGATATGAATCATTAGGAGGAGAAGGATCAGAGCTTTAATCAATACTGGGACATCCTCAATTATCATGTCAGTAGATTAGTTGACACACTCTTCAACATGAATGGATGGTCTGAAAGTCTTTGTGAGTGGTTGATCTTCAATAGGTGTGTTATAATCATTTACACTTACATCAAGATCCTTTGGGCCGGTTGCAGTGTGAAGACCCGATGAAGAAAAAATATCGAAGTTAAGTGTAGATTCTTTGGTGAATTAATCTACAATCCGCATTATCTTCGTCATAAACTTTTGCTGAGTGGCCACCTTAGACTTTAGAGAATCAATCTCTTGATCTCTATCAGAAACTAGAGCCTTAAGTTGATTAATCTCTGTACGTAACATCATCAAATGGAGATCATCAGTTGCATGGTTTTAAAAAAAACAAGAAGCGCACCGATGCGACATGGTCTGGAACCAAGGCGTGAGGCGCGACGTAGGGTTTTTTGTATTCAAGTTGCAAGATTTTTATATAAGAATTTATATATATATATATATATATATATATATATATATATATATATATATATATATATATATATATATATATATATATATATATATATATATATATATCATTTAATATACAAATTTTGTTATTAATATTTTATTAATGTGGTTATCATTACCTTTGTAACCTCTAAAGTCATTATGTTTCTATTAATAGCATTTGTATTTAATATATTATATCAATATAAAATAGTTCTTCTGCTCTCCACATCTTTTTCTTCCTATGATCATATTGTCCATATGTTTATGTATACTATGTATTAGTTGCTAGTAGGCCGTTGTTTCACAACACGTTATCAGCATGAACTGCGTTTCTAAGTTTGATGATCATATTATCATTATCATAAGGTAAAAAATATTATTTGTTCTTGTCTCAATTCATTTAAACAAAAATCCATAGTGTAACTAATACAATTTTGGATTATGTTTAGATTAATTATCATTGTACTCTTTGATGTTCTAATATAAGATCCATATTGTAATTAATACTATTTTGGGTTACGTTGAGAATTATATTTAATTTTGTAAATTATTAATAATATTTTCTTAAAAAAATATTTTGTTTTGTGAAATTCATCATCTTTTATTAATAAAGGTTTTCAACCCGAATAAAGAAAACATGTATATGTTTTTTATGATTATCTCAAACAATGATGGTAAATTATTATTTATAAACAATGAATTGAATTGATGTATATATTTTTTTTTGCAAAATGATTTTTGATAATAGTTATGTTTTACATACCATATCATTAAAGTTTCATATATTAGTAAATTTACTTATTAAACTTTTTATTATGAAAAGTGACTAAAAAGAAAAAGAAAAGTATTATAATTATAATGACAATTTATTATAAACTAATAATTATGATGTTTCATATTCATATTATTTAATATCATATAATGTATGGTAGTTTCAAATATGATAACTATTGTATTAATTAAATCTAAAATGATGGTTACATATGCTATACATATATTACTTAATTTGTAATTGATTTACTTAAAAGAAAATATTATTCTTAATCTCTATTTATGATATTAACATTAAAAGATGGTTATCAATATTACTTAGATTATAATTGTTACATATGTCTTCAAAAAGTTTAATACTGTTACAATATTGGTTCACTTTCAAAATATATAAAAAATATGATAACTTTGATTTAGCATTGTCTAATAGAATAAATACAAATCATGAATTGATTATCATGTTATGAATTTATGAATCTTAATGTCATTATAAATTATAACTTATGTTGTTGATTTGATTTGAGATTTATGTTATTTCTACACAGTGTTATAAAACTCGGGCCAGGCGGCCGAGTACTAGGCGAGTACTTGGAACTCGGAAGTATTCCGAGACGCTTTTCTTCAACTCGGTCAACCTTACTCGGAATCGGTCCAACTCAGCGCAACTCGGTCCAACTCGGACCTACTGGGTCCAACTCGGCCCTACTGGGCCCAACTCGGCCCAACTCGGCCCAACTCGGCCCAACTCGGCCCAACTCGGCCCTACTCGGCCCAACTCGGCCCTACTCGGCCCAACTCGGCCTACTTGGTTCAACTCGCTCCAACTCGGATTTTTGCTGTTTTTACACCGATTTTCGCTATTTTTCACCGATTCATATTGTATTTATATTGTTTTTTAATAATTTACTTTGAAACATGAGTATTAAATGATTGCTATATGCATACATATTTAAAAAATAAATATCATATTTTAAAATAGTATAGTATTTGAATATATTCTTTTGATATATATTGATTGTCACGTATGTTATAAATATTTATAAATTTATTATATTTGATATATATATATATATAATTTCTCAAAAATTAATTTCTTTATAATTTACCATGTCCGATTACTCCCAAACCTAGGCCGAGTACTCGCAACTCCCCAGTCGACCGACCTGGCAGCGCCTAGCGACTTTTACAACTAGGGCTGTTCACCAACCGAACCGAACCGAACCGAACTGAACGCAGCTCTGCTCGAACTCGGTTCGGTTTCAAACCGAGCGGCTCGGTTTGGTTCGAATTTACAAATTCGAGCACAAACTTCATGCTCGAACTCGGTTCGGTTTAAACCAAGCGCTCAGTTTTGCTTGGTTTCATGTTACAATTTAAAACAAAACTAATAATTTATTCAAGAGTTTCAGCTTTCAATTTCTAACTTCCAACCCAAATTCAAAAAAGTAACAAATAAAATCAATATTCTAAGCTAGATAAATTAAAATCAAACTAGTATCTTCCCAAACGCTTCTGATGTTCAAAGGTTTTATCATTTTAACAGTTCATCATATTATGTATCAATGGTGATAACCACCATAGTATCTTCCTTAATTCTTCTGCAAATGTTCTTTAAGAACCAAAGCATTAAAGAAAAATCTAACCTCAAGATATCACGATTAGGAACAACCGAACAAGGTCAGACTTTGGAGTTTGGAGGCGGGGATGCGCGGTTAGACTATCGAAGACAGTGATGCGACTTATGAGGCCAGACTGTTGCAGGTGGTCGGTGGTCGGCGGTCGGCAGGGAGATGGGGGATTCGGGGTGCCGGAGGTCGGTGGTCGGCAGTCGGTGGTCGGCAGTCGGCAGGGAGGTGGGGAGATACGGGGAACAACTGGTGAAGTGGTGATGGTATTGTTAACTTGTGAAGTGATAACATGGTTAGAGAAATAGAGAACTAGGGTTTTTACATTAGGGTTGTTGTCTTTTTGACTAAATAATTAAAATAGTGGTAATTGGTAAATGACTAAATAAATTAACAAATATATAATATATAAAAACTAAATTAAAAAATAATTCGAGTGAAACCGAGCAAGCGACGAGCGAGCGTACCTTTGCTCGTGCTCTGTTCGTTTACAACCGAGCCAAAATCGAACGAGCAAAAATCCGAGCTTTTTTCGAACGAGTTCGAACGAGTTTCAAGCTTCGAGCTATTTGAACAACCCTATTTACAACCATGTTTCTACATATAACTAAATATGATATCCTTTAAAATGTTAAGAAAAACTATTTGTATAGTCACTTCACTAAACCATATTTATTATTATTAATTATAATATTACTTAATCAAAGAAAAAACATGTCACTTAATTGGGGTTTTTTAGTTCATGTGATTTAAGCAAATTATACGCATTGTTGATAATATATTGTTATATTTTTTTTATCACGAATACATTCTACAATCATTGAAATTAAATATTTTTCTTAGATATAAAGCATGTTAATACAAATGATGCCTAGTGTTTTTTTGTAAGAATATTACAAATGAAATTTTATTAAAGAGATTATAACAATGAATATAACTTGCTAAAAACTTATGCGTGTCTTCCACATGTTATATGATGGTAGAACGTGTGATTTAGTCAGTGTTGCAAAAATCGACAATTAATCGGAAATCGGCTGGTCACCTGGTAGATTTTTGCTAATCGGCCAATTAATCGCTAGGCGGTCAACCGTGGTCAAAATCGGACCTAGGCGGACTCTAGGCAGACCTAGGCGGTGTTAATCGGCCACAAATCTATGATTCCGGTAGGGTTCCGACGAGATTCCGGCGGCTTTCAAAAAATCTGGCCAAACTCGGAAAATCCGTCTTAAACTTGGAAATTATAGCGAAATTTGTGTATTTATATATAAAACTGAACTTTTTTATTAATATTACATATTAAAATGTGTGTATTTATATATAAAACTAAAAATTATATATAAAAATTTCAATCCGATTAATCCCTAGTCCCTACCTAGCCGCCCGACTAGAGCTTAGCTATTTTTACAACATTGGATTTAGTAATATATTGGTATTCTTAACATGTTGTAAGAATATAACTTATATGTATGATGATATGATTCGTATTAGGAATCACATGATTTTAACTCTAAGGTATATGTATTTTTTAATGTTATAGGTTAATTATTATAACATATAGAATTACAAAAATAAAAAGATTAACTTGTGTTTTCTTATCAATATCGTAATTGTTTGTAAATATATATTGCTTATAGTAAGCGATCCACTATTTTATTGGAATAAATAGGTGTAAAGAAATGACACCTTATGTATTATACTTTCAAAAGGTTATTATAAACTTATAGAAAGTTGAGAGATTTTGCAAAGATAAATGAGCATAACTTGATCATAATCACATCTTGTGATGAAAATATTATTTATGAGAAAATTTTGAATAATACAATTTCTATTGGTGTGTGCGGATAGTATATATATTTTGATAAAGATTTTTCGCACAAATTCAGTTTTAAATGGTTATTACTAATTCTAAACTACACACATAAAAAAGCAAGTGTACCTGTCGTGAGGTAATATAGTGTTGGTAAGAACCAGGTATCAATCCGTGAACACACTAAGCCTACTTAACAACCCTTATAATTGACTATCATATTTAGGTTTTGATAAGTTAAACAAAATAACGATAAATGAAGATAGATAAAGATATATTGAGACTTTTGATGATTCTTTCAGTGAAATAAGGCTATTATCCTAATTTAGATTACACTTATGTAACTGTGATGAATTGGTAGTGTGGTTAAAGATATTGACAAATATAATTATGTTAATGTTTATAAACATGAGCCAACATGGTTTTCTCGTCTGCCAGCTCCATAGTGACAAGGACACCAACATCGAGTAACTTACAATGTTGATCAATCCAAGCCACTACTAATGTAGGTAGATCTCGTGTAACCTTTCAATATATGAATTCTGAAAACATAACTTAATTTTAAAAAGATAGTTGATCAAGTTTCTTTCTAACATACCATTAATTTTAGAAAACCATAACAATTACTGTAGATTTCTCAGACTAATAAAAGGGAACCCGTAAATGATTAGAAAGTAAGGTGATATAATTTGTAATAACCATTTCTAGTTCATTAGCCATGGATTTATTATGAAGAACGTTTCACGAATAAAATTTAGTTCATACGTTTTTCAACCTTGCATGACACTCAGAACTACAAATCATAAGTTTATAACTCCACATTCAAATGTAGATGCTACCCATAAAACGTTTACCCAAGATTATCATAACTTTAGCATAATATAAACCACACGATTAGTTCATCACAAGTTACATAAATTTTCACTAAATTAGGATAATAAATGAAGTTTAGCTCATAACAAGCTTGAACATAATAACAAAGATAGAAGATAGTAATGAAATCATCGGTAAATTATAACAATCAAATTGGTGATCTACTATGGATGATATTAAACGATCCCGAGTTTCTTCTAAGTGTTGAATGGACCTCCAAAACCTTCTAAGGACTTCCAAAGGTTGGATTCCCAAGAGAAAACACCAGCACTTCACCTCCTAAAAGCTCCCTTCAAAGTTGCAAATGAGTTTCTATTTATAGGCTTTCTGGAGTGTTTAAACATGACCCGGTGCTAGTACAATGTACGTAAAAGTTGGTCGGCTCATACGCTTAGAGATTTTCAGGCACGGCCCCGTGTTCAATGGGGCACGACCCTGTGTTTACGATGGGGCATAACCCCGTGCCTCCTGGGGCACGCTCCCATGCCTCGGGTCGGGAAACTGTACTTTTTATCTTGTCAGACTAACAAACACGGGGGTGTGTTGATTTTAACATGGAGGTAGGTTTCAGGCTGGGCATGGGGGTATGCCTCATGATGCATGACCCCAAGCTTGAATTCCAGAGCTTGGTTTTTTTCAATTTCTTCAGTAAGCTCATTTATTCATCTTGGTATTTTCCAAATCTAAAAACACAATTTAAACGATTTAGATATGAATTTATCATTTTCACTATGAGTTTTGGAAATATGTGATGTGCAATTGATATGTTTTATATGTATAATTTGCATCACATCATTCATATATGCTCTGAAAGTGTTAATATTATTGAAAGTTTGAAACCACCATGAAAGTTGTATGGTTCTAATTCATTCCCTGGCGCGAATGTGATCTATACAATGATCTCATGATCACGTAAGTAATTGAGGAAATTGTAATGGTGAACATGTTTATAAGATCAACCATGTTAATAAATAAAATTAACCATAAGAAGTGGCACACTAAGGGAGTGATTCTATAAATAAAATATAAAATATGTTTGAAATAATAGTACACTATTGTCATGTGTATTATACCGTGCATTAAAAAAGCATTAGTAAAAGATATATGATCATAAACTAGAAGTTTATGAGCCTGAATATTTTATTGGCATAACCAGTTAGACCATCCCGAGTCAATAATGATGTGAAATGTATTAAGGAATTGGGGATTCTTTACTCTAATAAATTATACATGTAATGCTAGCTCTCAAGAAAAGTTAGTTCTTTACTAACTAGAATAGGGTGTGAATATCTAAATATTATGGAATTGATAAAAGATCATAAAGAGTATTCCATTTAGTGTTTTAAATCGATGCATCGTCTAAATGGTTATCAAATTCGCAACTTGACGTTTGCGTGATATGTGACTTAGTTAATAAGATAACAAGCATATTATTCCAGAATATTATATTTATTTTGTTGGTACAATGTTATTGATTTCAAAACCAATAATGAGAGCAATAGTTCATGTTTATGTTTGGGACCATGTTATTGTTGGGTTTTCACAAGTTTATCGGAGTCATTTTGTAACACCCGAAATTTCGTCAGAATAAAAAGGAAAGAAAAGTAATTTGAAGAAATATAAGAAGGCAAAGTTGAGGGGTGCTTTGTGTAAATAGTACCAAAAAGTCAAAAATGGGTGTATAAAGAGCATGGTCGCCCATGCTCTTTCTGCTGCTGCTTTCCGAAGAAGAAAAGAAAGAAAGAAAGCTGGTTTTTGTGTTTCCTCTCGGTCGAATTGTGAAGAAGAAGAAGATTATTCAAGGTTAGTAGGTTTTTGTGATTAATTGGTCGGTTTCTTGAGGTTTCAACTTAGAAACTGATTTCTATGTGTTTTTGTTTGGGTGTTTGTTTGGCTTGTTCTAGGTGTTTGAACTCTTGTGCATGCAAGTTGGGAGGAGATTCACTTGTTTGCTGCAATAGGTGAGTTCTAGGACCCCGATTCTATGTTTTTAAACTTCTTTGGGGCTGAAAATGCATTTAAAATGTTTTACAACCGTTGTATATGATAACTGTGTATGTACGTGTATGAACTTCTATGTTCTATGAGGTTGTAAGCTTGTTCTAAGAGTTTAGAATGATTAATCTATGTTAAGAATGTATGAGAATGAGGTTTTAGAACTGGTTATAGCATAAGTCTCATTTACAGGTCTGATGGTTCATCCGCATTTACATCGTGATAATTGCCTAAGTGTTTTGTTCACCCGCATTCACTTTTGTTCTCCCGCATTTGCCTTAATTCAGCCTAAGTATCCATCAGCATTTCTTTTTATGCATGCGCATTTGCTACAGTGTCCATCAGCATTTCTTTTGCGACAGAATAATTACCAAGTGTTCATCCGCATTTGCAAGTGTTCATCCGCATTTGCAAGTTATTCATCCGCATTAGTTTTTGTTCATCCGCATAGTCAGTTGTTCATCCGCATTTGCAAGTTGTTCACCCGCATTGGTTTTGTTCATCCGCATTAGTTTAAGACAAGAAATTTTCTGGAATTTTGGAAGATCAAGATTAGGGTTTGACCATGGTCGACTTGATGCTTGTATATGATTATCTTATGCATGTTGTGGGCTGTCCTTATGTGCTTATTATGATATTAACATGTGACTTTATGTGGATTGCCTATGATCATAAAGTATTATTATTAATCAAGTGGAAGATTAATATTAACGAAAAGTAGAACATAAGGAATGAAAAGACTTGCAAGTAAAAATTTACAGGAGGTGCACGACAAGGTTGTTAGCTCAACTGTGTACGGTTTAGAACCCAAAGGATGTACACAGGGTCAATCTTGAAGATTGAGGGGACCACTGTTGCTGCCCCGGTACTGTGCCAGCATGTGTGCACCACGGATGGAGTCTATTTATAGACTCAAGGCCAGTACCAGGTTATGCGCATTATATGGGGGGTATAGCACTTTGGTCATATCAACAGCGAAATATAATAATAATAAGCAAGAAAGAGAATGGTGATGATGTAAGGATATGATTTGTATGTATGGTGTGTGATCACATCCGAAAGAAAGATAAGATATTTTCTTTAAGAAGTATTTGGTATACAAATCTATCAAGATATTTTTATGATTTTAAAACAGGATCACTCAGCAAAGCTGACTTTTATGCGTTTTCAGTTGGCAGGTAATATTGCTGAGGAGGCACTCGGGGAGGCTACTCGTCTGGACAAGGCTGACATCCATTCATGAATATAACATTGTTGTTTTGTAATGCAAACTAATGATCTTTTGTAACTATACCAAACATGTATTACTTAGCAACAATGTTTATAAATAAATGAATGGCTTTTAAACGTTTAAATTCCGCTGCAATGTGATAATGAATTATGAAATGTTTTATGGATAGTGCTGTGAATGTCCAACTGTGAGGTCTCCGGAAACGGGGCCTTACAAGTTGGTATTAGAGCCAAAGTTTAAGAGAAATGGGTAAATATTTTCAAAAACTTAAACTTAAACTGAAAATGGGATCGAATGGAGGAATGTCAACCCCGAGCAGCTATGTGCCATCAGGTAATTCTTTTATAATGTTACCGGTATTATGTGTGCATGCTATTTGATTTATATGCTTTAGTAGATATGAATAATGATGTAGTCAGGATAGGAAATGCTCGGGGAACGAAGAGTAAAGTAAGTGGCTAATCATAACTGGCCACTGTAATTAGGGACTTACTATACTTAACATTAACTGAGCTATTACCTTGAATGACCGGGTGGTGTTTGGATCTTATAGTGTTAGAGGATGGCTGGAGGTAGATCATCTAAGGCTTCTCGAGGTGGAACTCGGGGTGGTCGTGCTGGTAGACCCCGGCCGCAAAGAACAAGACGAGGACCGTAGAGACGGCTACTGCTGGGCCTGATCTGCATCACCCATAGGGGGTGGATGAGAGTGCTAACTTGAGAGCCTCGGTGAAGGAGACAGTGGTGGAGGAGGTTCACCAAGTCATGCAGACAATCCTACCGTCTGTCGTGACTGAAGTGATCCGAGCTGTGAGGAGGATGAACGAAAGGAGAAGGAGGAGGAAAGGAGAACGACTACTGGCAGGAGAGGTGATGTGAGGGATCACGATAAGGAGGAGGAGCTAAATGCTGGAGGGGGAGCCTCAAGTGATGATGAAGAGGTTGTGGTGCGGGAAACTGCCAGGGGATGCAGCTACGGAGTATCCAACGGTGTAAACCCCCTACTTTTGACGGCAACGGTAACGCTGCTGCTACCGCTCACCGCTGGATAAGGGAGATGGAGGCGGTATTGAAGATCAGTGAGTGTCGGGAAGACCAAAAAGTGATGTTCGCCACTCACTCGTTTGTCGACTCGGCACTATGTTGGTGGGACAATCTTGTCAAGCTGAGGGTGACAGGGCCATCGAGAGAATGAGATGGGGTGAGCTGAAGAAGTGGTGATTGGAATTCTATCCTCACCGAGAACTCAACAAGATCGAAGGGAGTTCTTACAGCTGGAGGTGGGAACTATGACCCACCAGCAATACACCGCCAATTTAACGAATGGCGAGGTTGGTTTTGCCGGATCAGGTTACGCCGGTATCGAGGAGATCAATCGGTACGTTCAAGGACTACCGACTGACATCCGCAGACATTTGATCGCTGCCCAACCAAGCACTTTTAGGTCGGTAGTGGATTTGGCGGAATGTTGTATGATGAAAGGGAAGTAGCGGTGGTTGAGGTGAAGAAGACGGGTGGTAATAACAGGAGTTGGAATGGGAAGAGATTCGGGCGGTGGTGGTTTCAACCCGAACATTAAGAGGTCGAGGATGGATGATCACCGAGTGGTTAATGCAAGATCGGGGTTGAGGCGGTGTGATAA